>JBAIZL010000002.1:391491808-391666808 GCA_036971475.1 Prosapia bicincta | reverse complement strand
AAATGCAATTATACAAAATGCAGCTACAAATTTTTATTTAGTATAATTTAGTTACTAAAACACTCCCAAAATATGACATTAGGCAATTCAAATCGAAATACTTAAATTTACCTGAGTTCCTGGCAAGTGTGTCGACAAAATACAAAAAATAATCATGCAAAAAAATTGTGCAATCAAGGACTAAATTATAAATTTGATTAATGACTTCAAACTATACTAATTATACTAGTTCTGCTAACACAATATTATGAATACAACTGGTTGTTTAAACTGCTAATAAATAGGCTACTACAGTACTACTACAACCTCAACTAATACAATTACGAGGGCTGTTTTTTTATCAACTTCCGATGTGGTATAAAAATAAAACTAGTGAGAGTAATTAAATAAATTTATTATCAACAGTTAGGTACATTATTAGTTACTTTTCAACATAATCGCCTTTTAAATTGAGGCATTTTTCATACCTGTGTACAAGCTTCTTAATACCTCTTTCATAGAAGTTTGCCGCCAGTGATTTGAGATGGGTTTTCAGCGACTTGCAGCGCGTCGTCAGTTCGGAAGCTCTGCCCTCCTAGCATCATCTTCAGTTCCGGGAAAAGGTGATGCTCTAAATCAGAGCTATACGCCGCATGGTCAAAAACGTCCCATTTAAACCCGTCAAGAAGACGTTTTGTCAAAGCAGCACGTCATGAATGAGCACAACTCCTGATGTGAGCATTCCTCTCCTTTTGTTCTGGATAGCTCTCCGCAAACGTTGTAACGTACCACAGTATCCTTCCGCATTGATTGTGGTCCCTGGCTCTAAAAACTCCACAAGCAAAACACCTTTTTGATCCCAAAACACGGTGGCCATAATCTTTCTGTTGTTGAACGTTTTTTTGAATTTTTTGGGTTTGTTTGGAGAGTTTGAATGCATCCATTGTTGGGACTGCTGTTTCGTTTCTGCGGGGTGTCGTACAGAACTCATGTCTCATCTCCTGTCATGATTTTGTTCAAAAAATCATCGCCATCAGCTTCGTAACGATTCAGAAAAGACCTTGCTGACGCCATTCGCCGAGCTTTGTGGTCATCAGTTAACATCTTCAGCACCCATCGAGCACAAAGTTTTTTGTAGCCTAATTTATCAGTTACGATAGTGAATAGGGCTGACCTTGAAATATCAGGAAACTGATTGGATAGCTCTGTAATCGTAAACCTCCGATTCCTTCTTACACTTTGGTCAACTCGTTCAACGAGGTCTTCGTTTGCGATCGACTTTCGTCCTTGGCCCCCTTCATCATGAATGTCAACTCGTCCATCTTTAAATTTCCTACACCAATCACGCACTGCACTGTCACTCATAAAGCTTTCACAGTATACTCGTTTCATTCTACGGTGAATTTCTGCTGCGGATAACCCTTAAGCTTGCAAGAAACGAATGACACTTCGCAACTCACACTTGGCGGGAGATTCTATCAAGGTAGCCATGTTTATGTGTCACCGGATAAACTGGTAATGGCGTCGGACGCCCAAAAACGAGTGAGGTTGTTGTGGGAGAGGTGCGCAGTCGATTGCCGCGCATTACTGGCCGATGCCGCTCACCCTGCCGTCTAGCGGTACAGTCGGAAGTTGAAAAAAAAACAGCCCTCGTATGTACACTAGGTTTAAACTAATAATATTTTAATAGCAAGTACTATTACAATGTCACGCTTCTAATATCACTTCACAACAATTTCAACCTATCTCCTTACTACAGTTTCATCCTTCTATATCACCTCGCTACAATTTCACCCTTCTATATCACCTCACTACAATTTCATTCATCTATATCACCTCACAACAATTTCATCCTTCTATATCACCTCACAACAATTTCATCCTTCTATATCACCTCACAACAATTTCACCCTACTATTTCACCTTACTACAAATTCATCTTATATATCACCTCAATAATTTCACCCTTCTTCATTGCCTTAATACAGTTTAATTCTCCTATATCATCTCCTTACAATTTCATTCTATTTCACCTCACTAGAATTTCACTCTTCTGTATCATCTCCCTACAATTTCACTCTTCTATATCATCTCCCTAAAATTTCATTCTTCTATATCACCTCACAACAATATCACTCTCTATATCACGTCACTACATTTTCACCTTCTTATAATTCACCTTTTTCATTCTTTTATATCCCCTCACAACATTTCTACTCTTCTATATCACCTCACTACAATTTCACCCTTCTATATCACCTCACTACAATTCCAACCCTCTTTCACCCTTCTATATTACCTCTCTACAATTTCACCCCTCTATATCATCTCCTTACAATTTCATTCTTCTATATCATCTCCCTACAATCTCACCCTTCTACATCATCTCCCTAAGATTTCACTCTTTTTATCATCTCCCTACAATTTCACTCTTCTATATCATCACTACAATTTCATTCTTCTATATCACCTCACAACAATATCACTCTCTTTATCACATCACTACATTTTCACCTTTATATCAGTCACCTTTTTCATTCTTTTATATCCCCTCACAACAATTTCACCCTTCTATATTACCTCACAACAATTTCACCCTTCTATACTACCTCTCTACAATTTCACTCTTCTATATTGGCTCACTACAATTTCACTCTTCTACACCTCGCTACAATTTCAACCAACTATTTCACCTCACTACAATTTCACCCTTCTATATCACTTCGCGACATCTTCAGCCTTCCATTTCATCTAACTTATCACTTGCATTCTGGCGCTATCTGGAAAAACATTATTTAGGCAAAGGCAAGTGAGGTTTAAGTGAGATGTATTCTATATAATGGAATAAGATGGTAAATTCGAAGTGTGTGTGGTCATTTGATATGTTGTTTTTGAAATGTATGATGTTTGAATATTTCAGATTTTTCTGTAGTGGTTAGTTTTATTTTACTGTGGTTTAATTTGCGGAGAATAATTAAATTATAATGGATGTTTGTGTATGTGTGTTGGGTGTTTTGTATATGTGTAGAATAGCTGGGTTTTGGATTTATGTTTTTTTATGTTGTTAATGTGTTGTTTAAGTCTTGTGTTAAATTATGTACTGGTTTGACCAATGTAGAAGCTCGGGACTAACTAACCACTACACACAAATTTTGAAATATTCAAACATCACTCAAGACAAAAACAATATATCTTAAGAACTACACACACTTCGAATCTAACACCTTATTCCATTATGTAGTAAACTACCTGCTTAAACCAAACGCCTCATCCACCCATAAATCATACGTCCATCAACCTTGAGCGACCGCTGTCTGGTCGGCTTTGTCAATAAAACAATAATAATTAATAATTTAATTATTGAATTCAAGATGATTACAAGCAACTTTTATAATATCGTTTCTATTATAATATGCTTATGGTATATCGTACAATATTCTTAAGTGACTTCTTGCATGGCTTGGTATTAGATGTCTAGCAATGCTGTTAAAGATTAGTATACAATATTATACTTGAAGTCAGTTAAGTAAGTTTTAAATTTCAATAAAATAAACAAATCAATAAAAATATTTGCAACTATCGTAGTTTATAATTTGTTGTGTATAACCAGTATTAATCATTTTGAATCTGAAGTATTTGTATTAGTATTTCATATAAGTTTTTTTTTTAATTAGGTTGCAGACAAGGTTTTTGGGGAAACTTTATTTAAAAATGACCCTAAAAATTTAAATACCTGGGTAAACTATCCGCCACATCCTTTGCAAGAGCAAGAACCTTTAGGTGATCGTCGATGGATTTCATCTTTTGTTCTCTTACAGGTATTTGTATTAAACTTATTATAACAGTTACTCAAAGAAACTAAAAATAATTATAATTTTTACTCTCACTGGACACCAAAACTGTTTCAGTTATAATCTATATGGGAGCAAAAGTCAAAACCTCTAATTTAATATTTTTATCATTGATAAAATTAATTAAGATGTTCTTGTAGTGATTTCTTTAGTTTATGCTTCATGGGTTCTCCTGTTTGCAGAAAAAAGACATTGGAAATGTCTCTGGATTTCTCATATCTGTATTATGAAGGTAGTTCATAATTCTTATATTTGATGGTTGGTTTCTAAATCAGCAAATATTTTATGTAATGAAAATGTCTTAAGGTGAAATAATTGTCTGCGTTTCAAGATGTCTGGTTGTTCAATCATGCATTGTTACATCTATTACCTTAACAAAAAGTGTTTTTGATGTATCTGATGTCCTTTTAGCATTTTTCATCTTTTAAAATTCTTACTATATTCTAGAATCCGGTGATAAGTTTTAATTTTCTTGTGTATTTAGTGATTATTTTCTGTAAATATACATTTTGGAGTTGGTTTAGCCTTTACTTTTGCCCATATTGTTGATATGAAATAATTTTATGTTAATGTATATTAATTATCTGTTTCAGAATTTGGCAAAATTTGAACAGTCTATTGGTGTGAGATTTAATCACATCAGGTTACTTGCAAGGGCATTTACTGACCGCAGCATCGGCTATACTAATCTTACCCTGTAAGTAGAATAGTGTTTAAGAGCTATGGTAAGATAATTGGAATATCATCTCAAAAATTACCTTGTGTTTTCTACTCTCTCTAGAATGTTCAAAATCTCAAATTATTCAAACAAAATATGATAGAAAAAAGAAATATGAAATTCTACAATAATAGAGAAATTAGCAAGCCATTCAAAAAAAAGAAATTTCTTAGTGGTAGAGGGAAACAGAAAAGACCCAGTTTAGACAGGTATTCAGTCATTTTCCAAGAGCGGAATTAACCTTTGATTAGCATTCATGTACAAGTATGTGAGATAGCGCTACAGGGAGCAAGAGCTTTTCCGTATGTGAACATTATATCATTTCTCTCAGATTAGTACCCTAGGTATTGCACTGCACTCTAGGTTCAATATTTGATATTATGTGGACAATAAATGCTATACAGAGTACATACCATTCTTTTGTGTGCAAAGTCTACGGGTTGTCTCACATAGTGTTTTACAGATTGTTGCATGATATTGATACAAATTAATCGGACATTTCTAATAAATTTGTTTTCCCAGTGGAACCTCAAGAATTAGAGACTTTATCAAAATATTTTTTGCTAGAGATTGGCTTAACAAAGTTGTTACATAAACCAAAGAGTATTACGACATTGTGTGTGAAAATACTACAGTGTCGGACCATTCAAAACTGTTGACTACTACTAATGTTGACAAAATTTAGACTTTCTTAAATATTAAATATTTTTCATAATAAATATTAAAAATGATAAAATAATTTTAAAAAATAAAAAATTTAAAAAATATGTTGCCCACAGGAAATTTATTAGAGCACGCACAGGTAATCATAGGATTAAAAACATTTATAACCTAACCTTACCTGTTCATTGAAATTTAAGGTGATCGTATATTTAGGGTTTTCTGCGATTATAAATGCCAAGGTTTGAAAAAAGTAATATAAAGCATATTAAAAAAATCTAACTATTACTGACTAACCAACATTTAATATGAAGAACATTTACAAATTTTACTTAATAAAATACAGTATTATTAACATTAAATTATTAAGATAAAATATTTTAACAGATTAAAAACCTTTCAAAATTCAAATTTGTACTCAAAAACAGGCTGTAATGTCCGAAATGTATATTGTCACCCTTAAATTCATTTAAAATAATTTTAATACAAATTTAATATAATTTTGTTTGTAAGATTTATTAAATAAGAATAAATTCATGAAAGCTTCAATATTAGGCACATCTTAGTATTTGGATAGTTACTGTGTGTTAAAATGGTTTTGTAACTTATTATAAAAATGTTAATTGTTTATACCTAATATAATAAACGTAAGTAAATTTAAAAAATTAATTGTTTTCATATGATTAAATTTAAATAAATGTATAGCTTTTTACAGATTAAAAAAAAATTTGCATAAATTTATCAATAGAAAATTTTATATGCTTTTACCAAAGGTTTAATAGTGTTTTCGATATAGAGTAAGCTAGTTCTTAGGGTATGTTGGCTGCTCTGTGTACTCTAAAAAAACTATTGATTTGGTAAATAATTTTTTATTATATTCCATTTACAAGATTGTAATACAGAAACACCATAAACAGACGTAAATGTAAAATATGTTTAATACAACTAACAAATTAGTTCAATATTCCAAGAATCCAAATAGATTTAAGAATTTATGGTCTTCATACATCCATATCAAGGCATTACCAGTTGCAGTGAAAATTTTTGTCTATTACAAAAGGTCTGAATATCAGACAGAAAAATAGCTATGATGTTAGATGGATTAAGTAGTACAACATGCAACCTGGTCATATCATATATTTAATGCTGTTATACTTTGACAACCTACAAAAATAAAATAGAATTTATAAATTCACTATAAATCAATTTTTTTTAGTAGGGAATTTTAACACTCACTATCTATTTTGTGTGTTCATGATTTGCAGTTCTCTGGGAAATACTGTTTAGATCTCATGTTTTACCCATATAAAATAAAACTGCTAAAACAAACAACAAGCAAATTGATACTCACATACAAATGATTAATAAAAAGGCATTATAGGTCTTTATATCAGAAATATTTGAGAACATCTAGATTTTATCCTGACAATAAATATTCAGACATAGACGCAATTTAACTGTTTGAATCCCACAAGCCAATTAGATTAACTATCATATATGTACTAATTTTGCCACAGATCGATCTAGTTAATTGGGAGATCTAGCAATGTCATCGTGTGGTGTGGGTACGTCACTATCAGTAGACAAAATCCGCTTTAGTATTTTTTTTTTTTTTTTAAATTATATGTTTATGAGCATTTTGTTTTTATAATTTGCTTAGAATGAAAGAAAAAGAGTTCTTTTATGATGTTTTTTTTTTATATATAATCAAAGAATGATTGAAAAAGCAGTCCAATAGGACACTGATATTGCAATGATGATTTCAATAATCTTCTCCATTGACTGTCATTTACAAAGATAAGGGAACACAGTATTGCTAATTTTTACTAATTTCAGAATTATCTCTGTCAGAATCATCGACATAACTATCAATATTATTATTGTTAGGGGAAGTGCTAATATGTACTCTCAGCACATTGAGCGCTGAAAATTTATTTTTATGCTCTATCTATTTATTTTTGAGTGTTAAATTAACACCAAAAGGATTTACTCTGTCTATTAATTAATTTGGTGTTTTAATGTATTTTTTGTATTGTTTACAAAGATTAAACAAAATTATTCACATGCTCAGTTTGCCTTCAAAAACAAAGACACCTGTTTGAAAAGTGTTTTGACACTTCCCCCAAAGGCATATAAAAGTGTCACAATATTGTCATGCGTGGGTAAATAAATCTAAAGTGAAAATACCTTATATAGAATATTTATAGCCTAAAATAAATATATGTACAATCTCTGCAATTGTACATCTAACTTACTAATACTGATATTCATTTTCGATAAAGTACTGTAGACACTACCATTTTATGAATCATAAATAAATAATCTGTGACAAGAACGTCTGTGGCAAATAATAGGTGATATCATAGGGAAGAACCAAGGCCAATAACTTATGCTTTGCATAACAAATTGTCTCTAAAAAATTTAGAGATGACAGAGCAGTGAACATTTTTTTAAGATGGTACACCTCTTGGGCGTTTATATGAGGTAATGGCAGTGGTACAACTCTTAGCAAGGGCTCATGCCCGATGTCTTAGCGTGAAATGGTTATTGTCATTCTATTGTCTTTTATTATTCTAAATTAATACTACATTCTTCATATATGAGACAGATTAAGCGCAGATCATAATAATTCTGTGTTTTGAATTTAGAAGTTCAAACAATAAAAATATCATGTAGGTAAAATTTACTTTAATATTTATTTGTCTGTTGTAGGTAACACATTTGTTATATTTATCCAGTGAATATATACATTTTATTTTCTCATTAAGTTATTTAATGTTTGAACAAACAAAATATTCTTCAGTTTTTAGACAGAATCAGACAATTATATATATTTATAGTTTTTTACATGTTGTCTAGAAAGTAATACTTTTATTTAAATTAAAACACTACAAAATATGTATTTTTGAAAATATTTATTCCAAATTGTCTCGATACATTTAAAATAATGTAGCAGTTATGAAATCATTTGTAAAACCTTTGTAATAAAGCTATTAAACCCCAAAAACAAAATTATAAAATTCGTGTATTTTTTGTAAATTACAAAAACATTTTTATTTGGAATACTGCCATAAAGTGTTTTTATTTTTTTGCAAACCATTAAAAAATTGTATTAATAGGTTTAATTTTGACAGGCTTTTGATTGTTTTTAGATATATAGTACAAACAGCCCAATTTAGTGCATGGCAAAACTATCTACGCACGTAAAGTTTATAGTGGGACCAATGCTGGGTGATCAGCAGGCAGAACTCCTTGGCAATCTAGAGACAAATTGTAAATATTACATTGGGACCCAAAGGTTTAAAGTCGCTATAAAGTTATTTGGTTGAACAGTGTCCGACATCCATACTGCAAATATTTTTGCTTGTTAAATGTATCTACTAGACAATCTAGGGTATGAAGGACTCTGTTTATATACATAGAACTATCTCTGTTACTTTAACTCGGAGATTAGTAGATAGTTTTCTAAATAATAGCTCATTGAATGATAATATTTTTCAGATAAAATGAAAGATTCAAGTCATGATATTCTGATCTGATCAGTTTTTGTTAACAAGAAAGATAATAAATTTTTGTTATTGAAATTGCATATTTAACGATTAAACAAACGTGTGCAAGTTAATATAATTTAGTATTGGCATATATTTGATAGACAATGTGTTATAATATGTTGTTTAAAATATGTTTTGTTTTAATTTCATATTTCTCAATGCTGTTTATGTTAATGAGTTTTTATCAGTATATTTTGTATTATTGACTTAGAAATTTCAACTAGTAAAAGATGTGTAGAACCAGTAAATAGATTTTAGAATTATAAAGGATTCACATCTATCATGTGTTTTGTAAATTGCTACTCCTTTCAAGTAAATTGCGGAAGTGATAGAATATAGTTCATCCTGACAGTAATACTAACAGTAGTGTTGTGTTAGCAGCCCATCTTAGTAATAACTTCTCTAATTTGTCTGTTCATAACTATACAGGCTTGTTATATTAGATGCACCATACAGTAAAGGACTATTGATGATTTCAATGAAATAATTTATAATGCAATAACATGTTTTATTCAATAACACAGGCTTTAACTTATTAAGGAACAGTAAAATAAGCCCAGAAGAAAGTGTTCTGCCTGGATAACAACCAAAAACGCTTTATAACCCCTAATTTAAATATAAGAAACTAATATTTCAGGTCCATAGCATTGAGAAAAGAAAGGGTAAACCTTATAATTTTATTCTGTTTTTTATAAAACTAAAAACAGTGATTTTTTAATTAAATTAATTGTTTTGTATTATGATGCTTTATAGAAACACATGACATTTAACCCTTTGCCGATCTAATTGCACACACATTGCAGACACTAGCGGGTATAAATTAATTCCTCACATCAATTCAGTTGTATTTTGCTACAAAAACATTCTCACTTTCAAAGCACTATATTTTTAATATGGGTGCAATTTTTTTACTCGTTGTATTTTAGTTTATTATTTGTAAATTATTATGTATATTCATAATTAGTGAGAGGAAATTAAAAGTGGCTTACAGTTTGAAGTTTATATTCTAGGCTCCCATTATTATTGCTTACTTTTAATGTACACAAGAATACACTAATTACGGCTACCATCCGCACCAAGTTGAAACTATACTGACTGAGCTTCTCACTTCATTTGACATAAACTTCCGATGTGCTCTATTATGTTTAGATGTCTGACAGAAGGCTAATGGGTTATAAATATCTTTGTATTTGTAAGTTTCGAGAGTCCTTAAATATCGTATAGAAAGCGGTCTAATCTTGTGGTGACATTAAAAAATAAACTCTCTTGATGTAAACAAATCAATCAAACAATGACGACATTAATGACTAACTGGGCTTGTCTTTATATATACTATTAATAAATTTTTGTGTCTAGCGGACATAGTCCTTAAACCGCAATGGGTTAAAGAGATCTTATAAAATGTAGTAGTGTGTTTTTATAGGTTTCTTTGTGTGTAAGAATTTATAAAGTAGTCTACAGTAATTGGAGAGGTTAAATATGGATGAAATTGAAATATGTGTAAAATATCTAGTTCATTTTTATGAATTTATAAAAAGTAGATACTTTGTGCTTAGAAAACAGATTTGAACAAAATAATATTTACTTATGTAATATTTTGTCAGAAGGGGATGATTCTATTGTATTGTGATAGCTGTATGGCAATAGAGCCTTGACAACAGTAATAGCTAGTCGAGGACAAAACTGACTCATGTGGAACGCCAGTACTTTTCAGTATACAGTTTCTAGTACATATATGGTTAGTGAGTGCCTTCTGAGTTTAAAAAAATTGTCAGAAAGCGTCACTAACCTTATTTGTTCAGAATAGAGTGGCTCCAGGAGATAAGAAGGCGCTACCGACTTTTCTTATTATAAGGAATGAATTTTCTTATCATTTGCTTGGAGAATATTGGTATTAGTGTACTATTTATTTTATAGAGGATCAAATCAGCGCTTGGAGTTTTTAGGCGACACCGTTCTGCAACTGATTGCCTCTGAATATCTGTATAAGTATTTTCCTGAGCATCATGAAGGTCATCTTTCAGTAAGTACTGTTGTTTGTTAATTCTTGAGAATTTTAAAATTTATATTTGAGAATTACATTGTCATGTAATTAAGTTGTAAAAAGTAATTGTAAATAGATAAAATTACCTCTCCTAAAATTAATTTTTTTCTAATGGAGTCTGTTATAAAGCAGTTTTGCTACTACCAAGTCCTATTTTTTTTAATAAATGAAGTTTATTAAAAGGGTTTTAACAGTAAAATTTGATATATTGAAAGAGAGATTCCTCAGTAAATGATTTTACAGCAGTTAATTTTGTGATCTTTGATGTGGTTCAGAATAATGAATACTTTCCATTTTTGTGGCAATTGTACATTTTTTCATACAGAAAAAATTAATGTATTTGTCAGTTTAAATTATTCCATTATAATTAGTTCATCTGAGATTCACCACCTCTCTATTAGACATTTATATGTGTAATAAAATAAGACATAATGTTTTATACTTGGAATATTTTTTTTTATTAAAATTAGGTTAATGTAATACCACTTTGTGAGTAAATATAATTAATAATTAATAACAAACACCAACTCACTATCAATAATTTGTTTCTTAAATTACTTTCAATGGCAAAATCATCGCCACCAGGAGATTAGTACATCTAAATAATAACTAAACAAAAAATATTGCTGTATTAGCTAAACCTACTGACAATCACGATTTTGTCAATGAACTCAGTTTGAGGAATAAACTCTTCATTGTGAGTTGGTGTTCATTATTATTTAATTATTGTTTAATGTAACTTAAAATAACTAAAATTGTGTTAAATATTTTTTTATCTAAATAGCTATATTTTTTTAGTTGCTACGCAGTTCATTAGTTAACAACCGTACACAGTCAGTTGTGTGCAATGATCTTGGAATGGCTAGTTATGCTTTATATTCAAATCCTAAAGCAGAATTAAAGACCAAAGATAGAGCAGATTTATTGGAGGCATTTTTAGGTGCACTTTATGTAGATAAGGTAAGATATTTCCAAAAGATAGGTTTTATATATTTTGCAAATAATGATATTGATCTTGACCAGTACTTAATTTAACACTATGAAGCCTACGCCTGAGTATAGGTTGAACTAGTCAACGCTAGCTGCTTTTGCAGAAGTAGAGCTAGAGGTATGCTCTAGGTGCCATATTTATATCCATAGGAACGTATTCTCAGCGTTTGACAAAATCATTCATTACATTGGTTATTCTACCAAACAGAGGTGCATTTACGAAGTGTTAGACATCTTTTTCTCTAATCTATAAACTAAAATTTCACCATGCACTGATAATGGGGATTTTGGAAGGGGGAGTTTACTAACCATTTTACCAATAACAGCTTTGCTTGAGGAAGCGATTCAGCACTAAACAGGAAATTCGATTATTTTTCATGGAAAAAATTCTTTCTTTGAAACCATTCAATTTTTGGTACTTGAAATAAACATTTTGCATAATAGTATTTTAGAGTGGATCTAAAGTACTGAGAAAATTTCATTGATTATTAATGATCAGTCAATTACGAATTATGGAGTCTGTATTTTTAAGGGAAGGTGCACACTTTCATAAAAAAATTTGTTTCTGTTTTAATTGAAAAATTGCAAAATCATTTATTAGTGTACATTTGGTCTGAGAATCAAAGTTACTGATAAAATTTCAAAACCTATATTTTATAATTTTCACTTAATGTTGATTTGATTTTGGTCCTTTAAAACCAAATGTTTCAAAATCCATTTTTAGTGTGCATTTACATAACAAAACAATTGTAAAATCAAATTTTGAAGCTTCTACTTTTCATAATGTAAGTTCTATGTTGTTTTTTAGTAAAATCAGTCAAACTGTTGAACCGCCTACTTCTTATGAAAAAGTATATACAGTTGTGCCTCTGTATCCACGGCATTGGTATCAGCGGTTTCAGTTACCCACGGTATGGTGTCACACTGAGAATCGAAGAATAGTTGATGTTCAACCATTTGTAATCACCCATGTCTGAGTCAGTTTGTTTCTACGTATACAGTACCGTATTGTTTACAATAGCCTATTCGCTGCACTTGTTCGTGTTAGTACTACATTATTTGCGTAATTAACCTGTAAATATTATTCTGTTTGGCAATAATGGTCACAAAGCGTATCAGTAATGAAGTGTCTAAAAATGCTAAAGCCGGAGTGTTGTTTCATTAAGTGAAAAGATGAAAATTTTGGATATATTTAAGTTGAAAGGAAATCGTTCCCGTGCATTGCGAGATTGTATAACAAAAGGAATCGGCACAATGGGCCTACTGTACATAACAATACTTACATACTGTACTGTAATATTTTAAAGAAGTACGTATATAATGCACTTATGCAACGTATTTATGTACATGTACTACTGTATACTGTAAATGTCTGTAGGTATAGTATTTGTGTGTTAACGTTGATAAGACACTTCATTCTTATTATCTGTGGTTACATGTTACTGTGGTAATTTTGGGCCCCATTACCTGCGGATATGGAGGTACAACTGTACTTTTCCCCAAAACAATCAATTTTAACATTTGAACCCGCAGGAGGGGTGCGGTTTAGCCGATTCTACTAAGAGGGGTTTTGCGTTCCTCGCGGTACCCCTGTCTAAGACAAACACTACTGACAACACTCACTTCACTATCACACACTATTACACTTTCTACATAGACTACACTTACAACACAATCTCTACATATAAACATTTTCACCTATTCTTAGGTAATCTTGACTGGTCAGAACCATTGTGCCTTGGGAGTGCTAAAAAGTCCAGAGCTTAACAAACTCTGGTCAGGAATACTGATGTAAATTTGCTCTGCCGAAGACGTAAGCGCAGTGTCTGGTTTACCAGCCGCTTCGGCCCTTGGTAAGGGAGTGTCCACAGTGCACAGGTTTCGGAGTCTCTGCACAGTATTACAAGTACTTGATTGATGTCCATCCAGTGGAGCTAAGGAGAATACTATAGGCTTCAGAGTTCTGGGGGTTGGAAATGATCGTAAGTGATCCAAGAGTGTGCCCGTTCCTATAGTCTCTTAAAACTAAGTAATTAAGTACCCGATGGATGGCTTAAAACATTCTATGGAAACTTTAAATGTGTCATCTGTATCTAGTTTGAAGAGGACATGCCAGGATTCTCCTGACAATCCTAGTATAGGTGACTTAAGTAAGAAGTTGATGGTGGCAACGTCACTGGCATTGCCATCACTGAAATATTTAATATTTTCTTGCACAGAGGAAAAAAAGACCTATCAGAAGTGTCTTCTTTTGTCATTCATAAGGCTATCACTGCCTGTGCTGGAGGTCCTGTTGCATCAAAAGAAGGAAGAACCAATACCTTTTAATGATGGATTGTCTGGAGATTCTCCTTTGATCACTCCGTTCTCTATTGGGGAATTGAAGTTAGCTCTCTCATCAGGCAAGGATTCTACACCAGGTCCTGATTCCATTGTATTCTATGATTAGATATCTTCCATCATCGGTGGGGATATTGTTTCTTCGGATGTACAACCGTTTATTCAAGGAACGGTGTTTCCTGATACATAGTTAGAAGCAATAGTAATTCCTCTTTTAAAACCAGGTAAAGACGAAACCAATCTCGGTAGTTATAGGCCTATCTGTCTTATAAGCACTTTGTGTAAACTACTGGAGAAGATGGTCAACCGACGTCTTGTCCGGTTCCTAGAAACCAACAAGCTTATTTGGAACGAACATTGTGGTTTCAGACAAGGACGATCATCTGCTGACCAATTGGTTTTGTTATAATGTGCTATTCAAAATGCCTTTCTCTTGCGGCAAACACTTGTTGCTGTTTTTTTTGGACCTTGAGAAGGCATATGATAGGGCATGGAAAAGAGGCATTCTGAACACTTCGAAATCATGGGGTACACAAGGAAATATTTTTGCATTCATTGCTAACTTTCTATCAAATAGATCTTCCTGCATTTGTCTTGGAGTCACATATTCAAACAGTTTTAAACAGGAGAATGGTGTTTCGCAGAGCAGCGTGCTGAACGTCACGCGTTTTGCAGTTGCTGTAAATAGTGACACATGTAACATACAATCTCCGGTACATTGTTCTCTATTTGTAGATGACTTTTATATATATGTGCTTGCTCGTAGTATGCCAATCGCAGAAAGATCTTAACAGTTATAAATACATAGATTAAAGGAAAGGTCAAGAACTACAGGTTTTAAATTCTCTGCTTCGAAGACCCAGTGTGTAGCATTCAGTCATCATAGGCAACACCAGGAGCCTATCCTTTATGTTGATGTAGCTTGGCTTCAAACCGCGGATAGTGTTCGATTTTTTGTCTTTTATTTGATAGAGGACTTTCATGGATTCCAGTGCGTGGTTTTGGGGTGGGATGCAGTAAGAATTTGGATATGCTAAGAGTCCTTAGTGGTCCTAATTGGGGAGCAGACAGAACTAGTATCCTTTGCTTTTATCGTGCAGTCGTTAGATCACCATAGAGGACTTTCATAGATTCCAGTGCGTGGTTTTGGGGTGGGATGCAGTAAGAATTTGGATATGCTAAGAGTCCTTAGTGGTCCTAATTGGGGAGCAGACAGAACTAGTATCCTTTGCTTTTATCGTGCAGTCGTTAGATCACGCAAAAGTCTATTCGTTAGATTCAGTCCACGTACTTAGACTCGCTACTGGTGCTTTTAGACTCAGCCCAATCCTTAGTCTTCTTTCCGAGGCTAGGGAGCCTGCCCTCTCAAAGCGATGTCAAATGCTATAAATATCCTCCATTTTTTGTCTTTGAAGCAAACCTAATCATCCGACATACAAAATGGTCTTTGCTAACTTTTATAATCAATATTATGATTTGCGTCAACTTCAATCTGGTACATACGGAATAAGGACTTTGCGCATTATGGATAACATAGAGTTAGAACTTCCTACTATGTTCGAACGATCAACGTACGATTTTTTCATTGTCTAGTTATATCAAAAGCAATACTCCTGATATTGTTTACCAACAGGAATTTTTAGCAATATACAGATCCCACCAGCATAGTGAAGTCATATTCACTGATGGGTCTAAACTGGACAATGGCATTGGATGTGGTGTTTATGTGTCGGAACAGACCTATACATACGGATTGACCTTGCCTTGCAGTATATTTACAGCAGAGCTCTTTGCCATTCTTAAAGCATTAACTGTAGTTAAAACTAACTTTCACATTACTTTTTTGTTCCGATTCTGAAAGTGCTCTTCAGGATGTTTTTTCTGTGGACTTTTTAGTTGGGGATATTTTGTATGCAGTACACAAACTTCAGGGTGACATTCTGCTGGGTTCCTGGTTACTGTGGAATTACCGGAAACTCAAAAGCTGATGAAGCAGCAAAGATTGCTACAAGTATGGTGCCAACTACATCATCCTGGGTTATAGCATTTGATTATATACGTTTTATAAAGCGTTATTATCTGCTTGGAATAACGAATGGCAATGTGTGAGTCGCAATAAGCTGAGGGAAATTGAGAATACCTTCCGTCCTTGGAGGTCTTCTATTTGTTCGAAATGTAGGGAAGAAGAGGTGGTCACACGCCATCTCATTGGCCACTCATATCTAGCTCATGGTTATCTGATATGTTACGAGGATCCACCATTGTGTCAGTTATGTAGTATTACCATCACAATCCATCATATTTTGGTTGATTGTGGTTGTTTACAGCCTGTCCATGACATTTTTAATATAAAAGGTAGTTTAAAAGTGTTATTGAGAAGCAATGTCGCGTCGACCATATCATCACATTAATTTGTCACTTAAATATATTATTTAAAATTTAAGATTCAATTTTTTTTTTGGTATATATTTATTGTAGTGTTAGCTATAATTTTGATTGTCTTTAGATGTTTATTTATTGTTAACAATTTTTTATTAATTTATTTTCTATATTAAGTGTTAAATTTTATTATAGATTTATTGTTATGTGGTTAATTATTGTTAATATTATAGTGTTTTTTTACTGGTAAATATTTTTTGTTATATATTTATCGTTATAGATTTATTGTTACACTTTTATTGTTATAACTTTTTTGTTTTAATTATTGTTCATTTTTTCTTTATTTTTGTTTGTTTTATATTTATTTGTTATGTTTTGTAATTTTTGTTTTATTAAAACCTTTTTTTCTGTTTTATCTAAAATATTTTGTTTTTGTCTTTGCCGTTGTATGACGATTATAATCATAATTGGTTTTTCGGCAGGAAAAAATATTAACATTTAAAATAAAATTTTTTTAAAATCTTTTGTCATTGTGGACCTATATTATGAAACAAAGGAACTGACAAAATTTTAAATCTCCTTTTTATAGTTTAGTCTTTTTAATGATTTTGTGCCAAATAGTCAACTTGCTCTTTTTGCTCATTATAAAATTTTTTAAATCTTTTCATACTGAATTCACATTGTGATTAGAGGGTATTCTCAAAATTTCTAATCTATAACTCCTACTGTTTAGGGTCACATTGACCTTTAGACAGTCGGTCAAGTGACAATTATTGTCTCTTTAATATCAATGTGTTGAAAAATATAGTTAAAATAAAAATTTAACCATGATTGTTATCATATAAGTGCAGATTGTTGAAGGTGTCATGTTCAAAATTATGGTAAAGAATGTTATAATTTATTAGAATTTTTTTACTTCTAGGGACTTGATTTTTGTGAAATGTTCTGCAGTGTATGCTTTTTTCCACGCCTTCAAGATTTTATCATGCACCAAGATTGGAATGATCCAAAGTCTAAACTTCAACAGTGTTGCTTAACACTTCGCACAATGGAAGGTGGTGAACCAGAAATCCCAGTATATAAGTGAGTACAATGAACATACATTCATTTCAAACTAACAAATGACTAATATTTCTGACATTTTAGAAGATCATCAATAGAATAAGTATATAATAATGTACAATCTTCATAGAAAAACTATAATTAAACACATTTTTGAAATCACAATGTGTTACAAAACTAAAATTTCTATTAGGAAGGTTTTTGACCTATTTGTATATATTTAATTAGCAGCAAGTTTCTTAAAGAAGATGTCATAATGTATGCAGTCAACTCCCGATAATTCGAAGGTGAATAATTCCTAATATGGGTTAAGTAGAATATTCATCTGCCATAATGAAGTTATAAGCATTTATATGATGACAAATAGATTTTATAAATATCTTGGTTAAGCAGAAAGACAAACAAATCAAGATAGTAAGATTGACAAAGCAAGATAAACAAGCTTATCCTAAGGAATTGACATTAGTTCAGGTCAAATTTTATAAGCCGACACTTGGGAGAAGAAGGCCTCGGTTACAGGCCGAGGACGAGGGAAGGGTAAAGGTTCCCCCGTCGATCCTTGGATTTCTACTGATTTATAAGGTTGATTCATTATTGTGTTACTTATTAATGTATAGTATAAATAACAACAAATGTAAATAGGGCATTCACAGAAGCATTTTATGACCACGATGAGGGAGGACGACAGTGTTTGATGTTTTATAGACAACAAATACACAATTTTTACCTAAGAGCCAAGTGCCAGCATATAAAATTTGACCTGCACATAAATATCCATTTTTTTATTTACAATACACCAACTTGATACAGAAAAGAAATAAGTCAACAGTGCTGTCAGTACATTTATCTTAACCATCAATGCTGTTAGCACACTTTTGTTAAATGTTAAAAATCACAAAAAAATATTTATTTATAGACATTGGATTTAAATAATGAATAACTTATTGTATGAATAGCAGATTTGTATATTTCAGACTTTTTGTAAAAAGAAGTTAAAACTTATTAGTACTTTTGTAAATTTATACTAATTTTTTTGCAGAGATGGGCTCTAAAATTTTCAATTTAGATTCTAAAGTTTTTCTTCCGATTCTCAATTTTTTAAGTTATACAAGCCTACTTGATGTTCTCTAATAATTATTTTATTATTATGTAAAGTCATATGGAAAAGCCTTTTAACCCATTCGCTTACAATTTTTTTTACAACGACTTAGCCATAAAAACTAATTTTTTTAACAATTTTTAAATGTTTTTGTTGATTACTTCTTTTCAGTTCATTTTTATGTTTCTTATGGAACCTATTGTTATTGTTTTATTCAGAATTACATTTACTTTCAAAATAAGTACTAATATTAATAATAACATTTCTTTTATATTATAATAAAATGTAAAAAACTAAAATGTTTGAATGAAAAATATCAAATTTTATTTTTTAAATTTTAATTATCCTAAAGTAAAAGCATATATTACCTTTAAAAATACTCCAAAACAGTCTTCATAGTGCGAAGAATATGTTTCAATTTCACAAGAGTCAAGAAAAATTAACTTTTGTGTGGTATACTTTGAAACATTCTGGTAATTGAAGTGCGACGAGGCACAGTTCACACTCCCACCGACTGGTTCTTTGGCCTTTTAGTGGGCTTAGGTGGTTTGGAACATGGGAATTTTTTCTTTAGGCCTACCTCTTCTTGGTTTACCCCTATCTCTAGTACTAACTCTAATAGGCCTAGGACAAGGATCAAGAAAACTAGGGTCATCAGCCTCCTCACTAGCAGTAGGAGACAGAGAGGCAATCATTCCATCACGGTAGATTTGATCGAGTAGCTCAATTAGATTGGATATCGGTGAGCTTTCATTATCTGAATTAGATGGTAATATAGGCCTATCATGGACATTTGTATCAGAAATTACTTTATTTACATCTAGTGGAGTCCTAGGCCTAACATAACTACAAGAGGGCTGCTCAAGTTGCAACTAATCACTTATTGCAGAACAAGGCAGATTACATTTTTCATGATGTGGTGAACCTGTTATATTACAGTCTATTATGATTTTATTTCATTCATCACTTACATCTTCATCTATTTGAGATTCAATGTTCAACTGTCCTATTTCACTTATTTCATTATCACTCTCAAATGTTTCATCAAACAAATCACTCTCGCTGTCACTGTCACATTCTCCAATAATTCTTTCAATTTCACAATCCATCAACTCCTTCCCACATTTATCAACAAATAAAATATCATTTCCACTCATTTTTAACTTGAAAAGAACACAAATAACAAATTAAATACAATTAAGTTAGCCTATAAACATATCGCACACCACTGTTACGTAAACACAACATTACAGACGATGTCAGCTGATCGGTCGCCAGATTAAAACGTAATTATTTAGGGAACAGACAGTCCAAAGAAGATAAAAATATAACCATTGGAAAGTCCAAAGCCTGTAGAACAAGAAGCATATGCGATCTATTGGATTTATTGAGAACTAACTCGACAAAAACAAGTTATAATGGAGAATGGAGGACGGCGATTCACCGTCGCTTCACTCAGTGGCAAACTGGGCAGCGACAGCGGATCGCCGTCATTGTAAGCGAATGGGTTAAAAGTTAGGTTTTAATGTAATAGGCTACACAAAACATTCAACCTTGATTTATGAATAGAAATTTCTGAAAACATGACAAAAATTGACAAACAGACTAGAAATGCTACCGATTGTCTTTGTTGCTGTGTCATAAATAAACATTGTTTTTGTCATTTCAAAACGGCATTTGCTTTAATCGTTTAATTAATTCAAAGCACTAATACATAATTAAGACATAGTTCATAAATTAATTATTTTACCAAGACTTTACACAGCATACGTATTTTAACAGTTAAGAAAACAAGAATCGTAATTGGCGTTTTAATAAGTGGAGAATCGAGTATTGACGATTGCTCAATACAAAACACTCTTAAGCTTCTTTCTGAATGTTAAATCTTATTAAACACTTTTTTTCTAATAATTCATAATTAATCGCTCTTGCATTAGTTAGCAAAATTATCAGGAGTTGACTGAATATTCCATACAGGTTAGACTGTACAATTAGTAATGTACTTATAACTGTGAAAATGGTATGTTACCTAGATTCCTCACAATGTTGACTGGAATCTGTTACAGGGTTAACTTTAAACTAAGTGTTATAACAAATATAAACAAACACTGTAAATATTTTCTTGGTTAATTTCAAACAATGATTGTGTATTTATTTGTTATATTTCAAACGCATCCAAATAACTGTGAAAATGGTATGTTATCTAGATTCCTCACAATGTTGATTGGAATCTGTTACAGGGTTAACTTAAAATTAAGTGTTATAACAAATATATACGAAGACTGTAAATATTTTCTTGGTTAATTTCAAACAAAGATTGTGTATTAATTTGTTATATTAGCATCCAAATCGATTTTTCAATTTTCAAACATATACAATTTCAGTTGCTGCAAGGAAATTAATATCAATCTTAAATTTTATGAGTATTAACCATTTGTTGTAGCAATTTAAAAGTTAAATACATGTATATCATTAAAAATATTTAATATACTTTCTAAAGGTTTTAAATATTATTGGTAAATGAGAAACAGTGAGTTTTAGAACTAATTTCAAATTTTGAAAGTAAGTATGGTAATTTTTTACAGTAATGTAAATTATTTATGATATATAAAATTCAGTTCTTTACAAAAAGGAATAAATCAGGAATAGACATTTTCCCATAAAATTTCAATAAATGTTTAAAGCTACATAATAAAGCAATATAATTCTGTGTTATATATATTTTATGAAAACATGTAATCATTATAATTTTTATTTTTAACACAGTATGAAAAATACAAAAAAATTAGGACTTTTGATTTTTAGTCGTAGAAGATTTTAAGTACTATATGTATATAGTGATATTTCACGTTCTCCATTATTTTTCCGTTACACTGACTTTATGAAGTTATTATTATTACTTCTAATAATAATAATTGTAACTTCATACCGATAATAATCATAATAATAACTTCATATATATATATATATATATATATATATATATATATATATATAGGTTAGTTTTGGTTGGTAAAGATTATTTAGATTTTTTGGACTAGGAGACTGACAGACTTACCTTGGTAAGAGTCCGCTCTGTAGTCTTGAAATAGAAACACATAAAAGCACTTAAACAATGATATATTTCAACCACACAGTGGTCTTTGTCAATCAAAGAGAAAACACAAAAAGAAATATGAGAGAATATATATATATATATATATGGATATTATTTTATAAGAATATTATTTATGGTGAACATATGACTTTCAATAATATTATTGGTTTAGTTTGGCCTACTTCCTTGTCTACTTTATTCCAGTTATGTCTTCATAGTTTTCTCAAGCAGACAGATTTTTGGCATAGGTTACATGTTGTTCTTCAAAGGCTTGTCAAAATAATTCACATTTTTTTTTACTTTTTTTTCTTATTAAGTAAACAGGGTACTAGAGAATGTAAAAATTCTCAATGCACTTAGGCAAAAGACTGTAAAGTACAAACTTTTCCAGGGTACCAATTGTTGACTGGATATTGTTTTTAGATCTTGTTATAAAATTTCCTGAGATTTTTGATTAGCCGTATTGAACTTGCAGAGTAGCTTATAAATAATTGTAAAAATGAATTCATATTAAATGATCTCGATATGGGAGTTGTGGAAAAATAAATTATGTTATTTTTATAAATAAATCGATGTTAAATGTGATATTAAATTCTCAAAGGTAATTTTTATTAATAATGATTATTTTCTTGATGTGTGTATTATATAATGATTGTATATTCTAACTTGTATCCATTGTAACTAGGGATGGGCCGATTCCAGGCATCGTCGATTCTAATGGTATAGAGGAATTGTCGATAGTCGATTCTGCAACGATTAAAGTGCCAATTCTGATTCTTGTTTATTTAACTGAAATGTATGTGCGGTGTAATTTATGAAAAATATAATTAATTACCAATTATGTGTTATTCAAGTATTAGTTGCTTTGAATGAATTAAATTATTAAAGCAAATGCTGGTTTGAGATCATGAAAATATTTGCCAACAACAAAGATGATGAGAAGCATTTCCGGTCCGTTTGTTACCACTCGCTCTGCTGTCACACTCTTGTCTAGACACAATCTTTCTCTTTCTCTCTCTCTCTCTCTCTCCCCCCTTCCTCCCTCTGTCCCTGTTTCTTACCATCACTACTTCAAAGATGTCAAAACAAAACACAAAGAAAATGTAGTTCCAATTTCTCTAGTTATACAATTGAAATGGCTGTTACTGAAGATATACGTATTGTAATTGTGAAATGATGTTAATACTTGTAATTTCAAATAAATCTTTACTTCTAATATGTTTGTCACCTTTTCAGAAATTCCTATTCATAAATCAAGGTCGAATGTTTTGTGTAACCTATTTCATTAAGACGTAACTTTTAAAATGCTTCACCATATGACCAAGATGTTAACTAAATTCATTGTTAGAGAATATCAAGTAGGCTTATTCAACTTAAAAGAATCGAGAATATACTTAACAATCGAAAGAGAAATTTGAGAATCAGAATAAAATATTTTATGTGTCGGCCCATCCCTAATTGTAATAATTTTTGTATCTGGCATAATTGTTTTTAATGTCTTGTTATAATTTGTATTTTATAACAATCTATATATTTTAATAAATGTTTTGTCACTGGTCATATTATCATTTTTAGTCCTGCCACTTGCATGTTCTATGTCAGTCTGTCATTCTCTTTTTTAGAGATGAAACTTCTTCTGGTTCTAGTGTCTGTTGTAATGAGAATTCTACATCATTTTCTATTTATTTTGTTTTATTTGAATTCTTGCATTAAAGTTACCAGAGATAATGAAGCAATATTTTGGTTTTTCAATTTTTTAGGTATGTCATTGTAAAAGTATATTTTTTCCCATGTGAATTGTTACCGATGAGACACTTATCTGGATAATCTTTATCTTGTAGCTCTTTTTTAATTGGAAAGCTACTCTTGTAGAGAAACGTTTAATATTTAATCATTATAAACTTGTTATTTCCAAATTTTCTTTTGTAGCTAGAAACTGACTCTTCTGATTAATTCAGTTCCACTGGTAAAATGTCTTACATTTCTCCATTGGTAAATTTGCTCTATGCAATTGTACATGACATTCCATGCTATCTAACATTATGTTTGTTATTTATATTTCTGTGATTTTCTAATCCATTATTTGTCAGACATTAAAAACAACTGTAAGAAGTGTTAATCCATTAACGTATCAATTTCTTCAGGCACTGCACTGCACATAAAATCCAATTAATTCAAGCCAATCTAGGGACCTTTACTTCGAATACTGTGAATTTAGTATAGATTAGTATACTATGCTTTATTAGAGATTGTTATGAAACAACATCCTAATTTACAACAAAATACTATTTTTATACTTAAAAATTGGTATTTCATATCAATTTTTGCTAACGTTTTAACCGTTTGCGCGCGTATAACGTGATTTCTCGTAAGGTTGAAATCTCTGCTAGCGCGTATTACGTGAAAACATGTATTTACAATATTTTGTTTATGGAAGTCCTAGTTGTTTGTTTAAAGTCCATTACAATGAGTGACAATGTTTGTTTGGTGTAAATAAACTCCTCTGCTACGTTTATTGTTCTCGGCCATGTGCTACTGATCCACATTCTGTTGTTTTACCACCAGGTGCTATTACGTGGTCTATGAATGCTCGTATGACGGGTATTCTCGGCAGGACACAGCGTCGTAATTTCTCTTATTTTGTGTTGGCATTGTGATTGCTGTAGTTGTTTACTGTTTACATGGGTTGTTTGTACTGTAAGAATAATTTATTGTTTATGATTTCGTGAATAATAATTTTAGTTACTTTAATTTTATTTTAAATGGATTTATTGATATCTTGAATTACCTAGTGTAAAAATATAAAAAATTATAAAAATAACTAGTTTATAATTTTTTGGTCAAATACTTCTTTAGGAACTCAGAATTTAATAGAACTTTGAACATTTCGCAAAAAAGATTTATTTTATCTAATAGTACGTAGTCTGTTACTTGCCCATTATATGTCCCGCATGCTAAGGGTTAAAATACAATTATCGATTTTTGGATTTTGAAAACTATTAAATTAGCAGTAAGTAAAGAGAAGTGATACTAATCTTGTGTATGATGCAGGGGCTGGATTAACTCATCGTTGTTTGTCAGTGACGATAACGCCACTTGTTGTAATAAGGAATGCCTATCTTATGTGTAGAGACCGGATTATATGGAACATAAAAAGCTCAAAATATGCATGAAAAATGCTTAAAATATGCATGGAAACGTTAGTATATGAATATAATATAATAATAAATTAATAAATAATTAATAATATTTTTAAATTTTTATTTCTAAATCAACAATCAAATCACAATCACTTAATCAGTATTTTTATTATCTAAGTATTAATTATTACCTGAATTAAAAGATTCTACATTTTGCTACTATTGTAAACATAAACGATCAAGTACTGTTCCAAATGTTCGTTAGTAAAGTTGTCTTCAATCGCTCAAAATATTATTATAAACAGATAAAGACCGTTCTACGTCAACTGAAGTAACTGGGCAAAACGTATTTGAATTTGGATGCTATTTTGGCACTTATTACTCCTGACAAAAGCTTGCCCGTTCCATTTTTAAAACTATTAATTTAACATACTGGTTCAAAGCCTGGCTTACTGTTCAAAATGTTTTCAAACTTTTCTTTAAGTTCGCTCGGGAATACCTCCAGCAATAAGGAGTTCAGTAGACGTATTTTATCCATTAACTGGATAGATTCAGTCAACGCCAAACCTTGAGTTTCAAGCTTTTTAATACTTGTAGGTTTATAGGGAAATTGAGTGGTAATCACAGCAATGTTTTCCACAGAATCGTTAAATGCTCCTTGCACTGACAAACTGCCAAAGCCTTTGCACTATTGAAGTCGTTTACTACACCTTTTATGGCCTCGAAATGTTCATTGTAAAACAAGACGGCCTCGACCCACGTATCCCAACGAGTTACCACTGGTTCGGAAGGTAAAGGCACATTTGGTAGTTTTTCTTTGCAAGCCTGGTTGCAAAAAAGTGCCTTAAGAAACACTTTCTTTGTTGATGAGATCAGGTTATTTACATTCCCAAATGTGGATCATATTTCTTTAGGAGGCAAAGTACTTCATGAGCAAAGTACGTCACATGAATCAAATTAGGATAAAATACTTGAAGGGCTTTTCCTGCCTTGATCTTGTAGGGAGCAGCATCTGAGAGAAAGCTCTTTCATCTGCAGAAGATTCTGGAAATATTTTTTAATACCCTCATTCACAAATCTGGCGATGGTAGAAAGGTTTGTCTTTTCTAGTTCTTTGCAGGTTACAAAATACGAAGAAGAAGGCTCTTGTTTTAATGCACCAACAATTAAATTTGCCATGTAACGACCACAAGTATCTGTAGTTTCGTCAGCTGAAATCAAATAATGTTGTCCTTGAGTGCATTGCGTATTTCTTCCAGAAAGTATAAGTAAATTGTCGGTATGTAATTTTTGCGTAATGTTGATTCTGGTATATTTTGATTTAAGCAATATTTGCGCAGAAAACTTTTGAGAGTAGGGTTTGTAAATTTGTGAAGAGGAATATTACGTGCAACAAATGCTTCACATAGATCCATGTTAAAGCGACATTTTTGGTTGCCCCTGGAGATTAAATCACAGTCACTGCTACTTGCCGCTGTTAAAAGTTGTTGTTGTGGGCCTTTCTTTTGCATTCCTGTGATATGAAGAGTTGTCTTGACATGCTGGTCTATTGAAAACTTTTTTGTTCACAAAACGTTTTTCTCACAAACTTGACAATATAAAATATTGCCGGCATATGTAAATGTTCCAGAATAGTCAGCTATCTACAAAACGACATTTTTTTCTGGGGTGCATGGTGCACTACACTATACATAAACTAAATGTAAACTGAAACAATGAAACATTAGATGTCGGACACAGTGAATCAACTTGTGGTTAGACGTGCAGTACGACAGTGGTGGGGATCAAGCGAGGTGGGGCGGCGCAGGCGCTCGCTCCAGTTCAGTTCGCTAGCACAAGGTTGCGGTCACTCAAGCGCAGTGAGAATACTACTCTGTATCGACTTCTAAACATTGAGTTTTGCATTAAATATGGATTATCAATAAGTTTTAGTTAAAATATGCAAAACGGTAAAAAGTGGTTAAATATGCGAATGCATATGCAACATGCAAATTCATAAATACGATATACAAATACCGAACTCGTAAATAGCGAGGGTCTACTGTACTTATACTACAAATAGTTCTGAAAAATAACTGTAACTGGATCATAGTGACAATTGCAACATAAAGCAATCTACTACAATGGTCTTGTCAAAGTAGGTTGGGGACAGGCATTGTCTTAGATCAGAACAGGTCCAGAATTCAATGGTCTCTTCAATTTCCAGACAAGTGGCAGGAGGGTGGTATACTGCTAAACATCTGCACTGTGTTAATGTGTCACTGCAGAGGTGAAGTCATTTCATTCTAAACTGTGGTGTTCCATGATAAGGCCCAGCCTCACAAGTGCTAATGCAACCCAGCAGCTCTTTGGACCTTTAAGATAATCCATATTTATCAAATTGCACACGGAAAGACCTGGCCATTTTTCCGGTTTTTGTAGCACTTCTTTAAATGTTGTGTAGATTCCATAAAAAAGCAAATAGAATCCTGATTTTTGAGTTATTTGTTCCTCAATTATCTAGGTTATTAAATATTTATGTTATAAATCAATCATTTCCCAAATTTCATGCACAGGGTCAATTTTGCCTACTTACTATTATCAGTTTCTTTTTCATTTTACAGGTTTCCAAGCATATTAATTTTTTTTTTTTTTAATCCTGTCATTTTAAAACATGCACTCATTCTCTAAGAGTTTCTCTACATATATTGTGAATTTAAAAAGTCTACATTTATGAAAACTTTACTTATTAAATTTCAGTCTATATTCGCTATAATTATTAAGAGTCTGAATTTTGCTCTAGCAACATTGTTCAATTCTTACACTATAACCCTATTTACAGTTTATCTATATATCAATATTATTTCCTAAAATCTATAAGTATCCTATAATATAGGTGAAATGAAATTCCAACAAGTATATTTTGAAATCCATTGCCCATAAAATCCATTATCACATCGTACATACACAGTCTGTGATAGTTGTCTAGTTCCCCAAAAAATGACGCATTGAAAAACAAATTAGATATCGGGTGAAATAATACTGAATAAGTTAAAAGATAATCTTACAATAAATAACTACGAAATTCGAAAGAAAATGTACATGTAATAACCATAATACATGACAAATCAGATGACTTGAATAACGAAAACACTAATGGTCTTAAAAGGGTTAAGTAATTTTGATAAGACATTTTTATCACCTGTCTTTCAGTCCTGGCCTAATGCCAAGCTACTTTAATCTTTTTTCTGAATTGAAAAAATGACTAGGAGGGTAACAAATGGAGAAGCTCCAAAAACATCAATATATGCTTAAAATCGTTGCACAGCTTGTCCATGTTTGAATGCTTCCACTATGTGATTACATTGGCATTATTGAAAACTAACCACAAGTATATTCAACTGTTATGGTTACAAAAGTGTAATAACCTTGATAAAGTATAAAGTTAATAATAATAAAGCTGTTTTACATTAACTTTTCTTTTGTTTATGGTACATCAGTTGTTGAGAAAAACAATTTGTAATTAAGAAGATTTGAATGATTTATGAGTCCATTAAGATATAGCTCCAAAGTGCATTAGCTATCATGCCCTACAAAATATTTTATATTTCTTACCTAAAAATATTACAACCAATACCTCTTATCAATAATGTTTATTTACTATTTTATTTAAATTAAATTTATTAGTGGTCTAAATGGTGTGTTGGGTTTATGGATTTTAGGTATGCCTGTTAATATTGGTGCACATGGTTTGAATGGGTAGTCTTGACTGGTATTTTAATTTACTGTTACATTTTAGGGTATTTCTGTTTGTTACTACTAGGTTTTTTATTGTATTAAGGTATTTGTTAGTTAGGTCTGGGATCTATTCGTATGTATTATCTTTTATGTGGTTTGTCATTGAATTGATGTATTTGGTATTTTCTATTATTACTGGTGTGTTTGTTTTATCTGATTTTAATATTATGTAGTCGTTATTTTTTAGTTTTTCTTTGAGTTCCATAATTTTTTTTGGTTTATATATTGTTTTGTTTTTTTGGGTTTTTATTAGGTTAATATTATTACTAATGCTATTATAAATACACCAATAACGAAATAGAAAAAATAACAAATATTTACAACAAAGAACACTACACTCCAACATACAAACCAAATAATAAAATATCTTAGAACACAAACCACAAAACAAATATAGAGAAACATAACCTATCTGGAATCTACAAAATTGCATGTAACGACTGCAACACATTTTACATAAGAAAAAATACCAGATCATTTAAAATAAGATTTGAAGAACATTACAGAGCATTCAGAAATAAAAATACAAAAGCATCAAACGTAGCAACACACCTAATATCACATAAACATGAAATAACAAATTACGAAAATAACCTAACCATACTTGAAATAAATAATAACCCGATAGAACTAAACTCACTAGAAAAATACCACATCTATAAACATACACAACAATTTAATGAACCTACAAACAACATATGCAGACGACGTACTTTTCAAAAACATTATAAATGCGCCTCAAGAAGAAACATGCATGATGCCAACAAATACCAACATAACAGACCGAACAACCACACCAGAAAAATAGAAAAAATTAATTCAGTGATTCGACAATGGTCAAGTGACCGAAAGGTGCCACATCACATAAGGTAAAATTATTGCACTTAGTGGTGGAAAAAATTGTTTACAATTAATAATAATAACTTCATAAAGTCAGTGTAACGGAAAAATAATGGACAACGTGAAATATCACGATATATATATATATATATATATATATATATATATATATATATATATATATATCGTGATAAAGTTATAGTTGTAAACAATTATTCTACCTCTAAATGCAATTATTTTACCTTATATGATGAGGCACCTTTCGGTCACTTGACCGAACAGTGATTCAACAATGGTTAAGTGACCGAAAGGTGTCTCATCCCATAAGGTAAAATAATTGTACTTAGTGGTGGAATAATTGTTTACAACAATAATAACTTTACATATGTATGTGTGTGTGTGTGTGTGTGTGTGTGTGTGTGTATATATATATATATATATATATATATATATATATATATATATATAATGACAACTACAATTTATGTGTTGCATTATTTGGGTCCAACAACATATACTCCATACTGTGTTAATATTATCCTGATGTGAACAGTATTTTGATTCACAATATAAACTATTAAAATGATGTGTACATGTAGTGTATAATGTGGTATCGCGTAATTTAGCACTTGTTTTCTTAAAGAGTTATAGAATGTATGGGACCTACAAATACAAGAATATATACTGTGGCTGTATATTTCAAAGGCCAACGACTTGCTAAAGCTTCCGGCCATAGTATACAACAGGCAGAAATGAATGCAGCCAAGAATGCCTTGGAACTTTCTCAAGGTATCTGTATTAAATACATTCTTAGTATTACATCTGCAAACTTAATCAAATTTACATACAAACTTAAGTCTTATTTATGTATGTGGGTTGTCTCAAAAATAAGTTACACTACCTTTTTTTTTAATCAAAAATTTTAATTTTTCTATTTAACATATATTTTGAAAAGTATATTAAAAAACCTATTTGTATACATAATCATTTTGTTTTTCAACACACCTTTAGCACCGTAGTAAAAGTTTTTTCAATCCAGCATCATAGCAATCTGCCGCCATACCAGTTTGCCTTCTTTCAATGTCTTGCTTCAAATCACTCTCGTTTGGGAAGCGTCTTCCTCCAAGATGTTATTTCAGCTGTGGAAACAAGGGGAAGTAGTAACTTCTACTAAATGTAGTGCAAGGTCAGAGGAGTAAGCCGGATGTACGAAAACATCCTATCAAAACTTCTTAAGCAGGTCTTGAGTCTTGACAAGTAGTGTGTAAGAGAGCGTTATCATAGAACTAAAAACTATTTTTGCCAGTTTTGATAGGTGCAGATCGTCAGAAGAGAATGCATGATTTATTTCCTCTTTTTGAGACAGTCAAGAAAAAATGTCATCAAGCGTTAGGCGTTGATCAGTGTCGATGGCCTATCAGACATTTTCAATAGCAGTCGGAGTACTCAAGTGGAGGGGAGGCCATTTTGTATTTCATTGTGTAACGTTGTTCTCCTTTCAATGAATGACTAGTACCATGAGAAATCATTGGCCTTGACATTTAACCATTAGTATTCACCATAAACACTACACAACTCACAATAAATTTCAATCGCATTTTTATTTTTTGCCATTAAAAAATGAATGACACCATGAGCTTTGCAATCGGCGTCAGAAACAAGTGTAACCTCCGAAAAAACTGGAGACTAACTGTCTGGCTGATAGACACATGCGGATAGGAATATTACAGTGCTGCCCCTATACCCAGACGGAAACTCTCCACAACGGTTTCCAACAACTCCCAAAGGTTTCCCACTTACCAAACAGATTTTAAAAAAAAGTGTAACTTACATGAGACATTCTTTGTATATACTGTAAGTTTGAATGACTACACATTTGTGATATTTAAGTTAAATTGAATAATAAAAGTAGACAAGGGGTGAGTAAATATATTATACTGGTCAAGTCTTTATCTCATAATAAAGTCCTTAACAATTTTTAATGAATGCTTTTACAATCTTAAATCCTATTACCTCCAGTTGTTGTATGTTGGTTGGTCAATACTAAAGAATTCTTGAAACTTTTAACAGCATATTACAAACTGATTCTTACACATTTTCATAGTTGAGTATTCATCTCTTTACAAAAAAAATCGTTTATACATTTTGTGAAACAACTTTTTACAGTAATTGTTTTGTGATGTAAATTAAACTTGAAAATAGTTTCAGACCAATTGAGTTCTTTGTTACAAGTAATTATACATTAAAAAACAAAATGATGGCTATATTTTATCTGGACTTTGATCTTATTTACGAAATGTGATAAATAAATTTATAACAATGAAATAATAAAAATGATACACATGATATCAGGGAATTATTTAGAGCATATTGCATTCCAAATTCCCTAGAAATAGGAGAATTAGTTCGAGTGAGTTTTGAGGTTCCATTCAAAAGACAACTTTGTTTTTTAAAGATTTCTTTTTGTTTAATGGAGCACTGGAATGTTTTTTTTAGATGTATGGCATTCTACTGACTCCACTACAATTGATGGGAACATAAATCTGACTAATTAAATTAAATTAGTAAAAGTTAAATTTTGCAAACATAAAGCTCTTATTTACTGATTATATCACAAAGGAGAACATAACAGTTGTAGAGAAAAAATATCAAATTAGGAATAAATTATCTCTAAATATCACATGTGTCATCACTCAATAATAAGAAATTTATTATAATTTTAAAGGTAATGAACTTGCTTTGATCGTGACCAAGCAAATAGATCTTTTGAGAACACCTATAGGATATCTTGTAATTGCACGAACAGTTATATATGTGGAACTAAAATATTAAGAAGTACAAGAATGTACCTTGCGGAATACAATGGCTTTAGTACTTGAAAGTGGTACTACTGTCAAAATTGGTTTAACATGTTGATTGCAGCAGTGATGGTCATGTTGGACATGACATTTTCACAACAGTTAAATCAAGCAGTTTTGTCTAAATACGAAACCTATCCCTATCGATAAAATTGATATTGATCAGTTTGATCCCAGCTTTTAGACAGGGAAATCTGCTACTAAGAATTGTTATTACAAGTCAACAAATAATGGCTTAAGCAAGACAAAACCTTACCACTCTTTGCCATATCTCCTTACTCCCTACCACCGTTCCGCATTATACATGTTTTTTTAAAGATTAAAATTTTTTTTAGGTTTGTTTCCTCAGCTAGATCATCAGAAGCGTGTTATTTCTAAAAGTATGAAAAAACAAAGAAGAAGTCCAGTCGGTTATAATAGGAGTTCTATATGCAGATATAACTATAATACTTACAGAAGAAGAAGCAGAAGTCATAGTCGCAAAAGTCGTCGTCGTAGTCGCAGTCGTCGTCGTAGTCGCAGTCGTCGTAGTCGCAGTCGTCGTAGTCGGTCACGAGATGTACGTAGAAATAATCGTTATGATACATTGCCATCATACCGGAGAAACAAAAGTCCTTTTGGAAGTAAACAAGGTATTTCTAGTTCTTTAAATAAAAGTAACCACTACGGAAGCGGACGAAATAGACAAAGGTCTCGAAGTCTGAGTTTTGATAGCAGTAGTGATAGAGATTATAAAAGAAAAAGACCAAGCCGTTCAAGCAGATCTAAAAGCCACAGTCGCAGTCCAAATGTCACACTAGAAATGCCTTCAGTGTCTTCATACGATAAAGAAACAAATTCAGGTAATTTCTCTTGCTCAAATAAACTTTATAAAGTTAACGATGATCACCAAAGTTCATCAAGTGATTCCACAGGTAATGAAATAATTAAAGTTTTGGTACCAGTTATTAAGAAAGAAGATTGCACAAGTAAAGACATAACAGAAATTTTAGTACCAATTGTAAAAAAAGAGGACACATGTGACCAAAATTATTTTCCAAGTAATACTTATTCAGAAAACTCACCTATTAAATCTGAAAACACAGCATATTTTTCAAATAATGTAGCAGAAACTATAGACCCTTTGCAAAGCAATAGTTTCTTTAATACTATAAACTGTCAAACCTACAGCCAAGATCATAATTGGCAACATCAAACACCACAGTCAGATAACCTCACAGCTTTTAATTTACCCACGCCTTATCAAACACCACAACCAGATAACAACCTTACAGCTTTTAATTTACCTACACCTTATCAAACATTACAGTCAGATAACAATCTCACAGGTTTTAATTTACCTACAACTTATCCTAGTCAATTTAATGCTCCAAATTATTCTAGTTCTAAAAATGAAAATGTATATTGTAATCAATATGGCTTTAATAATATACAAAATTATTCAAATGAGTTGTATAACTGTGAACCTCGTATTAAAGTGGAGAGTGAAGACTTTGAAAATCTTCCCCAGTTTTATTGACAATATCAGTTTGTTATAAAAATTTTTAACCTAACAATGAAATGAATATTTATTTCAGACACCTTTTTACTACCTTATTATTAGACAGACATCTAACCAAAACAACAACAAAATTAAAATATTAAATTTTTTATTTTAAGTTTAATGCTGCCTGTGAATGATGTTTTGTGAGTATTATAGTAAGTTAATTCTAGATTATAAATTAACATTATATTTACAGGGAATAATATAATGAAATTAGTATTTCAAATTTTACTTTGCTATCTACAAATTGTTTATTTATTCTTTTTTTTTCTAGACATAACTTTATAAGATATCCTAAGAAAGATTTTTATAACTATATTAGCTATACATCCTGTCCTTAGGTGTTATCAAGTTAGATCTAAATTTTATTGTAAAATGTTATACCTAAAAGCTAGTCTCAAAAGTTATTCACTTAACTGAGTGAATACATAAGGGCTTACTTGCTGACGGGTTTTGAAACAATCGTTCTTTTTATGAAGCAAAGCGTCTACTGGCCTCGCCCCGCTAGGTACAAAGGTTGTGGGTAGGAGATTTATGGGCGTAGAGGGGTTGGTTAAGTTGGTTGTGTGCTATGTAATGAAACAGGGTGTTGGCTTCAAATTGTGTCTGGTCATTTAATATGTTTTCTTTATCTGTTGCGTAGTGTTTGTATGTTTTGTATTTTTCTGTTGTTAGGTTTATTTACTTTGTTTTAATATGTGGAGAATGTTTGAATTAGTATGTATGTCCGTATGTGTGCGTTTTAGGTGTGTTGCTTAGCTGGATTTTGTGTTTGGTGGTATCTTTGGGTAATGTGTTCTTCAAAGCGTGTGTAGAATGACCTACCAGTTTGGCCAATATAATAGCTGGGACACTCGTATAAATAGTTTTTAAAATATAACACTACATATCATTGTTATTTCTTTTCGTATAATTCAGTTCTACATGTTAAATTTGTCTGTCAATTTCGTTACTTTCCTACTATATAATCTCTACAAAGCAATTCCTTGATCATCCTATTAAGTACTGTGAGCAAGACCTTATTTACTAATTGGCAATTCCTATGAGTGAAGAAATAGTCCATAATATTATGAGGTTTGGTTGGGAAAAAAGACTAAGGTTGAAAAAAATGTATTTTTTTATACAGGGTTATCATAGAAGAATGTCACAGTTTCAGTAATTCGTAGGAAGATTGTAGGGAAATTTCTAGAGGTTATATTATTATCTCTGAAAGCCTCCAACCCTAAAGTTTGTTAAGCTGTTCTAACCTCAACATCAGTTCTTGTATTGTTGTTGCGGTGAGTTTAGTGAGTTACTGTGTTCTTGGATAAAGATCAAGCAAAGTGTGTTTATAATGGCTGAATTCAAATCTGTAATTTTAGTTCAACTTTCTAAAACTTCAACTTTCAATTTGGAAGAGATCCACCACACGAAAATAACGTAACAAGTTGGTTTAAACAATTCAAAGAAATTGGATCAGTTAAAAAACAGAAATCAACCGGCAGAGCAAGTATACCAGACAAAACGGATGAACTAATTAGACAATCGGCAATTAGAAGTCCTGACAAGTCCATCTCTTGTCGAGGCGTTGAATTAGACATTTCAAAAACAAAATTTCACAAAATTTTACAAAAAAACCTCAAATTACAGATAACCTTATAAAATCCAGATACTGCAGGAATTGAAACTCAATGTTGGTGTAAACCGTTACAATTACGCTGTTGAAATGTCGGCAGAATAAGTGGAAACAAATCGTTTTTAGATGAAATAATTTTTACAGACGAAGCTACTTTCCATGTGAATATGTCTAAACCAAATGTCTTTGAAAATCCACACACGATTGTTGAGAAAAATTGTGACTCACCTAAAGTTAATGTTTGGTGTAATGTGTTGAAAAATCGTGTAATAGGGCCTTTCTTCTTTGCTGAAAAAACAATTAATGGAGTTGTGTATCTTGACATGTTAACCAATTATTGCTTTCCTCAGCTAGATGAATTCAAAAACATTTATCAACTTAATTTCCAACAAGATAGTGCTCCCCCACACTTCAGTGCATTGGTCACGGACGCTTTGAACAAAAAATTTGGAGATCGATGGACAGGCCGGCAAGGACCTATGTTGTGGCCTCCAAGAAGTCCAGACCTGACACCTTGTGATTTTTTCTTTTGGGGATACATCAAAAGCATCGTTTATTCACAAAAAATTTGTGACCTGAACCACTTAAAAAACAGGATTAATGAAGCAGTGACAACCATAACCGAAGAAATGTTAACAAATGTTTGGAGAGAAGTTGAGTGTCGTATGGACATTTGTCGAGCTACTAAGGGCGCTCGTATTTAAATTTATTAATTACATTAAAAACTGTTCGAGACGACAAATTAGAGGAAAAAACAACATTAACTGTAAATGATTCGGTTTTTCTTTAAACTATGTTCGAAACCGCACCATTCTTTTATAATAACCCTTAAACATACAATTAAATGTTATCCCCCCCTTCAATATATTTCTCTCCTCTGTCTATACCGCTTCTACTGTGCACAGCAATTCTGTATCATGTTTTTTTCCAAAGCTGGCTCTTGTTAAGGAAACAAAAAAAATCACAAGTAAGGTTATTAGGGTGAATGGTGTAAGACGGGAATGTTGTGTTTTGCTAAAAACATCTTTACGACATTCTGAGCCATAATTTTACAAATTGTTCTGTTTTCTCTGTAGGCTGGTCACAACTCTAATGTAATAATCCTTGTCCACTGTATTCCCCTGTGGTATCCAATCAATGTGCATAATCTCTTTGATATCAAAAAACAATCATTCCCTTGTATTTCCATTTTCTTATTTATGTTTTTTTGTGTTTTGTTTCAAGCTTGCAAGTAATAACATTTTCTCAGAAAGTAGGATCACTTTCCATTGTTCCTACATTCTTCTGTATGAATAACAAACCTTCTTTAGCATTCCCTATGTCCTGTTGTAAGACAATTTAGAACCATTTTCTAACATGTTTTTGTTGAAACTTTTGTGAAGAATCTAACTCGATATCTCAAGTAGGATGTTGCTCCTAACAGTTAAACGATCTTGTCGAAAAAGGTGACGGATTTTTTCAATATTTGCATTACGTTTTGCTGACTGGTCTGCCAGTACATTTGTCATCCCTTGTGTTGTCACAGCCATTTTTAAATAACTCAAACCACTGAAACACTCTTGATAAACAGCCACCACTGTAAACTTGTTACAAATGTTTCACGTACAGTTTCTCCAAGTTTGGAAAGAAATTTGATGTTCACATACTGTTTTTTCTGGGCCCTCAACATTTTTTTTTTTTTGACACAGACAAAACATTAATTACCTATACCTATAACTGATGCGATGGGCAGATTTAATTTGGATGAAACTCGAGTAGGGGCCAGTACAATATTCAGCATTATTGCATTCACTCTGTAGCTGTGCCAATACTAATCTGGTTTCTTTCCAGCCAAACCTCGTATTTCTTAACATCTCACTACTTCTATCTAATTTAATTGAAGTCTTATTTGAATAAAATATGCTGTATAATCTAGCTTTCTTTCTTATTCCTGTAAATTAGATCTCTATATGTGATGCAGAAAGCAAAAAGTGCCCTTATGTCGGCAAGTAAAATTTTCAGTACAAGCAAATTTCCGTGCTCGGGTCAAAATGTTGAAATTTCTGTTTTTAATGATTAATGAATTTGTGAATGTTTATCTAGTGTAAAAAGCATTATTTACATGTATAAGACAAACTACAATTATATTATACATCTGTTTAAAGTGACCTCATAGTTTGGAAAAGGGGCCACTTGTCATTATGGCAATAACATGGCAATATATATGTTCTCCCACAATAAGGGCATTTTTAGTTTAAACATAATAAAAATATAAACTTTGCCGACAAAATGTCCCTTTTTCAAAGTTAGAGGTTTAATTTTTAAATGTATTTTTAATTTAGTAATAAATACCACTCTCTAGTTTTAATAGGCATATTAACTAATAAAATAATTTTATTTGCTATCACAATTATTGTTTGGAGGTGGCACACCTGTTTTACACTCAGAATGACTGGCTGTTTTTTTCTCAACAACAGCTAATTAACACGTGTTGACAATGTTGTTTAGTGTTCTGGTTCATTCTCATTTGTGGATGTAGGTTAGTGTGTTTATAATGGATGAAAACAGAATTTAGAAAGTGTTTAATGATTTTGATAATAACAGTATTAGTGTTGAGGACTATCAATTAAACGAAGACTAATTTAGCAATCGTGTTGTGCCTGACAGTGACGATGAGTCTAGTGTACATGGTGACATAAATGCAGTTAAAAATAACAGCTTAGAAAATGTGTTATTGTTGTCAGACCTCCCCGTTATTGGTGAAAGTGTAAGTAACTATGATATTAATAATGTTAATGTCATTATCTTAGAAATGAAGGAGAATTCTGAGAATGGTCAAGAAGTAAATGAAGACGATTCTGGTAGAGACCTATTAATAGTAGAGCCTACTAACAATGCAATTGCATTTGATTTTTATGCATATTCTGATTGAGAAGTTAAAAAGTTTTTAGAAAGAGGAATGGCTGCAAGAAAATTTGTTCCCAGAAATTTCCTTTCAATTCGTCAAGAATGTGCAGAGTTAGATTATTATGAATGTAATTTAAACAAACTTGACCAGGCTATTTAGGTCAGTTGCGCTCTTTAACATTGGATTCCAGTGAAACTGCACAACCCAAATAAAAGCAAACCTAACTTAAACGGGCCAGAGCATCTTATTTACTCAAAAGGGAGGAAGTATGGGAAAATACTTTTATGTTTGCTCAAAATATGAAAGAAAAGCGAATGAAGTGTCTAACTAAAATGTACCGTGACTGGCATGGTACGTAAACCACATGGCAACGCTGGAAAAGTAGCAAAAATAGCTACAAGTTTTCAGACAGCACAATTTATTGTGAAATTTCTCAAAATTTTTTCAGAACAGAATACAATTTTGTTGCCTGGTAGAGTAAGCATTGTTTTTAATGCTATTCTCCAGTTATTGACTTCAAATTAAATTAAACGTTCAGTTTATAACAAATACACTGTATCTTTCACCAATGATATGAATGAAGAACCAGTTTCCTGTAGAGTTTTTTCAAATATTTGGAGGGAAGCCTGTGGATACATTGTCCTTATGAAACTAAGATCAGATAAATGTGAGACATGTGAAAAACAATATATATCAGGTTCACAAATAGCATTAGCAACAGTTGAGGAGAAATTGCAAATAATGAGCAATCATCTTGAACTTGTGTCACAAGAAAGAGGTTTTTACCACTAAAACAATTAAAGATTCCCATGACAGATGCAAGACGTGCCCCTGTAGTACGTCTACACCTGTAAGATATGAACCTAATTGTTCAACTCTTCAGAAAGCAGTGCACTACGGTACAGCAAGTCCATATTCCAAGTGATCCGATCCAAGCAAGTCCTATTTATTTTCTCGTGCCCTATAAAATGGGAATTTTTGGAGTCATGTGTAACAAGTAACACATTTAACAAACAAGTAAATTACTTGATTCCTGAGTCCCTTAATATTGGAAAAGGCTTTACTTGATGGAAATATTTTTTTCCAACTACGACTGATGAGACAAATCTACATATATTGGAAGGCTTCCCAAATGTACCACCAAATGGATTGACTCAGCAGAGGAAACAATACTTTTTCAAGATTATCCATCAATACTGTAAAGAAGAGTTTAAGGACATTATTTGCCCAGAAGTTGCTGATAATGCCAATGAAGAAGAAGAGAAGCCAGATAACCTGGCAGAAAACACAGCCCATGTAGAGGAGACTGCAAAAGCCAAACCCAACAAGCAGAAGCGCTCATTCTAGGCGATCCAATGTTTTTCCCCTTTATCATTTATATGGTTCATTACTCTCAAATGTACTTAACATGATTTGGTACAAAGGATGATTATTGTCAAGATTATTTTCTTTACGTTAACAATGTAGCCTGTTATAAGATTAACTAAAATTTTATTAGAAACACTTATGAGAAGAAACAGATATGCTAAAAAAAACTGTAATTTTCTATAAGTTAAATATGTTTACAACATTATTTCATTAGTTTAAGTAATATATGTTATATTTTTCTAATTCTAAAAAATGTAAAAGAAATTAATGTGAATGTTTGAGCTCTTAAATATAAAAATTGAAGAATTTGTAGCAAGTTGAACTTTTAAATGCGTTTTTTCTCAAAACCCCAGTTTCCGAATGTTTGTATAACAAATAAGCATAGCTTTTCAAATTTCATCATATCAAAGTAAATTTAGTGTAACAATGTTAAGAACTTTATGCTCTACTAGAATATAGCAATAACTCAATATTGAAAATTGGCTACATAAGCCACTTTTTGTCTTCTGCATTACATATGGCTTTCATAACTTATTTGTATTCTCTTGAATTTTGTAGTCCATTACGTTCAGTGAATCTTAATTAGTCACATTAACATTAGTTTATGATTATCCGAACTTTAAATTTTGTAAAAACTTACTGAGACAGAACGTTTTCGATCGCTATGTGGCGATCTTCATCAGTGTCCTCTGCTTGGAGATATTGGATTAAGCGGTTAAAGGCAGGATAGTACTAAAGAGTATGTGTGATTTGTATTAGGTTTGTTTGTTTAATATGTTTGTACTTTGTGTTTGTGTGTGTGGTAAATTTCATATTGTTCTAATGTGTTGAGATGTGGTCCTTTTTTGTTGATGTGTAAGATTTCTAGGTTATGGTAAATGTCTGTGTATTATGTGTCCTGTTTCTTTTATGTGATTGTAAAATGCTGAGTTGGTGTTCTGTTTGTGTTCCTCGACTTTTTGTTTAAAGAGGAACAGTAGGTTTTTGTCTCAGGAATTTTTTACAAAATTTAAAGTTTGGATTGTCATAAACTAATATTAAAGTGATTAATTATTTTTTTAGGTGTACATTTTACTCCTTATGGTTTCATGGTTTTTTTAATCTAAAATTTTTATTACAAATAATTATGTATTAATTCTACATGTTATTCTAATGGTTTAGCTATGAGAATAAAATGTATGGGTTATCTGTATAACTGTAAGTTATGCATCAGCTCTATATCGTTATGAGTTGAATATCCGTCTACTAAAGGCAATATGAGAGGTAATAAACTAAATGCATGTACTTATAAAAATCTGTCTTTACCTTGATAGCATAAACATAACAAAAACTGGCTTTACTATATTTTACTAAACAAATATTGTTCATTGTTTTTCTCTAAAAGTAAGTATTATTTATTTAACAATAGGATCAAATATCAAATAAAAATTAAATTCATACTTAAATTAATAGTTCGTAGTTAAATAATAAACTCTAATCAATGTTTGCGTTTTCTTGCTTAAAGATCAATGACAGAATCTATATCAATATTTTTTCTCAATTGATATTAAGCAATGCTAATCCTGTCAAGCGGTCCACAATGTATTCAAGTACAATGTTACAAAATTATTATTATATTTATTACAGTTAGAATTTTATATTTGAGAATATATAATAACTTAATTATCGAAAAAAGTAATAATTTAATAATATATTGTTGGTTTTTAACCCAAAGTTCTTGAAGGTTGGGGGGGCGATGGGTCGATCGCCCCCCCCCTTGGATACGCGCCTGATCTTACAATAAAAAAATCTATAATATCAAGATATTTATAGAACATACCCATACATTTTAAAAATAATTTTTTGGTACTAGAAATAAGAAAAATTATCTATAGTGAGGGTTATGTAACTGATAGGGAGCATTATATCCACTATCTATAATAATTAAAATATAAACTCATCAACTAATGTTCAATGTTATAAATTATTGCACGCTTTTTTGAAAAAAGTACAAAAAAACTTCAAAAACAGCTGAGTTGAAATACAAACATTTGTTATTATTAAGAAAACATTTATTGATTGATAAAATTTAGTTATTACTTTTGGTGATTATACTGAAACAATAATCTTTCGAGATCTGTGAATCTTTTATGAACAAAAATAACATAATTATACTATAAATGTAATCTTGAAAAACCAATAAAGCATTTTTTTAAAATGCAGTGCTCATTAAATTTGTATATAACTTTCTTTGTGATGAAATTATTTTAATTAATTTTAGAATTTTGTAAAAATATCATATGTCTATGATATTTTATAGATATATTCATTCTAATTGTCAATTTTTCACCCTTCTAGTAACCAGGACAAATTAGTGAGTTTATAGTCTGTATTTAAATTTATTTATTTTTATTGGATTGTGCTTTTATGCTAGTATATATGAAACATATTTGTATATACAGGATTATGTTTTCTGTACTAGAATACATGTATTTCCTGAATTAAAGTAGATTTTTGCAGGAATGTACTGCTCTTGCCTATTTCATTATTTCCATTGTAGTTGTGTTTAAATAAGATTAATTTGCTGACATAATTTTGAGACTTTAGACACTCTTCTCATTATGTTAGCTTAGTAATATAAACTTAGTTTATATTTATTACGGAAGTTCTGTGTTCTTTTGGTTACTGTACACCTAAAGGTTCTGATTAATGTTAAATTTAAGTACATATTTAAATTTTAACTTTTTTGCCTGGTAAACGTGATTTAAAAAATTCAGTACATTTATTCATACTTTATTACTCTATTCATTTGGAGTAGAACTCCCAATAATCTGAACTCAGATTATCTGAGTCGCTGATTATCCGGATCTGTTTCAGATTTTCAGAAAAAAACTGAAACAAACGTTTTGCAATTTTAAAAATAATGTTTCTGTCTACATGTGGTATTGGTCTTTTCTTTACGAAGCTAGAGTAGGTACAGCCCAAACATTTTTTGGATGCCAAGTCACTGCAATGGAGGTTTCGAACAACTAGATGGGGGCAAAAATAAAATTCTAATACATCTTTGAGAAGTATATTTCTGACTATGGAAAAGTTGGCTCAGTGCCAATATGCTAGACCTACAAATTTTTATAATTTAATTATTAAATAAATGTATTTAAACTTGATTGGATGAATAAAAACGTATTTTATTACAAACTGAAAATTTCTAATATATATATATATATATATATATATATATATATATATATATATATATATATATATATATATATATATCAGGAAAGTGTGAGCTAATAGAAAAAAATTGTACAAGATACTATATCAGTAGAGTGTGATCTAATAGAAGGAATTTGTACAAGATATATATCAGGAGAGTGAGAGCTAATAGAAGGAATTTCTACAAGATACATACATATATATATATATATATATATATATATATCAGGAAAGTGTGAGCTAATAGAAAAAAATTGTACAAGATACTATATCAGTAGAGTGTGATCTAATAGAAGGAATTTGTACAAGATATATATCAGGAGAGTGAGAGCTAATTAATAGAAAGAATTTGTACAAGATATATATCAAGAGAGTGTGAGCTAATAGAAGGAATTTCTACAAGATACATATATATATATATATATATATATATATATATATATATATATATATATATATATATATATATATATAGATTTTTTGGACTAGGAGACTGACAGACTTACCTTGGTAAGAGTCCACTCTGTAGTCTTGAAATAGTTCAAGCATTGGTTTTCAAGATTGTTTGTTTAAGTGCTTTTATGTGTTTCTATTTCAAGACTACAGAGTGGACTCTTACCAAGGTAAGTCTGTCAGTCTCCTAGTCCAAAAAATCTAAATAATCTTTACCAACCAAAACTAACCTAAATATATATATATATATATATATATATATATATATATATATATATATATATATATATATATATATATATTTAAGATCAAATAATATACACAAATACAGGAATATTTAATTTATTGAATAATAAACTCAAAGCTTTTCGTTGGTTTACATTACCAACATCCTCAGGAGTTACAATAATAAGAATTATTATTATAATAAGGATTCTTATTATTGTAACTCCTGAGGATGTTGGTAATGTAAACCAACGAAAAGCTTTGAGTTTATTATTCAATAAATTAAATATTCCTGTATTTGTGTATATTATTTGATCTTAAAAATATTCTAACAGGAAAACACATTTGATATTCTATATATATATATATATATATATATATATATATATGGAGAGTTAACTAATAGAAGGAATAGAAAACGATAGCTTTTGCCTGTTGTTACTAATTATATAAATACGTTTTCACATCAGTTTTGCACCACACTACACAACCCTATAAATTTTCAATGTCATTTTTTACCTGAGTTATACAAAACTTATTACGAAAAATTAAAACTTTTTCTCAGATCTCTTTTTAACCCATATTCAGTAGTGTTTTGGATCACATTTTAGGAAATCAATTATGGTTCTAATTAGATGTGCGTCCCAGTACTCAGCAGGTGGAACCTAATTTATTGCGTCAACTGAGTTGTACTTTGCCACAAAAATATTCTCACTTATAATGAATTAAATATTATATAATTTATATAAATGCAATTTTTGAATTCATTATTTGACCCAATTTAGTTTTGGATTACTCTCCTGCCTCTTGGGCGGCTGCAGAAAACAGCTCCTTAATAACACTGAGTAAACTCTATACTAAGCTTCTCACTCGATTAGGAAAGGTTCTATTATATTTAGAATACTTGGCAGAAGGTTGAATTATGCTCTATAAATTAATTACAGGGCTATTTAATTAGTTGTACAAAAAGGTTCAGTCAAAATAATATACTTATAACTAATAATACTGATAGACATTTTTATTTTGGAATATAAAGAGTGCAAATATCTAAACGAGAAGAGATCGTAGTTTAAAATAAATGAAAAATACACGTATTTTAAAAATATTTTACAAAACTGTAAATATTGAAATATAAAATAATTTAGTGATACAATAGAATCATTTTAAACCATGTACTTTAGAGTTCTAAACTTTTATTTTAGAGTTATATCTTCAAAATATACCTACAAGTCTTTTTTACTCATTAAGTTACTTTCTCACACCTTCAATGTTCCATTACAAAGTGGGTTTTCTGTGATTCATGCAGATTAAGTGACATCCTGTTTTTTTCCATCTTTTGTTTTTTTACAGAAACCTCTTTTGGCAATAACTGAGTTTGGCCATCTTGATACTTGTTCACGTAGTACTAGTTCCCATGCTTTTATTACTTGCTTTGTGTGAGTTTTTGTATTATATATTTTGCATAATTGTTGTGCTTGATATTGTGGCTTATACTAATCCCTTAGAAAATGTCTGCTCATTTCATTGTTTGTTGTCTAATATTTAATATAAAGAGGAATAGTGGCATTGGTCATTTTCTGCTTATCTTTGGGACAGTAGAGTTTTTCATTTCACACAATAATTACATTACTTCATCTTTTACCTCGTGAAATGTGTACAATTTTTCTAATTCCTCCTTTTTGACAGTATTAAGTAACTATTCACAAAACACCATAGGATGATGGTGTATGCATTATTATGCACACACATTAGAAATTAACATTTTTCTTTGGGACAGGCATTGGGGTTATAACCTTGATATGATCCTCGTAAGATAAGTTTTTGATGGGATATATATATATATATATATATATATATATATATATATATATATATATATATAAATTATGTGAACTTGACTAAATACAACGCTTACTAGAGTAGATTCCTGCTTACGCAGATTTTGTATTGTGGAGCTTGTTTAGCTTTAGTGTGTAGCAAACTCTTCAAGAGTACAGTTGTAGGCACTCCAACTGAATGCATACCAGTTGAATTTTTGCTAAGTAAAAATTAATGTAATAATTTCAAAATTAAATTGTTCTTAATTAATAAAGGTTTATAAAAATAAAATTATTTTTAAAAAACCTTTTGAGTTTAATAACACACGTAACTGGTGCAGTTGGTAGGACCTCTCAAGGAAGTTAGTGAATATAATCCGTTGGTTTTAACCGTTAATTGAGGAACAACTCTGCAGCAGAGTGAATATCTGCAACAATTTAATAGAGCGTATATCTATTACCAACACGAAAGAACATCATGACAGAAAAGTTTTAGTGATTGTGAATAGTGCAATACAAAAAGTGCAACGTTACAATATACGTAATGAGCAAAGTATTTAGGATTATGCTGTAAGTAAATCCTAAGAAATATTATTTAGTATAATATTGTTATATTTTCACTATATATTTTAATTTTTGTTTTGAAATTAAATTTTAAACAAATTGGCTACTCTAACTTTAAAGAAGGAATTTTTAGATATGATACCAGAATTTTCTGGAGAGCCTATAATGCTAAATTGATTTATCACAATTTGTGATAAAATAGTAAGTAAATTCTTTGTTTATAATAATGCTGATGACTTTCAAAATGAATATTTGATGTCCTCAATTTTAGCAAAACTAAAGGGACAAGCTTTAGAGTTAGTTGTAAGTTCAAACAGTTACAACTGGTTAGATGTTAGGCAAATTCTTTCAACTATTTTCCTAGATAAAAGAGATTGTTTTACAATTAATCTTGAAATGGCAGAGCTAAAACAAGAAGTGAATGTCCTTTTAAATTTTATGAAAGGATACAAAAATTATTAAATTTACAAATAGAATATTTTATTAAATAGTTAAAGAACCAGTTCAAGCTAATGATACAATGTGTGAATATGTTCAAAAATTAGCATTAAGAGTTTTGTTAAGAGGTCTTCCAAAGACCACTAGGGTCTTTAGTAAGAACTAAAACCCCACAACACTCGCAGAAGCTTTAAATATGATAACGTTTTTCAGTTTAAAAATAATAATATGTTTACACAACCGAACAAACAATCAATTTTTCAGAAAGGTCAAAGTAATACCGTAAGAAAACCAATACACCCAGAGACTAATTATCACCAAATACCTAAACAAACTTACCTTCAGGCAAATCCTTTCTATAAAACACCTTTTGCTAGTCATGGCCAACCTCAAAGAGGACAATTAATGAATAATAGTAAAACTCATTACCCTCAATAAGAGTTATCAACCTACTCCTGTGAGCATATCCACTAGACAGACAGGCCTTCTAGACAAAGTACTAGACTATCAAATGACAGGGCAAGGAGCTGAAGACGACGAATATTCAATGTACCAAATTAACGAACAAGAAACATTCGCTTCTGACAAAAATTCCGAAAAGGATGAGTAAGCACCATAACTTACCTGAAGACTATGATGAAAATGAGAGAATTCAAACCAATCAAAATAATTTTTTAGGTTGTACAAGCCACGGAACCAATTTTCCATAATGAATTTGAGGTGTGAAAATAATGAATTACCTTTCATATATGATGCAAATACTAAATTAAAAATATTATTTGATAATATTAAATATATTGATACCTGAGCAGGTAGTACTCGATCGTTTATACGAAAATTACTCGGTTGGAAAAATTTTAAAACTTGTAAGAAAAGAGCCGTTTCAAGTAACCATTGCACATGGTACTTCAAAGGAAGATTTTTGCTGCAAAGTACCCATGTTTTCTAAAAATGCAATTAGATTTGACTTATTTCAAGTGAAGAAATCCCTATTCAGTATTTTAATACAGAAAAAGGTAATTGTGATACAACAGACAGTATGTCAGTAAAACAAGGACAATTGAGTTATGTTATACAAGCTCGCACTAGCCAAATAGTTTAGGTTAAAGTACAAAATAATAATAACGGAGAAGGACTCCTATCATACAAGCACTAAAATGAGTTTGAAATTCTACAGTGCATAAGGTTGAGGCCTATTGCCCTAATGGAAACAACACAGAAGAAAATATAAAAATAACAATAAATGCGCCACTAGAATTAAAACCTTTAAAAGATTACAATGTTCTTGAACCTAATGCAATTCAAACAAATACTAATTTTAATATGTTAGGTTACAAACAAAAAAAATCAAGAGGAAAAATTTTAAACTTATCGAAATTTAAAGTAGAACACATGAATTTAGAGGAAAAACCTGCCGTAACAAATTTCATAGAAGAATATGCAGATATTTCATATTTATGGAAATGACTTTACTTTCACCAATCAAATAAAACATGTTATTAGGACTACAGACGAAATTCCCATATATTCTAGAAATTACAGATATCCAGAAATTTACAAACATGAAATTAATAAACAAACAGAAGACATACTTAAACAGGGAATCATTAAACCTTCTCATTCTCCATGGAACTCTCCGGTCTGGATTGTACAAAAAAAACAGGACGCTTCTGGTAAAAAGAAATTTCAATTATTGATAGATTTTAGAGACTCCAACAAAAAAACAATTGATAAATTTCCCTTTGCGAACATAACTGAAATTTTAGACAAATTAGGATGATCTCAGTATTTCACAACTTTAGACCTAGCTTCAGGATTTCATCAAGTAGAGATGGACCCAAGTAACGTAGAAAAAACAGCATTTTCAACGGAAACAGGACATTACGAATTTTTAAGAATTCCCTTTGGCCTAAAAAATAGCCCTCCTACGTTTCAAAGGATTAGGAATAATTTTCTGAGAGGAATTCAAAATGAAACGCATCTAGTTTATTTGGACGACATTATAATTTATTCAACTAGCCTTCAAGAACATATAGAAAGACTGAGGGAAGTGTTTGACAGATTACGCAAAGCCAACTTTAAAGTACAGCTGGACAAAACGGAATTTTTGAGAAAGGAAGTTGCTTATTTAGGACACATAGTTACGCCGAATGGAGTAAAACCCAATCCTGAAAAAAAAGAGCAATCAAGAACTATCCAGTACCAAAGACTACTAAAAAAATAAAGGATTTTTAGGACTGTTAGGATATTACCGAAAATTCATTAAAAACTTTGCAAAAATAACAAACCCTTTTACTAACTGTTTAAAGAAAAATGCAAAAATTGATATTAATAACCCCGACTTTATAGACTGTTTCGAAACATGCAAAAATATTTTGACTAACGAACCACTTTTGCAATACCCGGACTTCGAAAAAGAATTTATTCTAACAACAGAAGCAAGCAATTATGCGATAGGAGCAATTTTAAGTCAAGATAAAAATGGAAAGGACCTTCCCATAGCGTATGCCAGCAGAACTTTGAATGACAGTGAAATTAACTATTCTGCAATTGAGAAAGAACTATTAGCGATTGTATGGGCAACAAACCATTTCAGGCTTTATTTATTTGGGTAAAATTTATTCGGATCATAAGCTTTTACAATGGTTATTTTCTGTTAAAGAACCAAATTCCAAACTTTTAAGATGGAGAATAAAACTAGAATAATATGATTACGAAATAAAATATAAAAAAGGTAAATGGTATTAAACCAAAACGCGGATGCTCTATCGAGAATACGATTGAATGTCACCGATAAAATGTCAACAAACTCTCAACATACTGTAGAGGAGGAATTGCAAATTCAGCTGATTTACTCTAACATTACTTCCCGAATTAGATGATAACCAGTCTATGATAGTCAACATTGATATAGAAGAAGACGACGCCGACAATCAAGAAGATATCAACGAAGAAAGTAACCAGACAGTTCACTTCAATTTTGAAGGAAACACTTAGATAGAAATACCAATTTCCGTAAAGCCTGTAAACTTTGGCAAAAATCAAATAATTTTATCTCTAGTAAAGTATGAACCAAAAAAAGGTAAAATAATAAAATTATTTGGAATTTTAAAAATGCTTTTAATAGTTGAAATATCAGAAAATAATCTGAATAATGACATAGTTAACTTGGTAACATTATATTTGGCAGCTAAAGTGAAATATAACCTATATTTTGAAGATGACTTTTATGAGAGATTTGCATCATGCATAGCTGAATGATCATGCATTAAACAATCTGAACTAAATTTAGTTGAGTGGAACAACATTTTATTGGATTTAACTTCTGAAGAGGAAGAAATAATAAATAATTATCACGTTAGCAAAACTAATCATTGCGGAATACAAGAAACCTATGAACAAATTAAACGTAAATACTATTGGCTTAACATAAAATAACACACTTAAAATTTTATTAACCAATGTGAAATATGCAAAAAAAACTAAATACGACAGAAGCCTTTTCAAACTAGAAATGAATCTTAACCAACGCCAACAAAGCCTTTGCAAGTAGTGCACGTAAATAGCAAATCACTAGAAAAAAATCGCTTTATAAGCATAGTAGACACTTGCTCCCGTTATGCACAGATGTACCGTTTGGGCAGTGCACAAGCAACAGAAGTTGTTGATAAGCTACTAGATTACTTCGGACACTGGTGTGCCTGCAGTAATTATATCAGACAATGGCACGGATTTTAACAATAGAGTTGTAAAAGAAATATTGGATCTGCATGAAATTAAAATACATTTTAAAAGTACACAAGACTCCCAATCAAATGGATTATGTGAAAGAGTTCATTCCACGATAGTAGAACACATAAGACTTTTAAATAATCAAATCGAGTTCAAAAAGGACAATATAATTAAGAAAGTGAAATATGCTATAATAGTATACATTCAGTTACTAAATTAACGCCTTGTGAAGTTTTATTTGGTCACATAAACTCAAACACCCTTCTGGATGTAGATGTAGAAAACCAGTTTGCAAACGACTACGTTTTAACCCATAGAGAGAAAAAAAAGCACTGTATGAAAACATTAGAAATGCTAACCAAAAAATAATTTGGACAAAAGAAATATAAACAAGAAATCACTTCCAGATATTCCAACTGAAGTTTATGTAAAAACATTACAAAAACAGGGTAAGACAAAAAAATAAATATGGCAAAGAAGAAATATCTTCAGTTAATAAAGAAAGGAAAACTGGTAAAATAAAGCCTAGACATCATAACACAAAAGAAAAAATACATTTGTCAAAAATTAAAAGGCCTAGGAAGATAAATATAATTAATGTTCAAAATCCTTTTCTAGGTACCTCCTGTTCATCTTTGCCACAGCCAAATTTGAATCCTTGTATCATACCTTTGTCTACTATTTTAGGAAAGCTTATTAATCATTTAAACGAGATTGATTCCTATTATTATGATGTATTACAACATTTTGAAATTAACTCCGGGAATTGTAACGGTAGCCTAGATGGTAATGAATATGTAACATATAATGGTAATAAATTTAGGGAATATGATTAAAGTTAATTGTAAATTAGATTCTGAAAATTGTATATTTTATAAACTTACCTATTGTTGAACATATTTATTTTAAATTGTATAAATTGAATTATATGCCTACAAAATATGAAGAAGTTTATGTAACAATACTACCAACAGTAAAATACATGTTACTATCTAATTCTGTAATTTTATGTTTAGACAGTAATTGTAATGGTAAAATAGATTCCAAATACTTTTGCTCATTTGACCTTTTAACGCACCACAAATTGGATTGTAAAACGTCTATCATTAGAAATAATAACGCCAACTGCGAGCATACTGCATTGGAGGTCACGGACAACATAATCAACTGGATCCCAGAAATCAACCATTACCTGGCGACCTTCCCCAATAAAGAGGACTCCAACAGAGGACAAAACTTCGCCACCCCCCGAAGTTTTATTTAGGGATGGAGGAGTTATGTGAACTTGACTAAATATAATGCTTACTAGAGTAGGTTCCTGCTTACGCAGATTTTGTATTGTGCAGCTGGTAAAACAGCTTTAGCTTTAGTGTGTAGCAAACTCTTGAAGAGTACAGTTGTAGGCACTCCAACTGAATGCATATCAGTTGAATTTTTGTTAAGTAAAATTTAATGTAATAATTTCAATTAAATTGTTCTTAATTAATAAAGGTTTATAAAAATAAAATTATTTTTAAAAACCTTTCGAGCTTAACAACAGACGTAACATATATATATATATATATATATATATATATATATATATATATATATATATATATATATATATATATAATGGACAACGAAAAATATCAATATACATACACACATATATATATATATATATATATACATGCAGCCTAAGAAACCCACCCAAATAACTTTATTAGTTGTGATTAATTACTGTGGTAGTCCTCAAAACTTTGCGACTCATAGTCCTGGCAGTCCTTTGCATTCCACACATTGCCATACAACACGTTTTTGAATACCACGCGAATGACAAACACGGCACCGTTTTGCCACAGTACCTTTTCTCAGTTGTTTTTGAAGGTACATGCGGGAATACATCTGTGCTTCAATGGTCTTTCTGAAGCAGGTAAAACGGGAAGCAGAGAATCAACCACTGACAGGTGAAGAAAATCATATATTTTCATTTTTTTCATGTTTGAATCGTTGAAAAGGTAGTGAGCATTGATCATAACCATATGTGTGGTGCACATGAAAAAAAAAAAAAAATTTTATACCAACATAATATTTTACGCTCAGATGGATCTTAGCTCATCATCTGGTCATCTTAGTCATCACCTTTCATAAAGTGGTTGTACAGGCAATGGTTTTTCTCTTTCAAGTTCCTCCCTGTTGATCGAAGTGGCCATATCATTAGTATATCAAAACTATATCTCAAACAACAAAATGAAAAAAGTCTGGAGACAAAAACGAACATGTGTAAAATGTCACTAAAATACTTCCCAAGGAACGACAAAGACGAAATTCACTTCTACCATGTGCTAGAAGCACACTGAGCCAATGCGCCACCATGGCTGGGATCCCTACCACCCGCAGTCAACGTGTTAAAACGTAGATGAATATGATAAACCTAACCTTTCAGCTTGCATGAATAGAATCTTGAGATTAAACCAACTATACTTTCTCTGAGTCATGCATTTGCTACAAAAATCAAAGCCATGCTGAGATTGTTCTGGTTCTACATCTTTTTTGAGAAAACTCTCCTTCACAAGTACAAAAAAGGACACAACAAAAGTAAGAATATTTGCTTTCTCAACAACCATTATGAGTTCAGCAGGGTATTAATAAGACATTGGCAACAGCATCTTCACTTCAAACTTGGGTGCTTTGCGACAAAACTCAATAATTGTTTTTTTTAAAGTTGTTCAAGTACAATACTTTGGTATTTTACTTCACTTGTGCCTTATAGATTCATGGGATGTTCCTATAGACTCATTGGACCTAGGGCTGTGTCACTAGTAGTTATGGGACAGGTTGGTAGCAGTGATTGTCTTAGTCTTGATGTCCTAATAATATAGAACATTGTCATATCTCATAAATTTTACTGTTGATCTAGGAAATTTAAGAGGCAATTTGGACAATATTGAAATTTGGCAATATGTAGCCTGTTATGTAAGGATATTTTTTAACTGGAAAAAATTACATTTAGATTTTCATATTTTAATTTAATTCTGATATTAAAAGTAATTTCATTAATTCTTTATAATTTTATATGATTGTATTAGTTAAAATCGAGAAATATTTTGGAAAGTGTTCCCACTTTCCTGTTCATGTTGCACCGAATATGAAATGTATGGAAGGTAGGGTATAATTCTGATGCCGCAAGTATAGCCTCACATTGTCATGATGAAGTAAAATCTTTTGTGTGCTATTTTGATGTAGTTTTTTCATAAAAGATACATTATGATCTATACTGACATGCAATAATCTGTCATGACTAAACTGCTTTGAGGGATAGCATGTTATACACAAATACATCATAAGTGAATAAGATTATATCAACCTCACCGGCACTGGTATTCGTCTTTGCTATTTAAAGTTATAGGGTGCACTTGAAAACTTTACTGTTTAAGTTTAGGATCATAGTGATTGAACCACAATTCATCTACAATTATAACTCAGTTAATTTTTTCATTTCCTTCCCCATCAAAGCAATATAATAGGTTTCGACACACAGAGACATGATGTTTCATAGATAGGTTGCTCAGGGCCCCCTTCTGGGCCAAATTTTCATGCCAATTACAATTTCTAGACATAAGACAAGTTTTCTAATGGTTATTTATCTATCTTTCCATATAATAGTGGCAGCTGTATTCTGTCGAACATCTGTGCAGGACGTTAAAGGTCGCCCCTTTTGTAGTTTATTGGCGATACTCTTTTTACCCTCCTCAAAAGCTTTCTACAACATTTAGAAGGTCATGTTTTTCATAGAGACATAACCATACACTTTAATCAAAAATTTATATGTGTCTTCTATTCTTCTCGTGTTAACATTTTACCCATCTCAGACACAGTTGGCAAATATTTAATCTATTACTTGAAGTGTCACACACTTCTACTCACTGCACTACGTGACTTAACTAACACTAGTGTTGTAAACACAGAAATGGGTAACATTGTTATTTAGAGGCTCAAGCTTTTTTTCCTTCAGGACTTCGTATATCATCATTTTTCATCAGACCTCATATTGTATAACTTTTATCCTGATTGACAAAGATACAGTACATGTTATATATACACTAAACACTTTTAAATGTTTTAAACTTGCCTATAGTAGCACTTACTTTACTTGTTGAGGACGGCCGTTTCGGGAGATGTGTCCCTTTGTCAACTCAGACCATGATGATGTCAAAAAGTGCGTGTGAGTTGTAATGTAATTGTGTATTGAGTATGTGTGTAGGGTGTAGTTTGAAGGGCCTGTATATTTCGTATTGTTCAGTTGTGTAGCTTTGGTTATTTTTGTGTTGTTTATGAAGAATTTTTAGGTTAGATGTTATGTCTATGTAGTCATGTTTTGTGAAGTTGATCAGCAATGTTTGATTGGTAGTTATTGTTTTTTAGTGCTTTTATATGTTCTTGGTAACGTGTGTAGAATGACCTCCCTGTTTGGCCTATGTAAAAACTGGGGCATGAACTGCAAGTTAGTTTGTAAACTCCAGTGGTGTTGTAAATGTCGTTGATTTTGTTGTTGGGTTTAAATTATTTGTTGAGAGTGTTGTGTATATTTTCGTAGTGTGTTGGTTAGATTGTGGGTTTTGGATGATCTGTATGGTATTGATAAGTATTTTATAGGATTGTCATCGTGTGTGTTTGTATTTGGGTTATTATGTTTATTTTTTATGGTAGTGTTCATCTTTGTCTAGTGGTGTTTTAAGCAGGCGATATATCATGGTGTTGTAAGCAGCTAGTTTATGTTGGTGTGGGTGGTTTGAGGAACTGTGTATGGTCGTATTAGTACTGGTGGGTTTTTGGTATGTTGAATTTATGTGTTTGTTTGTCTGTTCGTTTAATTGTAAGGTCAAGAAGTTGAGGGAGTTTTGTTCTGTTTCAATGGTGTATGTTAGTTTTGGGTGTATGGAATTAAGGTGTTTTAGAAATATGTGTGCTCTGCTTGTGTTGCCTTTATATAATGTTATGATGTCGTCGACGTATCTGTACCAGTAAATTATGTTATATGAGTATTTATTGTTGTGTAAAATGTAGTTTTGTTCAATATGGTGTATGAATATTTCTGCTAAGATACTAGCTATGGGGGAGCCCATAGGTAGTCGATCTTTCTGGTTGTAGAATGTGTTATTGCAGGTGAAGTAATTTTGAGATGTGATTAATCTTGTGAGGTGGATGGTTTCGTCAATGTGTGTATGTGGTGTATTTGTGTCTATTAGCATGTTTTTCAGGATGTCGATGGTTTCTGGAATGGGGATGTTTGTATATAGGTTTGATATATCAAAAGAGACTAATTATTTTTCATGCTACAATGATTTTTAAATTTTATATGGTGTGTAAAAATTTTTTTTCTAATAAAATTTAATAATCATTGTAGCATAAAAAAAATAGCCTAAATCCAACAGACAAAATAAAAAACGTAAATATCCCACACAATTCCACCTTCGTCTCTTTTGATATATCAAATCTATATACAAACATCCCCATTCCAGAAACCATCGACATCCTCAAAAACATGCTAATAGACACAAATACACCACATACACACATTGACGAAATCATCCACCTCACAAGATTAATCACATGTCAAAATTACTTCACCTACAATAACACATTCTACAACCAGAAAGATGGACTACTTATGGGCTCCCCCATAGCTAGTATCTTAGCAGAAATATTCATACACCATATTGAACAAAACCACATATTACACAACAATAAATACTCAGATAACATAATTTACTGGTACAGATACATCGACGACATCATAACATTATATAAAGGCAACACACGCAGAGCACACATATTTCTAAAACACCTTAATTCCATACACCCAAAACTAACATACACCATCGAAACAGAACAACAAAACTCCCTCAACTTCTTAGACCTTACAATTAAACGAACAGACAAACAAATACATAAATTCAACATACCTAAACCCACCGGTACTAATACGACCATACACAGTTCCTCAAACCACCCACACCAACATAAACTAGCTGCTTACAACACCACGATATATCGCCTGCTTAAAACACCGTTACACAAAGATGAACACTACCATGAGGTAAACACCATAAAATATATAGCACAAATGAACGGATACAACCCAACAATGATTGACAAATTATACAACCGCCTAAAAAATAAACATAATAACCCAAATACAAACACACAAAATGACAATCCCATAAAATACTTATCAATACAGATCATCCAAAACCCACAATCTAACCAACACACTACGAAAATAAAACTACAAAATAGCTTACTCCACACACAACACTCTCAACAAACAATTTAAACCCAACAACAAAATCAACGATATTTACAACACCACTGGAGTTTACAAACTACCTTGCAGTTCATGCCTCAGTTTTTACATAGGCCAAACAGGGAGGTTATTCTACACACGTTACCAAGAACATATAAAAGCACTAAAAAACAATAACTACCAATCAAACATTGCTGATCATCTCAACTCCACAAAACATGACTACATAGACATAACATCTAACCTAAAAATTCTTCATAAACAACACAAAAATAACCAACGCTACACAACCGAACAATACGAAATATACAGGCACTTCAAACTACACCCTACACACATACTCAATACACAATCACATTACAACTCACACGCACTTTTTGACATCATAACTCCTAATACACACAAAATACACCCACACCACCAAAATATCCCACCCCCACCCTAACCTACGTAAACCTTGAGATCAGTTACGGTCTGAGTTGACAAAGGGACACATCTCCCGAAACGGCCGTCCTCAACAAGTAAAGTAAGTACTACTATATGCAAGTTTAAAACATTTAAAAGTGTTTAGTAATTACTAGTAGCTCACGCAAACATAGAATCAACAAATGTTATATATACAGTATAACTAAAATATGTCAAATGTTTTAGTGGGTTTCCATTATCTACATGTCAATATCATGAAAACAGGCTGTATTATAAGCAAAGAAAGTTATTATACTATGTAAACTTTTGATAGCTGTATTGTAGTTCTTTCATTTTCAAACATTAGAAGACTACAATGCCCTTTTAGTAGTTGGGCGAGTGAGACGTTATGTGCTAATATATTAAAATGCCTACTTTTTACCATTATTTCCAATAAATAAATATAAACTAAAATCTGGGAGCATATATGGTGTACTACTGGTACCATTTAGTTACCTACACTATGTAGAGATAACTGAAGTTTAAGGAAACAACTGAGTGTTCCGGTATATGTAACTCAAACCCGTCTTTGTTATTCCACTGAGGATGGCTACTTGGTAACTGAAATGTACATAAGGGTAAAACAAAGAAAGTTTGTGGTTTAGAGGTTTTTATGTATTTATTATTAAATTCAACCACAGTATATTCCTAATAGTAATTCAAACCAGATGAGTGAAACTTCTTACTCTAAAATTGATCTTGGAAAACAATTTTGTAAAGTAAAAATATATTTCAATTATTTATTATCTTGAGCAATTTATTTATTATGTTATTGTAGAATATTAAATAATGAATCACAATAACAATTTAGTACCCCAATTTCTTGTTATGTATATTGGGTTGTTATTGTACTTAATATATTTCAAGGTTGAAAATATTGTAAAATGTTTTCAAAATATAAAAGTATGTTGTATTTTAGACTGATTAGAATGTAGGACATGTATCAAACCTGTGTTGAACCCAAAATATTTTTTTTTTAAATCTTGGTAAATGTTTAACAGAATTATATATCATTGATAATAAGCTTAAGAAAAATTAGATTATTTAGTAATAATTATGTTATAGTTGCTTGTAATCATCTTCAATTCACCAGTTAAATTATAAGTAATTATTGCATAACTGAGTGAATACTTTTGAATTTACTTGCTGACGCGTTTTTGAAACAATCATTTCACCTGCTACTGCGATTGCTCAAGGTTATTGGACGTATCATTTACGAGGGTTTGGGTTAAGCACGTTGGTTACTATATTATTCCTTACAAGTGTATGAAACATCTTATTCAATTATATAGTAAACAGCCTGCTCAACCTAAAACCCCTTCCACCCTCATAAATCATATGTACAGCAACCTTGAGCGATTGCCAGCAGTAGCAGGTCAGCAGCTTCATCAATGAAATGATTGTTTTGAAACGCATCAGCTAAATAAATTCAGAAGTATTTACTCAGTTACGCAATAAGTCTTATAATTATGTTACAATTATTTCTCTAATAATATTGATCATTTGAAATATACAGCATTTAAATATTCATTTTTATTGTGAATGTCTGGCTATATATGAATCTATATTTTTTATTCATTGACTATTGTTATAAGAAAACATAATAAACTATTAAATTTTTGTTTGTATTTATTTCTTGAATTATTTTAGTAGTTGAAATATTTTATATATACACAAAATAATCTGGGAGGGAAAAGAACATATTGGCCAAATTTAGTTAGTGGACATAAGTTATATAACTACCTCAATATATGGTGTTAATGATAATAATTCATTGTTCAAGGGTATATTAGTCTAAAGGTGGATTCACTCTATGCTGAGGTGTAACTCACTTCATTTATTATGACAAGCTATGTGATGACAAACAAGATCCAGATGCTGGTGGTACTTCAAAGAAAATAGTTCGGTGTGGTCGGATTTGGTATCTTCATAGAGCGTGGAGTGAAATTATAAACAAAGTGAAATAATTATTTAATTGTGTAAAGTTAGATTTGGATCGGAAGATCCATTAGATAATAACTATATGTTTATGGCTATCCGAACTTTAAATTTAGTAAATTTGTTAAAACTTACTGAGACAGAACGTTTTCAATCACTATGTGCCAATCTTCATCAGTGTCTTCTGCTTGGAGATGTTGGGTCAAGCGGTGACAGTTTTAAAGGTAGGTTTTCGATAGTAACAAAGAGTATGTGTGATTTGTATTGTGTTTGATCGTTTAATATGTTTGTACTTTGTGTTTTTGTGTGTCTGTAAATTTCATATTGTTCTAGTGTGTTGAGATGTAGTCCTTTTTTTGTTGATGTGTAGGATTTCTAGGTTATGGTAAATGTGTATTTGTGTCCTGTTTCTTTTATGTGATTGTAAAATGTTGAGTTGGTGTTCTGTTTGTGTTCCTTGACTCTTTGTTTAAAGCTGCAATCTGTTTGTAAAATGTAGAATTTGTTACATTCGTCGCAGTTCAGTTTGTTTACTCCTGGTGCTTGGTAGTTTATCTTTGTTGTTGGTGTTGTGTTGTAATTTGTATTGTAACCTGTTATTAGTTTTGTATGCTATTTTGTATCCTATTTTTAGAAATTTGCGGGCTATTTTGTTTGTTGTTTTGTTTATGAATGGCAATGTGTGATGTATTTCTTTTCCCTGTCTGTAGAGTTAATTTTAGTTTTTTTGTATTTTGTACCACAGTTTGTCTATTATTGTGGTGTATCCATTTGTGTATGCTAAATATTTAATTGTGTCTAGTTCTTTGTTTATGTTTTCTGTGGTCATTGAGACTTCTTTAAGTCTATGGACCATAGGGTGGTTTGAGGTATTGTGGATAAGTGTGTCTGTCGTTATGGATTTCCTGTAAATGTTAAAGCTGTGTTTTTTGTGTGTGGCTTTAATGTTATGGTTTGGTCGAGGAAGTTTAGAGATCGGTTGGTTTCAATTTCTGAAGTGAAGGGGGTTTTGGGTGTATTTTATTAGTGTAGATGAGGAGTTTTTCGCATTAACGGGAGTTGCATCTGAATAGTGTTATGATAGAAGATTCACCGAACGTAATGGACCACAAAATTCAAGAACTATAGGTTTGCTTTAAAATTGCAAAGGATGTAGGTTGTGAGGTTGGAAAGATAAAAAGCAAAATTGGATACTGTCGTTCTACAAAAAAGAAAAAAGTAAAGCAAAGAAATTACTCTGAACTAAAAAAGGTAATTGAATACATCCTCATTTATTTAAAAATTATCTCCATTATTTCTATAAAAACACCCATTTCAATAACCATTTACTAACATAACTAATATTAGTGAGTTTGTTGGTAGATTGTAAAGTACATGTAAGGGTTTTTTTATACTTTCAAGGGCCTCACACATATGTTAAAACTATAAGGTTAAACACTATCTATAACTAAAACTGAATAACTTCAATAGTTCTTTTAGTCAATTAGTAAAAATATGGGGTTGAACTGCATTGAATGGAGTGCGTTTACTTCAACTGTGGACTGTGTGATGTCTCACCATTGTGAATGGGTTTTGAGAATTGGGTTTGAGTTCCCACATAATTTGCCTCTTAAGGCACTTAAGAGTTGTGTGTGGAAAGTACCTTTTTACCCCATTTTCCAATTCCAGCCAGATCCTATTTTGCCGGGTGATTAGCTGTAGTATGTGCCTTGGTATGTGTACCTAGTATCTGGGCTGACATTTAACTGGTACCGTGTTAGAAAACTCAGTGGGTATTGCCGTTTTAAGGCTACCGACGGCGTTGTCCATGTGCAGTTATGTGTTGACATTTAGGAAGGCTGGTAAAGTGCTGTTCAGCTGGGACTGGAATAACTCCCAGTCAACCATTCTGTAATTCAGCTCCTTCCTCGGCTCTCTGCATGCAGGGCTTCCAGGAACTCCAATTATCACGGGGTAGTGACCTGAATTTAGATCCCTATCAATGTGAAGTTGCGGTGATACTAGCAGACCAAAATGTCTTCCGTTTGGTTAGTGTTGTATTCAGGAGGGGCCGGCAATATAGCTGTTGAGTTTTGTTTGAAGGTTTGGAGTTGCCAGCGTCCTATGTTTGTAGAGTTACACCTGCAGCATGTGTCTTTAGAATTCAAGTCCTTGGTGATTATTAATCTACTAGAAATCTGTAGGATATCTAAATCGCGAGTGTAATCAACAGAATCCGGTTATTTTTATGCTGGTACAAGTGTTGTGATGATAGTTGAGCTCAAGCTTAATAGTTGTTGCTTCAACACATGTGAGTGCAGTCAAAAACAATTTAACATGTTAAATGCGTTTACTATTATTATAGCCGTACCCTGACTTCTAGTTGTCCTTGTCATTGCGGTAAACTTTAAAGTTCGCCACCGAGAATTTACCCTGAGGGTTTAGGTGTGTTTCTCAGTGCTAGTTTATAGTCGTTTTGTTGCATATAGCAAAGAAACTGCAATTTTTTATATTTAACGCTGTTGGCATTCCTCATCAGGACTCATAACCTATCCATGGTTGACAGAAGAGACTAACTGGATAAAGGAAGTCAGAAATTCTGAGAAAGTTTTGGAGGGTGAGGATAGGATCTTAACAATGAAAAGACCCAGGTTGCCAAAGAAGGCTTCCTAGGTCAGAGCAGAGTCAATAACTCTTAGGAACGGCTCAAAGGTTGCTTTTGCCCAGTATATAGAAGCAGGAGAGTTAGGTGTGGTGAGGGATGGGTCAACAGGTGCTGCTGGACCACACGAGTTCTCCAACAGGGTTGAGGGTTCGTCCTGAGCTTTGTGGGCTAGGGACGTCTATCCTCCTGTTCCTTTTGTGGGGAATATACCCTGGCTTTAGGAACATGGAGGTGTCGCTGACGACCCATCCTAGGGACCCGAATGGGGTTTGGGTATCAATGGATTAGGTGAAGGAAGTAGGACCTTGGATGGGAGCCCCGGTTTGAAGGAGATAATGATAGGAGGTGGCATTTGCACCAGCTTCCCAGAGGTAGACAGGGCAGATGTTTGGGCATAGGAAATGGTTTGCGTTTTGTACCGTGAACCAGGCACCTGTGTTTGTGTTTTAGTTGAAGGGGCTATTTTTGGGGTTTTATCCCAGTCCGCCTTCTTCCTTACCTTGGCCATGGATTTGGCAGCCAGCTTGTAAATGGCACAGCCTCGATAGCTCGGGGTGTGGTTAGCACCGCAGAGGATACACTTGAAGTGGTCTTGATCCTTTATGCAGGTCGTGGAATCGTGGTGCCCGCCACATTTAGCACACCGTAGAGCGGCCTTACAACATCTTGATGATGTACTTTCCTCTGATAGTTGAAGCATTCTACAGGACCTGTGGGCTGCATATAGGCTCCCACCCTTACCCTTATGATAGTTGAAGCATTCTGCAGGACCTGTGGGCTGCATATAGGCTTCCACCCTTACCCTCATGAAACCAATATTAGTGAGCACCATTGCTTCGCATGCGTCTATTTTGGACGCTAGCTCCACAAGGAACATGGGCAGAGGCTCCTGGTAAAGTGTCCTTTCAAATAGGACACTTTGAGGACTTCCATGCTTTTAAGGTAGTTTCCGACCTCTGTTGCTTCGGTGTCCATCCACCCCTCCAAATACTACTTTAAAGGTCCTCACATTTTCGTGGTGGGGCATACCCTTTTCTCCAAGGTATCTCTGGAGATTTACATAGTCGTCGTAGGTGCTGGTTTGAAGCTTCACTTCATCCTTCACCTTGGTTGCCATGTGGCTACAAAGTAAGGATTGTATTTGGGCTTGCAGTCCTTACTCATGTCTATTAAATGATGTTGATCTGCGTAGATCGTAATTGCAGGGATTTTGACTGCTCTCCCTGTACTCTTTGTGTTTGTAGCTGAGTCGGCAACATTTTATAGAGCAGCTCCGTGAGCTTCTATGTTGTCTATAGCGCCGGCAGTCTTCACAGGGTCCACGGTCTTACATTTTGCCTTGGCTTCTAATCCGGAGTCGGACTGGCAAGTCTGCTTCTTCCTTTTCCTCCTTACGACTGGCCGATACCATACACCCTCAAGGAGGTAGACTTGTCCTGAGAAGAGCTTGTTCCCATTGACTCGCCCCCTCCATTTGGGGGCCGAGTTGAGTCTCTCTAGTTGCCATTTCTAGTAAGGTGTAAAAATAGCAAATCCAAAGGGTTGGATTGAAAGTGGGGTTACTGCAGGTGTAGAGGTTGTCTACTATTTGACTAATAGAACTAAATCAAAATAAAATAATTGAATTAGAAGCTACTTAGACTGTAAGAGAGCAATAATGTAGGTCTCTATTTGTAAATTTAGCCTAAAGAGTTTTGTCACTTGTTGCAAGTCTTTACGCTAACCTAACACTAGTTTCTAAGTTTCTAAACGTCCTAACGTGTTTAAAATTAGAAGCTTATGCTATTACTTGTTTATAACTAAAACTAACATTACACTATTCACACTAAAACTTAAATTTAACTTTGTTAAAGGAGTTTACTAAACTTAAATGTCTATATTGAGAACAATAGAAGACATGTACACTGATAACACAACACTATGGTGCGCCTTTGTTTGACTAAGGATTGGAAAATACGTCGGACCTGTACAAACACTCAGGTAAGACTCAGTAATTTGTTGTTTTTTACCTGAATCTGGGTCCTGAAAACTCGCCCAGTTCTCGTGGCAGCCAACCTCTAGCGAGCTACTTCTGTCTCAAATGCGCATGAGGTTAGTATCCCTAACGGAAACGGGGTTGATTACCCATGTACTAAGCTCATAGGCTCTTTCCATGGGGAATCAGGAGATAGTGAAATGAAACAGTACGGTAAGTGTCGCTCTAAGAGCGGGATGAAAAAACCTGGTAAGAAAGAATCCCTGCCAGGAAAAATCCAGTTACAGATCATACAGGAAGCCTTATGGGGCTTGGATTACCTTATGGTAAGGGATAAGGAAGAGTATTATCTTACAAATACCTTGTTAGTGAGTCTATGGCAGGAATGACATAGACCTCTTCTTCTGCTGCCTACTCGAAACTGAAAAGGCATCCAATCAAAATTAGTACTTCCGTTGGGGCTAAGTTGCAACCCTGGTGATTTGGACTGCTGTAAAATATATTAAAAAACTTAAGTCTACAAATCAAAATATAGGCTCCCTTGTTCCAATTAGTATAAGAAATAGGTTGTGATTAAAATTTGAAAATATAGGATTTTTTTAAAATTGCCTTGCAACATGCTACTTGGAAATGTATTCCTACTATTTTTATAATTTTATAAGCGTATAACTCCTAAATCGTTTAAAATATCTGCCTTAAATTTTTACAACTGATTTTTTTTATGGTTTTTCACCTATATAGTTATATTTAGGAGTAAAAAAATGAAGGAAATATTTATTTTCAAAATATTTCAAGAAAATGAGAATTAACATATACTCCTGAAAATGGGAAATCATTAATGAAACAACTTGTGAAAATTGAGCTCGATATCTTGAACGGTTTAGGAACTAAAGTGATAAAAATACAGCCCAATTTTACATTTCCATGTCTGGACGATGCAGGCGTTTTTTTTTTTTAAACAGACATATCTTTGTTATTATTCAGCCCAACAAGATGTTTCTTATGAGAAACGAAAGAAGAAAATTCAAATTTTTATCCCCTATTTTTTAGTTTAAGTGTACAGTAGAGTCTCGGTAATACGAGGTAGATAGGACCAAGAAACCCTCGGATTACGCGGATATACGTTCCTGTGCATTAGAAAAAATTGGAGTTTTAATGAACTTAATACTATAATTAAAAATACACTAAATAAGTTTATACAACTTTATATGAATATTTCTTGAAAGCTCGATTCATTGCCTTAGCATACGGCATGGGTATAAACATTTCTTGGAAGCCCGACTCATTCCCTTTGCATACCATACTGATATAAACATTTCTTTGAAGCCCGACATCATTTTCTTCCAAATAGATAGAATAGGATCAAATTTACGGAAATTCGAAATATCGAGACACTAATGTATCTTGAGGGGGGGCATTCAATTTTTTCTAAAAATCTACAAAATGTCAGATTTTTTGTTATACACATAGATTGTAGCAACATTTCACATAGTATGACGGGCTGCAAATAGTTTTTTAAAATTTTGTCTAGTTCCTGAGTTATTTGCATTTTTGTGTAGGTAAATTATTGCTAGGACAAACCGTCAGGTGCTGCCACCATGCAGACTTATGCTGAACCACTAGATACAAGGTTGCTATATCCAGCTTAAAATCGAACATTATTTGCAATACTCGGGTAAATAATCATTTTAACTCATTTTGGGAATACTTTTATTATTTGGATATCACAAAGTGCCCAGTGAAAGGCACTATTGGAGTGAAGATAGTGATTTAGGAGTAAATATTATAAGAAATGCGATTCCAAGAAACAGATACATCAAAATAAAGAGGACACTAAACTTCAATACCAATAGCAAATTTCTGGATAGTAAAGATGACAGGCTGTTTGAAGTGCGCCCTATTATAATCACTTTTTGAAAATTTTAGAAGATGGGGCATATTTGACAAATACTTTACAGTCCTAGAAATGATAGTGAAATATTTGGTCCCCAAGGACTGAAACAAATTATCAGAAGGAACCCTATATCATTTGGGTATAAATTGTGGGCACTGTTTCAACTTTAATTTATTCTGTGGTAAGGAAGTAGCTCAAAATTAAATAGAAGATTTGGATTTAGGGTCTCATGTCATTCTAATTATCTTGGATCCTCAGTATTTGTAACAGGTAAGAGATATTTGTGTAAAATAACACATATGGCTTATTTACATAGATTCAAACAATATAGTAACATATTTTCAATAGAGCTCTAATTTTAAAAATCATGTGCGTTAATGGATTAAAACAATTGAAGTAAATGGGAAATAATGTCAAACAATTTGAACGATTCACATAATGTGATGGACGTAAGACAACTGCTATTGCTTCATGTTAAGAGTTACGAAGAAATATTTACAAAGAATAAAACAATTTGAGCGATTCACATAATTTGATGGACGTAAGACAACTGCTATTGCTTCATGTTAAGAGTTACGAAGACCTATTTACAAAGAATAAAACAAAATTTGAGCGATTCACATAATGTGATAGACGTAAGACAACTGCTATTGCTTCATGTTAAGAGTTACGAAGACCTATTTACAAAGAATAAAACAAAATTTGAGCGATTCACATAATGTGATAGACGTAAGACAACTGCTATTGCTTCATGTTAAGAGTTACGAAGACCTATTTACAAAGAATAAAACAATTTGAGCGATTCACATAATGTGATGAACGTAAGACAACTGCTATTGCTTCATGTTAAGAGTTATGAAGACCTATTTACAAAGAATAAACGTAATAATGATCTTTGACCATTGACAGGAACTCGCAAAGACAATATGCTTTTGTCCCCTACAATGTTGACTAAAACTAAATTATTTATGAAAATTTCATAAGACTACTCTAAAGTTATTCCAAAACTATTACAAAGTTAAAATGAAGCTGGTAAGGAATAACCATTGTGTAAACCCACTTTAGGAGGCAACCTAGGGTGAATAATAGAACTATTGTAAATCTGTAGGCTAAGTTACTGTGTACAGTTATTTAAAAAAAAATATATAATGCATTCAACATAGGAACATCTATATTTAGAACTCGAACAATGAGATAACGGATAGGAATATTTACGAGACAAGCCCATAAGACTGCAATACCAAAGTATCTCTTTTTTGGAGAGAGCAATAATTTCCAAAATTAGGCATGTGAAGACACAAAAACTTTTTTGTTGACAAAAAGAAGACAGCCCACGATTGCCAGAAATAAGAACTTACTTACTTCTTCGCAGAGGCGTCCCGCTTCATGTGTAGCCGATAGCCCGATGTCCATGGTAGATGATGCCAGATATAAGAAATAGAAGATCATTTGAAGGCAAGACAGGAGAAAGGGAAGTGATGAAAGGGAGGAGAATCAAGAAGTGGAGGAGCCAGAGAGGGTACAAGTTTGAGGAGCTGGAGAAAGAGGAGTTTTAAGTTTTGTGAGTTGAAGGAAGAAGGAGTTCGGAGGATCAGAGGGGTTATAAATCCAGGCAGCCAGAGAGATAAGAGTCTATTCCTAGAAGTCGGAGGTACAGTCCAACCCTGGGAGCCAAAGATAAAGGGACAAATGGGATAATAATGTGCATGATATTGCTTAGGATCAACAAAGCTACTTTAAATTCTGCTTAAGTGCAGAATTAATTATTAGAAATTATATTTTGCAAATTTAAATGTAAAATCCATCAATGTAAATTCAGAAAATGGGGATAGTAAAATAAAATACAATCCATAAAGAGTAACCTCATGCCTAGGGATAAATTTAATTAATTATATGATGTTGATTAAGATAATATTAGTCTGAGGCTAAGAAACTGTTAAATTATAATATTTTTGTTGTTTTATCGCTGAAATTTAGCTAGTTGAAAGGGCATCAATTTCTTATTTGAACATGCAAAATAGTAATATTTTTTTTAATATCAATTAAATAAGTTATCAATGCCTTTTTTGTTAAGTCTAGAAAATCACTAAATTTAATCTGTTAAAAATAAAAATTGGCACCTAACAAATAAATGTATTTAAATTATTAATAAAATAAGTAAATAATTAATAACATAGGAACTTTGATATAAAAATTTACTTAATAATCCTTTTAATAATAACTTTATTTTTTAATATAACAAAACAGTGATTTGTTATAGTTGACTCAAGCAACATGAGCAACTAGTGTTATGTTATAGTACAGGGTGAGGCAGTGAAAAGGCTGAATTTGGAAAACCCGCCAATAATATATTTATGAAAAAAAAGATAATTGTTTCAACATGAACCTTGAGAACATGAGTGGAAATTAATGTTTTGCCTTAAAACGGATGATTATTTGAATATGGTGTCTGCAAAGGGGGGTCCTTGGTTTAGCAAACATTGTCGGAGTCTGAGATGAAATCTGCCCATGATGTTCTATGGCATCTGCAATGAAAAGTTATATGCTACTTCAGATCTTCTTTACCTGTTGGTGGATTTTCTTGGAAGACTTTGCACTTAAGATAGCCCCAAAGAAAAAGGTCTGGAGCGGTCAAATCTGGAATCGGCAGGCCGATAGATATCACCATTCTTGGTGATAAGATGTCCTGGAAATTTGATTTTAAGGAAATTCATTGAAATATTAGCAGTATAATTTCTTGCACCATCTTGCTGGAAGAGTTTTTCCTCATCCTGCTGTCATGGGAGCCCACAGCAGTAGATTAACTCTCAACGGAAAGCTTATTGAGCACCAACCATGTTTTTGTAATTACAGCAAACGCATGCTTCGCATTTGACCAACACTCAATGACTACTAAAATATCCACATGTCTAGACATGCCACTCTCACAACTCCCTACAGCATCTGTCAGCTGAAGTTGAAATCATGCCCTTTTGATACCTCATCCTGTGTATTATAGGCCTTTTAAAATCCCATTTCTGTCATGGTTTTTCAGTTTGACTGCATGATATAGCCTATTCAACTCCTTACGTTTTAACAAACTTATAGAAGTTTAAAGGAATGAAATAACACATCAAATTATACTTTATAAACATTTTTTTTAAAATCTAACAATGAAACATATAAAGATCTGCAAATGAAAAAGGTTTACTTAAATGACTAAAGTGGCTCAAGTTTCATATAAATATTTACAAAAACATAAGATAATGGAATCAAGGTCTGAAAAAGAATATTCTTACACACCACTTTCTTCAAAGTTTATATAACTCTGTGATTATTCAAGAGTAGTTTGATCGTGACTGTTTAGTAGACATGCACCATTCCATAGAGAAATCTAAGCAATAATTAAAGAAATAATATTTCTTTAAAACAATTTATTTTTATTCATAGTTTTGAGTTGAACTAAAATTATTGTACTAACTGGTACTAGTATCACTCATCTACTCTTAATTAAAGAAACATTAATTTTTTGAAGTTGCTTGATGTAATCATCTTGAATTTACTGATTAAACTAATTTTAAAAATACTTAACTAAGTAATTGCTTACTTGCTGACGTGTTTCAAAAATCTGAGTAGAGGGTTAGCTTCGTAAAAGGAACTAATGTTTTGAAAAGCGTCAGCAAGTAAGCAATTACGTTTTTACTTAGTTAAGTATGTTTAAAATTAGGTTAATTTTTTTAAGAATTTTCAACCTTAACCATTTTTTTTAAAATAAATGAATCTTAAGTGCAGCTTTGGCTGAAATAAAGGAGCCCAGGACCTCAATAAAATTACTCACCAACTTTATTACATTACTTTGTCTTAGAATTTTGTTAGTTCTGTAAACGCCTTATGAGAATGGATTTAAAGCTATACTTCAGTATAAAATAAAATGTTTCTATATTTTAAGAACGTTGAAGGTAAGGATATTGTAATTACTTCTTTTATAGGTAATCAGAAAAGTAACCATGATGGTTTTTGTAGTAGCATGTGATGTTCTCCTAAATTAAATAACTCCATTGCTCTGTGACTCTCTGATGGTATTACAGTGCCGGCAAAAAGTTTAGGGACACCCCTACATTTATATGTTTTTGCTATTGTCCTAAAACTTTCTGCCAATCATATATTAGTAACTTATCAATGAATTAAGCATGAAAAGTTACGATTTTCCAGAAATTTTTATTCATTTATAAGTAAGGGTTGGCAAATTATAAATTTTTCCCATTTTAAAATTTTTGAGGAAACCCCTGTTTTTTTTTAAATAAAAATGTATAATAAAAAAAATACACATCTGATTAAAATGATACTTTGTACAAATGTTTAGCATAACATTTAGAATGTAAATATGCATTATTTATTATTTACAAAAAATCACCTCTCATTTGGTACCATGTTAACTTTGCTTTAAATTTTCAGATTTTTCAGCATAAAATTCTCACATTTCAATAGCGAATATCTAGTGAACAGAGCCACTTGGAGCGGAACTGACTGTACCGTTGTGTTCCTCGCGTCATGGTGGGTCGGGGGTACAGTCAGTTCCGCTCCAAGTGGCTCCGTTCACTAGATATTCGCTATTGAAATGTGAGAATTTTATGCTGAAAAATCTGAAAATCTAAAGCAAAGTTAACCTGGTACCAAATGAGAGGTGATTTTTTGTAAATAATAAATAATGCATATTTACATTCCAAATGTTATGCTAAACATTTGTACAAAGTATCATTTTAATCAGATGTGTATTTTTTTTATTATACATTTTTAATTAGAAAAAAACAGGGGTTTCCTCAAAAATTTTAAAATGGGAAAAAAATTTATAATTTGCCAACCCTTACTTATAAATGAATGAAAATTTCAGGAAAATAGTAACTTTTCATGCTTAATTCATTGATAAGTTACTAATATATGATTGGCAGAAAGTTTTAGGACAATAGCAAAAACATATATTTGTAGGGGTGTCCCTAAACTTTTTGCGGCACTGTAGTTGTGATAAGATAATTTAATAGTATTAGTTGTGATAAGATAATTTAATGGTATTAGTTGTGATAAGATAATTTAATGGTATTAGTTGTGATAAGATATTTAATGAGAAATAAATGTTTATGTGACTGTGCTCTATATGTTACTAGACAGCCAAAGACTAACAAAAAAATGTCTTCATATCACGAGTTTTGCTCATAGTCTAAACAGAGTTGCTTAAGACAGTCTCCTATGATAACATCTATTAAGATTGTTTCAAGATTCCATTTTCTTCAGCAACAACAGCAAACAGACAATATATATAAAATCAGTTTTTGTATAATATCACACAATAGGAAATAGTAGGACTTCCACTTTGTGATGCAATACAAATTCTAAAAAAAATTATGAATGATATAAAACTAGCATATTGACGTAACAAAGAACATTACTAGTACAGTGGAATCCCTCAAATCCGAATTAATTGGGGCTATAGCCTGTTCCGATTTGGAAAAGTTATTCCGGTTATTCAGTATTTGCCGAAAAAGTTAGGATTTTGGATTTGCTGTGTGTTTTGCATTTGACAGAATTGCGTTTTTCATTAATGAATTATATTAGATTATCACTACATATTTCTGTATCAAAAATTAAAGTTTTCCAGTGCTACAAGTGAAATAAGGCATTACAGTTAAACAAATTAATGAACGCTGATTTGGAATTTACTGCTAGCAATAGATGGTTGGATAGATGGGAGAGAAGGCACGGAATTAGACAACTAATGGTAAGTAGGAGGAAATTATCAGCTGATAATCTTGCTGTAAGAGAACATTTAGATGAATTCACAGATTTGATTTCGTCTGAAAATTACTCACCCCTGCAAGCGTATAATGCGGACGAGATTAGATTGAATTTTAAAGCCTTTCCCACTAAAAGGCTTGCTTCTAAAGAATAATCTTCTGCGCCAGGCTTTAAAACGAGCAAACAGTTTCTCACAGTTTTACTTTACTGTAACGTTGCAGGAACAAATAAGCTACAATTAATGGTGATTGGAAAATCCGCCAAGCCACGAGCTCTAAAAATATGAACTTATATCCTCTCCCGGTTCATTACAAAAATCATTGTAAATCGTAGATGACTGGTAATATTTTCAAGGAGTTATTCAAAAATTAATTTCTTCCTTCAGTAACAACATTTAATGAAAAAAATGGACTGCCACCAAAAGCTCTACTTTTGATAGACAATGCTCCTTCACATCCTTCAGACATGCAGTTGGTATGTAAACACATAAAAGCAATTTTTCTCCTACCTAACGTGACATCACTGCTTCAGCCCATATGCTGCAGAACACGAAACTGAGCTACAGAAAAAAGCTTCTGCAAACATTCATTGAAAAAGATTGTTCTCTTTCTATTCCAGAAAAACTTAAGACGATTACAATAAAGAATGTAATTTACTAAAAAAACGAAACCTACAATAATATCAGTAACACTTTACTGCAGAAATTCTGGAAGAAGCTCTGGCCTAGCCTTGAGTTTGTGGAAACATCACTTAGAACACAGGATGATGAAACTGAGCTCCTTCAGCTCATTCAAAGAGTACCAGAAAGTGAAGATTCTGAAGAAAGTTGCCTGGAAGAGTGGACAGCACTAGATAACAATAAAGAATATATTGAGCATGACATGGTGTCTATGATCCAGGATCAACACGATGTCAGTGTAGAAGATAGCGATAACGAGGAAAAAGATGCCTCTACAAATGCTGTTACTAATTCCAACGCTTCCACCGATTTCAACATTGAATTCTGTTACGTAGAACAACATGCACCTGCAACACCCAATGATGTTATGCTAATGCGACGGTGGCTGAACATCGCATCCTCGGGAACGTTTACGTCTCTTTCCCAGATAAAGATTACGGATTTTAAGTGAAAAATATAGTTAGGTGTTTGTGTCTTTTCTTTCTAAGTAAAACATGTAGTTTAATGTTTGTATTTTTTATTTTTATTTTACTATCAATAAATTCTATGTTAATGAAGTGATACAGTAGTAGAGTATAGGCCTTCGTATTATATCATGTTTTTACAATGTCAATTCCAATATATCTCACATCTCAGTCCTGTTTCACGTAAGTAGAAAACTTTCAGTACATATTGCATTAAATTTTAAATACTTTTTAAAATTTGATTTTCATCAAATTAGGTTTGGATTTTGCAGGGCTCAGATTTCTGGGGTCCGAATTTGAAGGGTTCTACTGTAATATAATTTTGTTTTTGTCAATTCCGTTAAATCAACAAAGGCAAATTTTATATTAGTCACTTTTTAATTTATAATTGCAATTAATATAAATATGTAAGTATATACATATGTTAGAATAACAATATCAAGTATCAAAATAGAAAGCGAATATCCTTGCAATTTTGGTTTTTCCTTCGTATGAATAATGTTGGACTATTATTTTTGTTTGTTACTATTTATATGGTTTTTTTTTGTCGCTTGCATTGTGTTGTAGTTTCTTTTTGTTTTCCTTTTGCATTGTCCATTTATGAAACAAGGTTTGATACCATTTATCCAGTTTGTTTCATTATTTTACTCTTTTCATTCATTTTTAATCCTAGACCAGTATTTATATTGAGTGGTAACCATGGCAACAATTTAATGTTGTGCAATGGAGGTTTTGACAACAACCAGGTGGGGGTGAAAGAAAAATTCATATACATCTTTAGAAAATACAGTTTTAGCTATGGAAAAGTTGACTCAGTGCCAAAGCGCTAGATTTCAAACATGAAGATACTCATTTCAAATCTGATCTAGACCTCAAATTTTTATAATTTAATTATTAAATAAATAAATATTTGAAAAAAACTGCATTAACATCAATCGTCGTCCATTATAGGTTAAAAAAATGTATTTTAACTTGATTGTATGAATTAAAACATATTTGATTAACAACTAAAAATTTGCGGAAAGATATATATCAGGAGAGTGTGAGCTAATAGAAGGAACTTAATTAATGTAATCACAGTTCAGATCAATTAAAGAATAATTTTGCAACAATTAATTAAAATATATCTACAAGCAGGTCTAATTAGGCAAATTTACAATTCAAAACGCCATATACCTTATAGTGGTGTAGCGTTTAGTATAATACAAATGTTTATATTAGTACATAATTAATAAATAGTAAATAGTTTTAAAGAAAAAAAAATACTACTTTCTCTTAAATAAGATATCTAAGTACATTTAAAAATTAAGTAATATTCCTTTTTGGAAAAAAAAATTATTTGACTAGTAACTTTTATCACGAGAAGTGAAACTCTTCAAATTTACTGCTTACAACATGTGATACTGAAAGAACTTACTGTTCGATAACAGAGATGGCTTCAAGTTTATAATTTGAAATATAGGGTAATGATTTACTGCAATATAAAAGCTAACTTCAAATAACTCCAGATGAGGATGTTTTTAGTTAATTATCGTTGACCATAAATGTACTAATTAACAGGAAATTTATATTATTAATTGTCACAAAAAACTTAATAAAATTAGTTAAATTATAGTAATTTTTAGGTCATGAATTATTGAATATTTATAAAATTTACAGACTATATATTATGTTTACCCTCCACATGATATAACAGCAAATTTTCACAATTGTATTACTTATTTTGAGTCTGATGCTGGAAAATATACTTAAATAGGTATGGTTATTTTTATTATCTATAAAGTATTTTATAGCTCTGAATGTTAATAATTTTCAAGTTTACCTTTTTTTGTTTCGTTATCATATTACGGCGATGGTATATTGTGTAGTGAGATTTAGAGTACACTGTTTTAATTGTTACCGTTGTTACTGGCTTTATGTTTAGATTAAAATTTTCTTTATTTGTACAGAACAGGTGACAAAATATTTTTTCTTTATTTTTCATGGACAACCCAGTATGTAGTACCTTCATATAGTATTATTTTATAGGTATGCTCTATACTTAGAAACAAAAAAGTATCAGTTATGAGCAGTTTGAGAATAAAAGCAATAGTTATGTAAAGGATACGTCCAGAAGAGCACATATGTCTGTAAAGTAATGTTAAGGAAAATACACACATACTTCACATAACTTAATGCAGAGTACTGCTTAATCCATAGATTAAAATAGTTAATAATGATGTATTAATTTTTACAAACTGTTCATTCATACATTTCCAATTCAAACATTCATGTGCAATAAATAAAATATATACATGTTTCAGGACTATAAATCACTTCCAGTTTGTAAGAATACAACAAAATTAAAACCACAGAAAAAATAAGTAAATAAAACCTCTTAAACCACATAAACATTTTATCTAAGTCCTGATGTACATTTCGATTGCCAAGCAATCATCTTCAGATGAAATTACTACAATACCAACTATATTTGGTCTGTTAGATTCAATATATATACATTGTTAACACCCTCATCACGCCTCCTTATACTATCAGACAAATTACGTAGTGGCAAGGTCCACCTCTCACCCATCGGTTAAGCAGTTCCTCCACAGTAAGGACCAGTAAAGCAACTAACTAAATAAATACAGAAAGCTGATAACAGTAATGATTAAATAATGAGGGAAATTTATATACAGTATATATATATCGCAATATGTATTCTTGTGTATTAGAAAGAAATAAGACAAAATACAAATACAAGAATAATTATTGAATTTACAATTCAAATCTTTTCGTTGGCAGTAAAGAAAGAAAGTCGTTCCATTTTAAAGAAAAACAAATAATATATCAAATAGCCCAAAAAAATGTATACAATAAAAAAACTATAGATAAATTAGTATTTAAAATATTAAATAAATTAAAACAACCTAAAATCGAACCACAAACAACAAATAGGCTACATTCACATACACAGGATACAACATAAAAGGAATAACTAAAACACTAAAAAATAATAATATCAACATAGCCTACAAAAACACAGGAAACATAATCAACGAAATAAACCAACCAGAAAAAATATGTCCCACACTTAATAACGAAATATACAAAATCGAATGCCCAGACTGTAATAAAATATACATAGGCCAAACAAAAAAGAAATTAAAAGACAGATATCAAGAACACCTCAATGCATACATCAAACCAGAAATTTATAACTCAAACTTAGCCACACACACCATCAAAAACAAACACACATTCCCGACATTAAAAAACGTACACCTAATAAAAAAGGTTCAAAAAGGCCTCAAAATGACAATCTGGGAACAACTAGAAATTTATAAAAATAATATTATTAACGAACAAATACAAATAAAATTAAAAAACGATAAATTATTCAATCTAATAGACAATATTAACCCCAAAACAAACTTTAAAAACTCGCACAGTGCAGTGAATCTAAAAAAAGAACATAACGGTACACCAAGGTACATATAGGTATACCAAGGTACACCAGGTATATATATATATATATATATATATATATATATATATATATATATATATATATATAAATGTTATATGTATATATATATAAATGTAATATGTATATATATATATATATATATATATATATATATATATATATATATTCTTGAAATTTAATATTATCCATTGTTTTTCCGTTGCACTGACTTTATGAAGTTAATATATTACTAATTTTGAGTAATATTATCCACCATTAAGTGCAATAATTTTACCTTGAGTGATGAGGCATCTTTCGGTCTTTGACCATTGTCGAATCACTCTGGTCAAAGACCGGAGGATGCCTCATCACTCAAGGTAAAATTATTGCACTTAATGGTGGATAATATTACTCAAAATTAGTAATATATTAACTTCATATATATATATATATATATATATATAAATGTAATATGTATATATATATATATATAAATGTAATATGTATATATGTATATATTGTAAAGTATCTATAAAACACAATACAATGTACTTTTATTTTATTAAATGAAAATATATTATTTCTATTTAATAACCAAAAAAAAAAAAAACTACTCAAGAATAATTCATTAACATTTATTATCATTTCATCTCAACATTAAACAATACACAAAACAAAATTTTACAAATTAACAATTTTTAACAAAATATACTAAAATTCGATTCTTTAAATTTGAGTTACAAGGTTTTTATACCCTTGGCTATTTAAGATCTCTTGATATCTCGGGGTTATAGTATGGGCTATATTTTTAGAAATTCTTAGGTTAATTAAATAAATTTTGAACAAACAATATTAAATTTTGAAAATGCAAAAAGGCCAAACTATTTGAACTGGATTATTTCGAACTATTAATTAACTATAAGATATCCTAATATACAAATTTAAACTTCTCTATTATCTTAAAAGTCCGCTAAAGTTATTTTATAGCGCTATTACTCAACTTAATCAATATCAAAATTTTGCTGGTCGCTTACGTAAATTCCCGTTCTCTCCAATTAAACAATTCACACACTTAAATCCGTTTTAGTTCTTTCAAATTATATTTTCACTGTATTAACTCTTTCAATTTTCTTATTCCTGTTTAATCTGGCCAAGTTTACTCACAAAACTGTATAATTTAGACGAACTCTTTCCAAAAAAATAGAATTTTGACTGGTCCTGGCAGGTCCCATCTTAAAGCGTCACCCACGCCATCCAACTCAACTCTAACTACGCGTCCTTTTTTTTCTTTTAAAATGTTACCAATATGGCGGCTTTCTTCTCCAAAAAAACACATATGGGTTATAATTTAGTTCGATTTCTTTTTCTTCACTACAATCGATTGTCACACTGACCTACATCTGTTTCACAGCTGACATACCAACAAGTTTGTTTTCACCAATTTTTATTTCGTTAAACTTTGGTTGAAACCTGATTGAAACTTACTGTTTCAATTTCCTATCGTCAACAAACCTTCCAGTGTTTATTTTATTAATATTATTAGTGTGTGAAGTGTCTTTGTGTTTTACTTTTGAAATAGTTCTGAATTGTGTGTGTTTTGAGTGGATTCATAAACATAACCTTACATTGTTTACAATCGTTTTTTCACTTTTTCCTTCAAGTAATTACTTAGGCCCTATTTTACTACAGTTTACAAATTCGTTTACACATAACTATTATTAGATTTTCTTATTTTAATTTATGTGTTAGGTTATTTGATATAACAAATTTCCTAATACTTTTCCAGTTCAAAAACCTTGTTTATAATTCTATGCTTTTACCTAAATTTAATTTCAATTTAACCTAACCAATATCTTTATGAATTTCTTTCTAAATTTTGTGTGAGTTATTTCTAATATATTTTCCAATTCTTAAATAATATTATATAGCCCATTCTATAAATGTTACAATGTCCCCTAATTTAATTTAAATAAAAAAATATTACTAATCTCTACATTACACATTCTTTTTTTACATTTTACACGCTTGCTTAAATATACATATTTTTTTTTTTTTTAAATTAAATTTAAATTTACATTTATTTTCTACTTGTACATTTTATTTAATAACTACCTGAACACATTTTTATTGAGTATGTTATACCTCAACACTTTGGCTAACTTATTGTCCATTGTCTTTACCACTTTTATAATTGTCCACTTTCGTCCATTTATACTTAATTCTATAATACAATTTTATCTTAACTCTTTACCAATCAAATACTGAGCTGAACACTTCAAGCTACTTGTCTTACATGGTTTATACTAGTTTAAAACTCGCATAATACTATTTCATTAATTTTATATGTTGTTATTTATTATTCTATTTACTATCTCTTTTTTCGCATCCTCCCAACTATTCATCATAAATTTTTTTTTTTATTAAAATTAATTTGTCTTAACCTTGCCTCAACCTCACTTCAGTTATAAATCTATCAACTATATCTGAACACAACTATATTAAATTTAACCCCAATTTCATATTACTATTATTTTATTATTATTATTATTATTTTTTTTTTTAACTCTTTATTATACTATATACTTTGTTACATATATATATGACGGTAATTCACCTTACCTCCACTTATTAACGTAGACATTTATTTTATTTTAACATATTTTCGACGACATCAACATCATTAACACCCTTATTCATGTAGACATTTATTTTATTTCACATATTATCGACGTTATTTATATATTTCATTTTATTTTCAAATTCCCCTTTTTCCAAATTATATTTCCCCTTTTTATATTGTTATGCTCATCCAGAATATACCTATCTTTATCTTTACATTGCACCCTACTTGTATTCCTTCCGTTTTTATCCCTGCTATCTCTGTTTAATTAGGTTATTTAATATATTTTAACTTATTTCCCCTTGTCACTACTCTGTTTATCATTTATCTCATATTTATTTTGCTTTTAGCTTCATCTAACTCTCAGTTCGAAGTTAGTATTTTATCTCTTCTTCCAATCTCACATCCAGTTCAATTCTTTTCTTATATCATCTCAGTTTTTTTTTTTTTTTTTTTTTTTTTTTTTTATATGAAGTTTAACATCTAATATTTTTAAAGGTTGCAATTTCATATACTCTATTTGATCATATCCATAGTTCCTTCGATTACACTATCCCTATATCAACGAATATAAATTTTGTTTTAATACTTATTTATCAACGCAGATTCTCCCTTACAATACGACGAAGTTTAATTACACAATTACCATATTTTTATTACAACGATGCTTTAATATTTATTATCATAGATTCATTTTTCTTTTATAATATATAATATATATGACGAAGTTCCATTATTTATCAACGCAGATTCTCCCTTACAATACGACGAAGTTTAAATATACATAATTTTATCTTTATTCGACGAAGTTTCTAATAAATTATCATAGATATAGTTACCATCCCTTAAAACTTATCTCCTGCTAACGTTTTCTTATACACATAATCACCTAGAGTCTATTCATATTGCTTCCTTTACCTATATTTAATATCTCCCTTCCTATTTTATTTAAATTTATATATTTTTTCTTTCTTTATTTTTTTCAAGTGTTTGTTTAATTATTAAGTCATTTCTGGTCCATTGTCATTTCCGGTTTATTTTTTATCTATCCCTCCTACATTCGCTTCCTTCTCCTAATACTTTTATATCCTGAGTCATTCCTGTTGTTTCCATCTTATTATCCTTTGTTATTTTCCTTTCTCTCGACTTCTCCTTGATACCTGTCATTTTACTGCCTGTGTCTATTAATGCCTGTAAACTTGTTTCCTCTATTTAATTTCTATTCCTGGGTTTCCTATGGTCTTAGTTTTCCGATTGACTGTGGGCACCATGCTCTTTTCTTGTCCCCACGCCTGTCCTTGCCTTAACACCATTTACATCTCCATTGTATCTCCCATCTGCTTCATAAGTTCTATTTTCTGTGTTACTCTCATATTTAAATTCCATTTCCCATTTTCCAAACTTGAGTTGTGCCTCCACATCCATTAACATATCCGTACCTATGATCATTTCTCTCAACAAGCTTTGTACCACTATGCATTGAAACGGATATTTAACTCCTTCCATTTCTCCTATTACCATTTTCATTTTATTAATCTGTTCAGTCTTCCTTTTAGTTGCGGTTTGAATTGTTATATTTTTTATTGGCAGTACCTCCATCTTTCCTACTTCATTTCTTAATTTTAACTCTCCTAACTCTTCTGTGTTTTTCTTTGTTACATTTTCTACTTTCTCTACCTCTTTTTTATTAATTTCTACCACATCAGCTATTATTTCTTTTGTTTCCTCTAAATTCTCCTTAATCTTCTCCTCTAAGTCTCTTCTCATAACTCCTACTACATCATTATTCTCTGTTCTCAACTGTTCCCTCATATCCTCTATCATTCTCCTATTTTCTTCCTTTAGGCTTTCGAATTTCTTATCCAACCTATTCATTTCCAACCTACTTGAGGCAAATCCTCTGTTCATCTCTTCTCTCATCTCCTTATTTTCCTCCTTTATCTCTCCTTTTACTTCGTTTATATTCTCCTTTAATTCCTTTTTTAATTCGTCCATCTTATCTAATTGTCTATTCATATTCTCACTCATTTCTTTCATCTCCTCTTTTCCTTTTCGGCTCATTTCCATGAGAGATCTCATCATCTCCCTCAAATCTTCATTCTCATCATTTCCCCATTTTTTTTGTTGGGTTTGCATAGGTAGTAGTCCCCTAGCTTCTTCTACCTCAATGTTTCCTATTGGCATATCTGTGCCTTCCATTTTTATTTCTTTCATTTCCAAAATTGTCCCTTTTTCCTAGTCCCCTACAACTACCAGTTCGCCTATAATATTTTCTTCTTTTTTTTTCCGTAAGTAACTTATTATACAAAATTAAACAATTTTTATATATACTATAAACCTAGCCTTGATTCAATTCAACTCAGTGTTTGGTTTTACAAAATTTTTTCTAAATCTATTTCCAGTTCAAATGTTTTTCATATAAAAAGTTCTAAATTAATTTTATTTCAAAATCTCTCTAAATAAATTTCTCTAGTTACAAAACAGAAACTCCTGAATAATTTAAAATTCTTTATTAAACAATTTTTTTTTTAATAATCGTACCCCACGTTGGTGTGCCAAATGTAAAGTATTTATAAAACAGACGCAACAGGGTTTTACTATTTTATGAAGATATATTATTTCTATTTAATAACCAAAAAAAAAAAAAACTACTCAAGAATAATTCATTAACATTTATTATCATTTCATCTCAACATTAAACAATACACAAAACAAAATTTTACAAATTAACAATTTTTAACAAAATATACTAAAATTCGATTCTTTAAATTTGAGTTACAAGGTTTTTATACCCTTGGCTATTTAAGATCTCTTGATATCTCGGGGTTATAGTATGGGCTATATTTTTAGAAATTCTTAGGTTAATTAAATAAATTTTGAACAAACAATATTAAATTTTGAAAATGCAAAAAGGCCAAACTATTTGAACTGGATTATTTCGAACTATTAATTAACTATAAGATATCCTAATATACAAATTTAAACTTCTCTATTATCTTAAAAGTCCGCTAAAGTTATTTTATAGCGCTATTACTCAACTTAATCAATATCAAAATTTTGCTGGTCGCTTACGTAAATTCCCGTTCTCTCCAATTAAACAATTCACACACTTAAATCCGTTTTAGTTCTTTCAAATTATATTTTCACTGTATTAACTCTTTCAATTTTCTTATTCCTGTTTAATCTGGCCAAGTTTACTCACAAAACTGTATAATTTAGACGAACTCTTTCCAAAAAAATAGAATTTTGACTGGTCCTGGCAGGTCCCATCTTAAAGCGTCACCCACGCCATCCAACTCAACTCTAACTACGCGTCCTTTTTTTTCTTTTAAAATGTTACCAATATGGCGGCTTTCTTCTCCAAAAAACACATATGGGTTATAATTTAGTTCGATTTCTTTTTCTTCACTACAATCGATTGTCACACTGACCTACATCTGTTTCACAGCTGACATACCAACAAGTTTGTTTTCACCAATTTTTATTTCGTTAAACTTTGGTTGAAACCTGATTGAAACTTACTGTTTCAATTTCCTATCGTCAACAAACCTTCCAGTGTTTATTTTATTAATATTATTAGTGTGTGAAGTGTCTTTGTGTTTTACTTTTGAAATAGTTCTGAATTGTGTGTGTTTTGAGTGGATTCATAAACATAACCTTACATTGTTTACAATCGTTTTTTCACTTTTTCCTTCAAGTAATTACTTAGGCCCTATTTTACTACAGTTTACAAATTCGTTTACACATAACTATTATTAGATTTTCTTATTTTAATTTATGTGTTAGGTTATTTGATATAACAAATTTCCTAATACTTTTCCAGTTCAAAAACCTTGTTTATAATTCTATGCTTTTACCTAAATTTAATTTCAATTTAACCTAACCAATATCTTTATGAATTTCTTTCTAAATTTTGTGTGAGTTATTTCTAATATATTTTCCAATTCTTAAATAATATTATATAGCCCATTCTATAAATGTTACAATATATATATATATATATATATATATATATATATATATATATATATATATATATATATAGAGAGAGAGAGAGAGAGAGAGAGAGAGAGAGAGAGAGAGAGAGAGAGAGAGATTTTGGACTAGGAGACTGACAGACTTACCTTGGTAAGAGTCCATTCTGTAGTCTTGAAATAGAAACACATAAAAGGTAAGTCTGTCAGTCTCCTAGTCCAAAAAATCTAAATAATCTTTACCAACCAAAACTAACCTAAATATATATATATATAACATATATATATAAATGATTTTGCAGTCAAAAAACAAATAACACACCGCACTTCACAACTGGCGTCAGATCGCAGAGGAGTCTCCATGTCAAATGGCCCGTGACTCAAGGTCAAATGGCGTACAGTCAAGCGTGCGGCGGGAATCGGTACCACTACACCCAAACTAAAAGTCCCCGCTCTCGGAAAGATGTTCCGTCACTCACGCTTGGTGACACATTGGGAAACTTATTTTTTGGACCCTCCTCGTCTATATATATGTGATAAGTGTATACACGAAAACAGTGTTGCATAACTAAAAATATATATATAAGAAAATTAGACTAATTAAGATGAGATGGAGAAACATGAGATTCTACAATAGAAAATTAGGACGACATAAAATATCTTGATATTCTTTGAAAAACTTATAATCTGCTAAGAACTAACAGCTTATATCATTATGGTAAAGGAAAAGATGCTAAAGAGATTGGGGAAGCCCCTGTTTAATTCCAATACAGAAGTTTTCAATCAATAAAAACTGTTAACAACAAGATATAATTGGACAACAAAATAAGATCATAAAATTGGTAATTCCTTAAAAATAAATAAGAACAGATAACATAATATATAGTGTCCAGAAAAGTTGTTTGAAGAACAAAGATATATTATATAACCACAAACTACAGTCAAATTTTATCATTTTGCAAAATTTGTTGGAAAATGAAATAGTGTACTTTAAAAAATTAAATAAGAACATTAGAAAACTACAACTTATTTTAAAAGATATTCTAGCAAACAACAAATACAATCTTTGAAAAAAATATAATAAGATCATCTGCATTTCAAAAATTGTAATCACACACACATGCACTATGTTATTGTTACCAAGTAATTGAATTATCAAATCAGGTAGGTCCTTAGTTATCTGTTGCCTTCAAGTGCACAGAGTCTACATTGTCTTATGTTATATTAATAATACTAATCTTAAGTTTAAACATAATAAGGATACAAATAATCCACCAAAAAATCCATTAGTAAGAAGCATTCTTCTATTAATGAAATATTTCTGCCACTGAGGTCCAGCTTTTAGTAGTAATAAACCCTTGAAATTAATAAAATTTATAGTATACAATAGAAACTAATTTATAAGATTCTCTTAAATTTTAATAACAATTTATCATGTAAAATTAATTATATTCCATTTACTTACCCATAACCCTAAAACCGCAAAAACATAAAAACCAAATCCATAAAACCCAGTAAGTCCTAACAATCCTGCAGTTCCTCCGGACAATGCAGCCATTGAAGTACGACAGTATTCCACCACTGTAGCATTATTTCGAACAGCAGGTTCACTGTAAGCGACAATATCTGTAAAGTAAAACTCATTTTATACAAGTCTTGTGTTTTATTTCAGAAAGCAATATTATTTAATCACTTTTACATTAGTTTATGACTATCTGAACTTTAAATTTGTAAAAAATTACTGAGACAGAACGTTTTTGAACGCTCCATGGTGATCTTCATCAGTGTTTTCTGCTTGGAGTTGTTATGTTAAGCAGTGACGGCTGGTTATTGATTTAAAACCGTCACCGCTTAACCTGACAACTCCATGCAGAAGAGACTGAAGAAGATTGCCATAGAGTGATCAAAAACATTCTGTCAGTAAGTTTTTACAAAATTTATAAAGTTCGGATAGTCATAAACTAGTTTAAGTGATTAATTAACTTTCCCCGAATGTAATGGATTACAAAATTCACGAGTAATATTATAGCCTATAGAGTAGCTCGTTTAAGGCTTCCTCATTAAATACTGATTTATTGCACTTCTAAAATTTGCTTTAAAGGTCCCCAGTGAATTTAAGTGGAGCATCGTAGTAGGTGGGAACAACCGGATATCGTGCTCTACATGACCGGAAAATACATTTTGCTACACTCTTAGGTCCCTTACGGTCCCATATAAATAACATCCTGTCTATGATTTTTATTATGACAAATGTATGAGCTACGATGTTTATGTTAATTCATAATCTGCAACCATGTTCATAATTTATTTGGTTTCAGTCTTACTGAGCCTATAACTAAAAAAAATTAACTGTCTCTTTTGTTAAATACTGAATGTCAGTTTAAAAGTTCCAGAGCTGAAACTAGCGAAAAGTATCAGTTTAGATAGAAAATTATAAGTTCTAAGGCGGTTGGAAGCAGAAGAGTTTCAAGCTGACATAATCAGTTCGTTAAATTTAGCAGTTTACCATTACTTCATTCTAAAAAATGTGAGGGTAACAGTAGATTTGACGCCCACAAAAGATCCCCAATACAGATATTAAAGTGTATACACACACACACATACAGAGAAAGATAGAGAGAGAGTGTGTGTGAAAGAGAGAGAGAGATTAACATCAAGTGATGGAGAAGTATTGAGAATTATAGAAAGTAACACGGCTCTCTTTCATATCACTAAAAGATGACAGTTATAGCTTATATAAACAGAGTCCCGGTCTTAATAAAAACTTACTCTTTAACTTGAACATTAAGAGGTAAATACTCAATTATATATTTCTTTATGTAAGTACCGCACTTACAATAGTCCTACATAGCACAGCCAGTTCATTACGAAAGCCTACAAGTGAAAGAAGTTACCTATTTACAAACCAATGTCAAGCTTATACAAGCAATAAATTAAAACTAAAATATTCGAAAAAAATTTACTAAAATTTGAACACAATAATTAAAAATTAAACTTACAAGGGAATTTTAGTTATAAGAAGTTACTATTTTAATAGCAATGTTTCAATAGTAACTGGATTACCAATTATTCAAAGATTATTAAGAAGACTATTATACATACAAATTTGTTTGATATAACAATTTAAGGACCTACCTAAATGGGAGGTCTTTATATTATATAGCGCCTATAATAAGTAATTTAAAGTTATTTCAATGGCTTTCAATGAATTACTTGTATATTCAATTTAATATTAAAACCTAGTAATATGATGAACTATACCAACTTATGATTACAGTAAATATTAAAAAACTTACTAGAAAAAAAACATTTTCGATTCCACTCGGCGATCAACATTAGTGTCTACAATGTTTACCAAATTGGATTAATGAATGGACAATATTGCTTTAAAAATCAGGGTATTAAAAACATCAGAGAGTGTATGAATAATATAATATCTGTTCATGTAAACATGTTTTATTATGTTTTTAAATGTTATATTACTTTAATGGGCAATATCAATTCAACTGCTTCACGGTTCATGCGGTGTAAGTTTTATCGTTTTTTGGCGATGATAGAAATAAAAGGTGTGTAAATGTTCAATGCAATATATTCTGTTTTGTGTGTGGAATAGGGTCTGCAAGTGTTTATTTTGTCCTTTTGAGTAATTTTGTGACTTATCGCCAAAAAATAAGATGTGCATGAGAGTTTTATAATTCCATAAGGTTTGAGTGCCAGGTGAAACTGTGGTGGTAATAGTGCTTTGTTAAAGTTGTTTTTTATTTGTAATTTTTGGGAGTTAACAGTAAATTTAATTAAATTTCGAGGCACTTTGGTAGTTATTATGTAAAAAAAATAAAGCCAACATGTTAAATTAGTAACGTTTCACGTTTGAAGGGGTAGGAGAGATTTTTATTTTCCAAAATTTTTAATTTTTGGGGCCTTAGCAAGAGTTTTTATAATTTTTTTGGTATCCGTGATGACTTTCTGCATAGCCCGGTAAAATTTTTTCTGATAAAATTGAAATACGTGGGAACGGGAAATAAATACCGAATACTGTTATACTACATTAAAATGTAACTACAATTACCTGGTTATGATAGTTTTGGTTATAAAAAACCAATTAAAGTCGGTATTTATTTCCCCTTGCCCACATGTACGATTTTAGCGAAAAAAATTATACCTGCCAACGCAGAAAGTCATGAGGGATATGAAAAGAATTACTAGTGCTGGAAAAATGTAAATTACCCACCCCCAATACGATGCATATAAAATGAAACAAATATTTGTTAGACAGTTGTTTTGTCATTCTTGGTAATTCCTGAGGATGTTGGTAATGTCAACCAACGAAAGGCTTTGAGTGTATTTTTCAATAAATTATTCCTGTAATTAGTGTATATTATTTTATTCTTAAAAAAAAAAAAAATATATATATATATATATATATATATATATATATTGTAATATAATTTCCTTATTACGCAATACAATGGGGTTTATATTATTAAATATTTTATTTAAATTAAGATATTTTATTTCTAGTTAAAACACAAAAACACTCAGGAACAATTCATAATTCTTTATTATCACAATTTCATCTCAACATTTAAACAATAAACACAAAACAAAAATTTATAACTTAACAAGTTTTAACAAACTCGGTTTAACTCTTATTTCTTTTGATTTTATAGTTACACAATTTTAATATACCCTAGGCTAATTTTACGATCTCTTACTATCTCGGGGTTTATAGCATGGGCTATATTTTTACTTCTTTTGTTAATTAAATAAATTTTGAAAAAACAATATTAAATTTTGAAATTAGTTTTAATAAATATTTTCCTGATGGAAAAACTTTAATTTGGAATAAGCAAAAAGGCGAAACTATTTGAACTGGATTATGATCTTATTACTATTAATCACAAGATATTCTAATGTACAATTTTAAACTTCCCTATTATCCTAAGAGTCCACTAAAGTTTATTTTTTTATATAGCGCTAGGTACTTAACTTATCAAATAACGGCGAATGGCTGCTTGCTCACACGTAGAATTCCGTTCTTTTTAAATTTCACTTTTTTCACACTTAAATTCGTTTTAGTTCCTTCAAAATATATTATCACTGTACTTTATCTTTACATTTTCTTATCCTTATTTAATCTGGCCAAGTTTCCTCACAAAACTGTATAATTTTGACGAATTCCTTTCAAATTGAATTTTGACTTCTAAGAAAGGTCTGCTTCCTCGGCGTCCCCACGCCAGCCTCTAACTACGCGTCCTTAGATTTTAAACAATTGTTTGTTTTTTTAATATGGCGGCTTCTCCTTCTTCTAAAACACATGTTTCTATAATTTAGTTCAATTTCTTCTCACTATAGTCGACTGCACACTTGACCTACTTCTTGCTTTCACCTCTGTTTTTACAGCTGATGCAATAACGCGATTGTTTACAAGGGCGTTTTAACTTAGTTAAACTTTGGTTGAAACTTACTGTTTCAACTTTCCGATCCTTAACAAACCTTCCAGTGTTTATTTAATTACTATTATTAGTGTGTGAAGTGTCTTTGTGTTTTACTTTTGTAATAATTCGAATTGTGTGTGTTTTGAGCCGAATTCATAGAAACATAACCTTTCTAATCTCATTGTTTACAATCGTATTTCACTTTCTCCTTCAAGTAATTACTTATGCCCTATGTTACTAATATTTACAATTTTGTTTACACATAACTATTATTAGATTATCTTGTTTTTAATTTTATTTGATACAACAAATTTCCTTATGCATTTACAGTTCAAATACTTTGTTTACTAATCTAGGCTTTTACCTAAATTTAGTTTCAATTTTAACCTAACCAATCTTTTAATGAATTTCTTTTTAAATTTTGTGTGAGTTATTTCTAATATATTCTTCCAATTCTTAAATAATATTATATAGCCCATTCTATAAATGTTACAATATATATATATATATATATATATATATATATATTGTTGTAATTTTCATTCCTGATGATGTTGGTACTATTTGTCAACGAAAAGCTTTGGATATAAATTAATAAATATTCTTGTATTTGAATAACCTATGTTGTTTTAATATATATATATATATATATATATATATATATATATATATATATATATATATATAACCTAACTTGGTAAAAATAGAGTCTTAGTAACTTTGCTTTTTTCAAATTTTTTTGTTTTTAAATTACTTGATTTAATTTGTAGAACACGAATATCAACTTTTTTTCTCCAGAAAATACGGAAAGTTACTTTTTAAAAATTTTAAATGTTAGGCTGTAATGGCATATAGGCCTATAGCGTGAACCGGGCGCGCAGTAGCTACAGCGCACTGCACTACCTCTAGATTTGGTTGTAATTTTATACAACATTACTATATATCCATATTAAAATATACCTACAAAGTATCCAGTAAGGATAGATTTGGTTATAATTTTATTCAATATTGCTATCTACCTATATTAAAGTATACCTACAAAGTATCCAGTCAGGATAGATTTGTTAAATATTTAGACTTATTGCCGATGCAGAAAATTACAACCAAATCTATCCTGACTGGATACTTCATAGGTATATTTTAATATAGGTAGAGTGTAATGTTGTTTAAAATTCTAACTAAATCTATCCTGACTGGATACTTTGTAAGTATACTTTAATATAGGTAGATAGTAATGTAGAATAAAATTATAACCAAATCTATCCTGACTTGATACTTCATAGGTATATTTTAATGTAGATATACAATATATGTGGTATAAAACTGTAACCAAATCTATCCAGACTGAATACTTCGTAGGTATCTTTTAATATAGATAGATAGTAAAGTTGAATAAATTATAACCAAATCTATCCTAACTGGATACTTCATAGGTATATTTTAATGTAGGTATATAGTAATGTTGTATAAAATTATAACCAATAAACATTTAGATTTAAAGGTTAGGATTAAAATAAACTGACTCTGATATAGTGCAGTGCGCTGCAGCTACTGCGTGACCAGTTCACGCTATACATGCTATTAGACTAACATTAAAAATGTGCAAAACAATTAACTTTTTGTATTTTCCACAGAAAAAAGATAATATTCATGTTCTAATGTTAGCAATGTCAAATCTATCAGGAAAAAAAATTCGCTGATCGGAGCGTTAGTAAGCACCAAAGTCAGGTCAGGTCAGGTTATTTTTTTTAATGTAAATGTGTTTGCAGTAAAATAAAATTTCAGATTCCTGTTCAGCAAGGTCAAATTCATCAGAAAAAAATTTCGCTGATCGGAGCGGTAGTCGCTGATCTTAATAATTACCAACCTTGTTTGTTGCAAAAATTAAAACCTATTTTGTACAATTTTGTTTGCTAAAATCATACCGGTGGGAACGAGAAATAAATACCCAGTATTCACTTTTTTACAAATAAACCATAACTTTTTAAACTTTTATGTTTATTATGGGTTTTTTTCAAAATTATTATTTAATTCATTGTCTTTACAAATTAACCGTAACTTTGTAAACTTTTATGTTTATTATGGGTTTTTTCAAAATTATTAATTTTTTTAATTGTCTATGTTCTTGACAACTTTTTGGATCGGCAGATATAATTTTTTTCGATGATATCTGGGTAGAATATAAGTACCTGTAGCATATAAGTCCTATTACTTACTAGTCAAATCTTGTTTGATGCAAAAATTAAAACCTATTTTAGGTTAGGGCTTTATTTTTATGTTATCTACATCAACTTCTAAAACAATATTTTCAAGACTCACCTCCTGATTTTTCCACTTTCGTTTTAACCCTCCCAACAGACATTGTAATATCTAAATACGCTAAAATATTTCTGCAGCTAGCAACATCAACTAATCATGTAACCAATTTTTAACAATTAAAAACAGTAAAACTTGTTTAATAATGAACACAGATTGGAATTTGAGGCTTGAACAGAGATTACCAACACAGAAAAAAAATGCCAGCCAAATATTTTTCAAAATATGTTTGTTCATAAAATTAGAAATTTAACACTATATTGTTATATATATATATATATATAGTACAATTAAAACAGACTTTATTCTTTCGTTTCGTATGAGAAACATCTTGCAAGGTTGAATAACTTTAAAGATATGAAATGTTTTGAAAAAGTTTTGCACCGTGCAAACCTCTAAATGTAAAAATAAATCTGTGTTTTTCTCATTTTAAAGGAGTATAATTCCTAAACCCTTAATAAAACTAAACTCAAAATTTCACAGATAATTTCTTTATTCATTTTTCATCTTCTGATGTATGTATATAGGACTAACCCTATTTTTTAATCACATAAATACTTTAAAAAAACACATTAACATTTTTTGTTTACTTTTTTTATACAAATATAATAATGAAAAATCCACGAAGAAATATGTTGTGAAAATTCACCATCGAAATCTTAAACGGTTCAAGAGCTATAGGTTTTTAAAGTGACAAAAACAACCATACTGCATTTTAAGGTTGCAAGGTACAAGACATTTTTAAAACTGACATTTCTCTGCAATTATGTATCATTAAAAAATTTCTTATACTAAATGAAAAAGAAAAATCCTGTGTTTGTATTTGCAGTCCTGAGATTTTCAAAATGGTTTAGATTTTTTTTTAATTGTCTCAAGAAAACGAGTAATACATGAACTTTGTACTGCATGAAAGATTCTTGCATCTAATAGCTCATCATAAATCTGCTTGAATGCAGCATCTGACAGTGTGTTGTAACAATAATTTAGGACCACTTCAAGTGAATCCTTTGCGGGACTAGTCACACCACGAACTATCGAGGGTGCACCATTTACAAGCAGGCCACCAAAACCAAGGCACAGGCAAGGAAGATGGCCAACAGGAATAAAGCCAAAAAAACTGCACCTTCAGCCAAAACACAAATATAGGTGCCTGCTTCACGGTACACAACATTGACCATTTCATACACCCAACCATCTGCTGTGACTACCTCTGGGAAGTTAATGCAAACGCCACCTCCTAACATTACATCTACCAAACTGGTGTTCCCACCCAAGCCTACTTCTTACTTCTATTCCATCGATACATAAACCCGCTTCTGGTCCTAAGGCTGGGTCATCACCAAAACCTTTATTACCTAAAGCCAGGGTACATCCCCTGTAAAAGGAACAGGGGAATGGACATCCCAAGCACACAAAGGCCAGGACAGCCCCCAAACCCCAGCCAGAGCCCTGTGTGGCTCTTGCAGCACTTGTTGACCCATCCCGGACCACATCCACCTCACCCTCTTCTACAGACCGAGCGAAATCAACCTCTGAGCCGTTTCTAAGAGTTAATAACCTTGTTTTAACCAGGAAACCCTTCACAAACAGAACAGGTCTTTTCATTGTTAATATCCTGTCCTCACCCCTCGAAACCTTCTCAGAATTCTTGACTTTCTTCATTCAATTAGTCTCTTCTGTCAACCATGAATAGGTTACCGGTTCTGATGTGGAATGCCAATGGCGTTTAAACATAAAAATTTAGAGCTTCTTCACTATATGCAAAGAAACGATTATAAATTAGCACTTTTTACAAAATCACACTAACCCCCCTCCCCCCCCAAGACAAATTTTTAATGTCAAACTTTAAAATTTACTGCACTGACAGGACAACTAGAAGTCACTGCAGTACAGCTATAATAATAGATAAACGCATTCAACATTTTGAATTGTTTTTGTCTGCACTCACATACGTTGAAGCAACAACTATTAGGCTTGAGCTCAATGGTTGCACCACAACACTTGTATCAGTGTACAAACACCTGGGTTCTGTTGATTACCCTCGTGATTTAGAAGTTCTTCTACAGATTCCCAGTAGGGTAATTATCACCGGGGACTTGAATTCTAAACACACATGCTGGGGCTGTAAGTCTACAAACACAGGAGGCTGGCATCTTCAAAACTTCATACAAAACACAACAGCTATATTGCTAACTCCTCTTGAACTAACATTTACCACACATAGAACATTTTGGATAAAGCTATTACAAAAGGTCTGCTAGTGTCACTGCAACTTCACATCAATAGGGATCTGAATTGAGGTCATTAACCCGTGATAATTACGGTTTGTGAAAGCCCTGCATGGGCAAAAAAAGGAGGGTGTTAAAATACAGACTGCCTGACTGGGAGTTATTACAGTCAAAGTTAGACAGCACTCTATCTCTCTTCCTAAATGTCAACACACCACTGGAGATAGACAAAGCTGTCAGTAGCCTTACGATGGCAATGCATATGACGATTATCAATGCGGTACCTGTTAAATGTCAGCCTAGACACTACATACACATTCCAAAACACATACTGCTGCTAATCACCTGGCAAAATAGGATCTGGTGGGAAATGCAACACGGTGTTAACAGATGTGCTTCACATACTGCTCTTAACCGCCTTAAGAGGTAAATTAGGCAGGAAGTAATTCAGTACAAAGTCAATGGGTTCCAAGCAGAATTAGCAATTTTAAACACAACAGATACACCCATCTGGCCTATGGTTAAATACTTCAACCAAGAACCGCTGCGCTATCCTCCACTCATCTGCCCAAACAGGCAGGTGGGCGAACCAGTCGACAAAGTTAACTTGTTTGTTGACACGCTTAAGAGGACGTTGCAACCAAACGACCAGCCAGCTGATGCAACCATTACCACTAAAGTAGACTTAGAAACAGCACTGTTTGCCTACTACCCAAGAGATAGAGTGGGCAATCTCACAAACAAACTCCAGGACCAGACACCATCACCAACACAATGCTGAAACACCTCATGGAGAAAGCGATCACTTATCTCTCAGACATCTATAATGCTCACTGGACACAACACTTCCAGGATGCTTGGAAGGAGGCCAAGATCTTGGTCTTTCCCAAAGTGGAAAAGACTATGAAAAATCTGACTCATACAGACCAATAAGCTTGTTGAATATGATGAGCATGGTATTTGAAAAAATCCTTTTCAGACGTATCAACAAGGATATCCACACTCACAACATATTGAGGTCAGAGCAATTTGACTAAAGTCAAAATTGTCCTAAAGGACAAAACACTCGGCTATTCATAATTATCATTTCTTCTTATTAATAATGTCTCTTTTTTTTATATACTTTGTTTTGTAGAGCTCTGACCAACTCTACATATTTAATAGTGTGTTTATTACTGAAGTGTACAGGCGCGTATCCAAGGGGGGGGGGCGATCTCTTCCCCAACCCTCAAGAACTTTGGGTTAAAAATCGACAATATATTATTAAATTAGGACCTTCTATTAAATTAGACTTTTACTTAAGTTAATTCGTCTTTTATTGTAAATAAAAAATAAAATTTTAATTTTAATTTGAAAATGTTACGCGTTTCATACCCTCGTAAACGTCTAAACGTTTTAACAACAGATAGCGTTAGTGAAGCTTAGTCTCGAACATATGATTTTCAATACGTAATTTTGCAAGCGTAATATTCGCAGTTGACTCCGGAATTGTTCGTGTTGGAAGAATAACTACTTTTATTAATTAATAAACCATTTTAATAATAATAGCTTATTATGAAATCAATAATATTCTCTAGCCATAAGCGTTATCGAAACTGGAATAATTATTTATTAAAAAGTCTAATTTGCTACGAATCTTTTATCACGTTACCGATTTCTAACGCAAGCGTAGAAAGAACTTGTTCTGTTCTATGTTTTTACATACACGCACGCGTGCGCGCACACACATACACACGTATTATATATATATATATATATAATGCATCGATCGCCCTTCCCCCAAAGCAAGTCGCTGGATACGCACCTGAGTGTATAAAGAAGACTTTGATGAAGGTAGGCATGGCAAGGAAATTAATACTTAAAAAATGGTTTATTGTGTTTTACATCTATTAACATCATCCACAGCTGTAATAACCTCAAGTTGAACTACCATTTTATTATCGCCTATTACCTCACTTATATAAGAAGATCCTTAGGTCATCCACAATGTATCTAAGACAATCTTGAAAAACAATAACACAGTCAAATATAAAAGTACAGCAAAATAAAAGTATCAAATCAATAATATTGATACAAGTATTCTGTTCAAAGAAGTAAAATGAACATCAAATTAGAAACAAAAGGTAGTAATAACTAAAATTCTAGTGAAATAAATATTATATCATTATATTTTAAAAGCACTGATTTATAGTATACAGTAAACAATGAATTAAAATATAGATTTTTTCAATTAAAACATCACAAAATAACACACTTGTCCAACTAATGATCACAAAATGAAAGAGCACTTTTATTTTTACTGTATCTGCAACATGCAAGTAAAGTATTTAGCACTAACATATATTTTTAAGTAAAATATTTTGTAATAAAGGGAATTACTAAACTAAAAAGACAATGCTAAAGTAGAATATAATTCATATTTGATAGAAGCTATTTTTCTATTATATATTTCATTACAAATATTCATATAGAAAGAAATTATTTTAATAGTAATAACACTTACAATTTAACTTAATTAATAAGTAATATTGCCTTTACTTTGTAGACTATAGCATAAAAACAGAATTTTTCAAAAAATCTTTTTAACCCAAAGTTCGTAGAAATGTGAAATTCTGCATATTTAAATCTTTAACATGACTGAGAAAAGCATTTAATTGAAAATACTCGCATTAACTATAAATTATTTATATTAGAAATATTCAAAAATATTTCAAATCTAAAACTAAAGTAGCCACATAACCTAAACTGTGATTTCATGATTTGTTTTACAAAGTAGTTAATCTCATTTGCTTTTTGGAAGCCAAATCTTAATTAATTTCTGGAGATTCAAAGTATTAGGGATGATGCCTATAAAGTGGTTTATAATTAATAAACATTTTGTACTTCCTTACTACCAAAAACAGAAATTCAAGTACTCTCTTTATACTAATCAAAATTAATTTGCTATGGTACGCAATTTACAGAGATTGTCAGGCTTAGATTTTAAAATATGTCCTTTGATGCTTATTAAAGATTTATTGAAAGTTGACAGAAAAATATTTATCTAGGGCTAGTTTTTACCTTTATTTTATAAATTCCTTCCATTAAAATACACCTTAAAAATTACTAGCATAAAAGTTGAAGAAAGTGTACATACACTATTAACATGTTGCTTTAAAAAAAAGCAGTTATCATTGGAAGACAGATTTAAATTACAGAAACTGCTGTGAACAAAAGTTGGAAATATTTAAAACCCAATAACACTGTAACGTTTTTTTATATTACCGTCAAATATCGATCTCAGTAAACGTAAATTAAAATAGTAAGTAGTTCTAACGGTTGCCACGAGAGACTGGCACTTTTCAGAGGAAGGATGAGTAACAGCTGTTTTAGGCAAAACGTGAATTTTCCAGCCCCTTGATGAAATTAAAAGAATAAAGTTAAGAAAAGAGTCGTCTAGTAGCATTCTGATAGTGAGAGTCAATGAGAACAGGTCCTTGGCGTCTTCCTGGTGACCGAGGGAGTACAATCCATGGCATGCCATTTTCCCAAGGGAACTAGTGAGGTAACATAGATATAAAGACGACTCGCAACAGGTAAATGATTTCTACTATATTGATTTATATAAATTGTATATACGCACACTGTATACAGTCCGAGATGGATTATTTATTAGAATTCTATAAAGAAGAAGGGGGATATTCTAAATTGAGAACACTATTCACTTACCAACAATGTTTTAAGAAATAGAGACTTGTAAAATAAGAAATAAACAAAATTAATAGTTTATCAATACCGAAACTAAAATGTAATTATAAGTAATTAATTCGTAACTGAGAGAATACTTTTGAAGTTCAAAAGTATTCACTCAGTTACACAAAAATTACTTATAATTTAATCAGAAAATTCAAGATGATTATAACAAGCCAATTTAAAATCTAATGCTAAAAAGAGTTGAAAGTTTTTAACAAACACATATTCTTGGGTTTATTTATGATATGTAATTTTACAAAATTCGTTATATTTTGTCTATTCATGCTACAGATGAAAAAAACATTATTTTGAATTTTATAACAGAATCTTGTTAAGATTTACAATAAAATTTGTCACAAATACAATATTAGCACTGTAAATATCCTAGCAATCAACCGTGAATAAAACACTACCTGTTATTTTTGATGTCTTTAATATAAAATAAAATTGGGGACAGACTGAAAATTTATTGCATGTGTTGACTGAAGCGATTGTTTTATATTAGCCAACATAAAAAATAAATATGAAAATGGTTTTCTTAACAAGAGCTTCTAAAAATTTTAACAAAAAACAAGTTGGGTTCTTAACCAGTACACAAGTAATACCCAGAAGAATTTAATTCTACATAAATTTAGCATGGCCATTACATGGATCTGCAATTCGTAACACTAAATTACATATCTCTAATAATTTGTTACGATAATAATGAAAAAAATGTCTCACAAAAAGGTTTTTCAATTCCTACTATTAGTGCACACTCTTCTTATATGTGTATAACTTGTTCAAAATTTCAATTGATAATAAAATACTTTTCATTCATCCACTTCAATTCAAATACATTTTTTAAAACTTGTAGTGGATGTCAATTGATGTTAATACAGGTTTTTACAAGCACTAATTCATTATTTTTAATTTAAAAAAGTTAATATCTTTAGGTTGGATTTGAATTGTATGTGAACATGTTTAAAATCCAGCATTCTGGCAGATATAAGAAAAGAACTATTTTAATCAAAACCATTTGTGGTTTGCATTCAATGGGAAGGGGCCACTTCAACCCAATGGGAATGACCAAAATTCAACTAACCAAAATGTATACACAATTTACACAACCTTCAACTAACCAAAATATGTGACATTCAAAGAATCATAAGTATCATCATAAGAATCATAACTATAGTACACAGACTTCAACTGAAAGTAATGTTGTGAGTTATTGTTTTGCTGTTCTGCAGGTGTTCTTCGCACAACTTGAAGTTAATATATGGGAAGTAATATTTCTATAAATATCTGAACCTAGTAGTTTTTATTACTACGTTTAAATTATTTCTCAAAATACTATGGTTCAACTTTATCGTTAATAAAGTAAATGTAATAAAGCAATATTATTATTATTGTTGTATTTTTTAAATACCTCTGAAGATGATTGCTGGGCAATCGAAATGTACATAAGGTTTAAATAAAATGTAATTTGTGGTTTAGAGGTTTTATTTATTTAAAAATAAACATTACGCCACAGTTGCTTCATATAGTTACAATATTATTTAGTTTGATTATACCATAGATCGTAAAGTATCTTATTATAATTGTAAATAGTCTATTTAAACATTGTTTTGAACATTAAGTGTAATTATAAGCCTTTGGGACCCAACAATACTTTGGTTAGCTGAAAATTGCGTATGTTTTGATTAGTTGAATTTTAATCATTTGAAGGCTACTCGATAAGAATTTGATAGTAATAATGATTTTTCACTTGGACAAGAAATTTTGTCACTTAATATTGTGATTTTGTCATTTGTATATACTTATTTATAACTATAAAATAAAAAGTAACTAAATAAAAAATTTTTTCTATTAACCTAAGTAAAAATTGACTTGAAAATATTTTTATATTACTCATTTCTAAACTAAATTTTAGAAAATTTTACTTTTACTTTAAATATGAGCAAACCTATGCATTTAAGAGTTGGCCATGAGTATGTTGTTAAGAAAGGTAATTATTCAGATTATATTTATTTGATATATAACTGAGTAACTATGAGTATAATTGAGATATCAGCAACACTGCCATTCTGTTTCACAAAACTAAATTAGTCAAGAACTAAAATTAGAGAATCATTATGAAACTTCAGCGCATATTTTTTTTTTACCAGTTTTTATAAACAATTTTTGAAACATGATGAAAACCTTGTATATCACAACTTGCATTAACTTAAAATAAGCTTTTACGAACGAGTGGTGAGCAGAGTTGAAATTGTTCTCAAGAAGTTTTAGGAAATTCCCTTAAATGTTAAGTTCATAAAAGTTGTAGACAAAATAATTACCTTGAACATCATGGGCAGTAAAAATTATCATGTTTTTAACACAATTATGTACAGGTTTGATTCTCTGCATGTTCCAGAAATAACAGTACATCAGCAAAGTAACTGGCTGATTGCCACCTGAGGCTACAGCTCTATTAGTCCAGGTCAGCAAGTTGTTTCCAACTTTTCTGAATGGACAGTACAGTTTTCAAACAGATTTTTCTTCTACATTTTTTATTAATTCATGAAGTTAGCTTGAAACATAAGCTTTTAAACTTTTCTATAGGAAATTAAAGAAAACCTAACAGTCATTTTGATAAGACCTTATTGGTTGAAATAGTGATCAGATATAATATATCCCACTCTTACAGTTTTATACAACTTTTATCCATAGTTTTAAGTTTTGGGGAAAATGTTTCATAAATAAACTTTTTACATTTAATTTTTATGTTACAACTTAGCAAAATAACAACTTGCTTCACTTAATTAAAGTAATTTTATGAAAATTGTGCAACTTCAAATGTACAAGTTATGCCAATCAACAAAATTCATGAGTACAAATGTCAATCAAATCCATAACCTCACTTTAGTTTAGTTGGATCTAATTTAGTTAAAACATTTAGTTAAATACAAAAGTAACTTTTTGAAATTAATATATCACTCTTAATAACTTTCTAATTTTAAAACATGTTACACACAACCTGGAAGAAATATTTCACAAACATTGGCAGTTTTCTGTGCCACAAAAGGCATGATCTGCCTGAAATTTCTTTAAAACCTACTTAAATCTAAGAAAATAAACTACTGAAAGTTCTTGGAACCGAGGAATTGACACTCGATGAAATTTAGTAACAATGAGTTGTGGTAATTTGACAGAAATTTTTATATGGATTTTTTGGTGTTTATCTGTGGCCATTTCAAAAACAGCAATGAGGCTACTGTTTGTAGGCACCTTATAAGTCATTTAAGATCTGTACCATTTATCCTACTCTTAATGGCAAAATACAGTCTGATTATTCCAAGCATCACATTTAATAATTACTGAAATTAATTGGCATCAATTATATGCCTATTTATTATGTTATATATATTAAAATTAATAATATCACAGGTTCAGTAAAACTCACAATACAAAATAAGATCTATTCCACAATTAATAAAGCACTGTTTTTAACCTTAATACTAAATATGTAAAAACAACAAAGTAAAGCCACACTATACAATAACTTGAATTACAAAATTAAAACATAGAACCTTGTAGTTAAAGAAATAACCGTTCTCTTATAATAATATACATGTGATATTTAACGTTGTCCATTATTATGTCGTTGAACTGACTTTATAGTTATTATTTGTTAATTGTAAACAGTTATTCCACCATTAAGTGCAATCAATGTTTACCTTGTGATGAGGCACCTTTCGGTCACTTGACCATGAAAATTTACAAAAACAACATGCGATCCCATGAGGAGTCCAGTTGTTTGTTTATAGTATTTATTGTTGAATTGGAAGTAGTGTTGGTTGCATATGTGTTTGGTTATTGTAATAATGCTATTTATTGTGTTTTCTTTCTCATTGTTTTTGTAAATTTTCATGATAAAGTGACTGAAAGGTGCCTCATCACAAAAGGTAGAAATTAATTGCACTTAATGGTGGAACAATTGTTTACAATTAACAACAAAACTGCATAAAGCGAGTGCAACAGAAAAATAATGGACAATGTAAAATATAACTCTCTCTCTCTCTCTCTCTCTATATATATATATATATATATATATATATACATATTTATTTATTGATTCCATCTTCACATGAGCTACTAGTTTTCACTAAAACACTTGTAAATATTTTACAAACTTACCTATAGTAGCACTTATTTATATTTGTTGAGGATGGCCGTTTCGGGAGATGTGTCCCATTGTCAACTCAGACTGTAACTGATCCACGGTTTAAGCTGTCAATAGGACACATCTCTCCCGAAACAGTCGTCCTCAACAAATATAAGTAAGTGCTACTAAAGGTAAGTTTGTAAAATATTTACAAGTGTTTTAGTGATATATATGAACTTACATTTTAATGTACTTGAACAAGAATCTTACTTGGTAAATTTGCAAGATGACTTTCTAAAACTATTAATTAAGTGCTCTCCCTTTCAAACTTTTTAGAGAAGTCTTTTTCTCTAAGGCTATTTTCAAAAAGCTTGAAAATGAGAGCCATGAATTAATAGTTCTCAAAAGTCAACTCGCAAATTACCAAGTGAGGTTCTTGTTTAAATACATTAAAGTGTAAATGATACGAAAACAGCGTTGCTGAGAAAAAAATGTTATATATATAGGGATATACACAGATTCTAAATTGAGCTAAACTTTCTTCAGATCTTTAGTTACTAATTTTATGCTACCTTAAATATAAAATTTGAAACCCAATTTTAACCGATTGCTTTTCTATAGTTTCATGCTTACAAAACATATTTTCTAATAAAGTCTAGATATAGAGAATATAGTTTTTTTTAAATTTTGGTTCAGAAAGCTAAAATAAAACCAAATGAAGTGAAGATAAATATCAAGGAGAATTAATAAAATAAAAGTGAAAATAGACTGAATAATAACTGAAAGACTAAATAAGAAGACTTTCTATTATTGAATAGTACATTGAAAAAAAAAATAGAATATTCCTGAAAACCAGTCTAAAAGAAGCACTTCAATAAGAAAATGTTGAATACAACTATACTCGAAAAATACTATACAAAATGCCGAAACTATTGACCAATATCCTAACTTTAAGCACTGAATTTAACCAAGAAAAAACTAAATACCTATGAATGACACAAAACAGAGCTTGAGCAATTATAAAACCAGAAAGGTAACAAAACTGAAATGATATAATAGCCTGCGGAAAAAAGGCACAGTATTCAAGAAGCTGATAATACAAGAGTATCCTGAAATGTTCAAGCCATATTTTTCAACACAAGGCCTATTGATTCACTCAGAAGTTGAAGTTTTTATGTAAAACGCCTCAACCAATTAAAATAATCAGTAACAAAAACTTGATTTTCATAATTAAAATTCCTTTAACAGTTACATTTCTATATCCAATAAGTTAGCATTTTGCTTACATGTTTAACTTGTTAAAATGTAATAATTGTTCCAACATTCTAATATAAATTGACATTTTTCAAAAGAATTTTCTGTTGTCTCCTTCCTTTTTGACTATTTAACAGAATATCCAAAAAATTGGTTTATCCGCTGTTTCTGTCCCCCCTTGCAAGATAATTAGGAGATTACTTCAAACTGAAGTTTTGATATAACCAGAAAAAAATGCTCATTAAAGTTTATTAAGTTACAGCTGATTTGCAATGTATGACTACAATTGCAATTTACAGTATAAAATACAATTTACAAACTTAATGATCCGCTAACTAAGCTAATTGGTTAGTTACTGTTCTGGGGAAAAGCAGTGTTTAATTATAAATATAGACAACTTAGAAAATTTGCTAAACGTAAGTTAATTGAAAAAGGAAATTGTGTTGTATTTGATACTGAGATGTGATTAATTACCGATTTTAATCTTTTACAAAGATGGGAGGGAATAGAAATTTATGTACAGCTATGTTGCTAATATTAACCGTTTTAAAATTCCTAAGAAAAAAGAAATTTATTTTGAAAAAGAATTTAACAATAAAAATCTTAAGTGTATAATCATTTCTATAACAAAATAATATTTTGATCTAAATCTAGTACTTGAGTAAAACAAATATGGGGCTCTATTTACAACATCAATTCCAAATAATAAGAATAATTAGATCTTTACACGGAAAATCATAGAACACATATTAAAAACTTCTTTAGAAAACATATCACATTTAAAGTTATTATCAGATTAGATATTTCTCTAAAAAGAATATACTTATAATACAAATAGCATCTGCAGTAAACTATTGATTATCCACTAACAATTATCCCCATAGAATATGTACTCTGTGATCACTGGAATATTTACCATTTCAAAACTACATTCAGTTCACTGAAATATTGCAATAATTAGCCATCATTTGAAACAAATTGAAAGTATATATAAAAAAAAACTAGCCTATTAAAAAAAAACTTTGCGATTTTAAAATGGTTAACCATGTTCTTATGAATTGTTACAATTACAATTTGTTAATCAAATGTTAAAATCCTACAAAAAAAAAGAAGTACAAGTTACTGAAAACCTAATCATAAAGGAAATACAATCTTATATACAAAACTGGTTAATAATAAAGATGCAAAAAAAAACATTATTTTTTTAGTATGCATGAATATTCCTGCCAAATGTGATTGAGTGTTATATTATTATTTTACAAGTTCCCTATAGTATTGTAATAGTAACAGAAACATTCAGTTTTCTCTTTAAATAAAAGCGGTCGACTTGCGAATCAGGTACAACTATTTATTTATATAGGCAACATTTCACTAACAGATCATTATCGTCTTCAGGCCTTATTCCTCCTACACTCTATACATAGCGCTGTGACATAACCTTAGTAAATTTATGAAAACAGTGCATATACGCTTTCATTGATGCTCATTGTTTCCATAGAGTGCAGGAGGAATAAGGCCTGAAGGCGATAATGTATCCGTTATTGAAACGTTGTCCTTATAAATAAATAGTTGTACCTGACTCGCAAGTCGACCGCTTTTATTTAACAATAATCTCTGTGAGTGTAAACATGATTAATAAGGACTTTTCATTTTAACAAATAATTTTGTTTTGGATTAAATAAATGATTGTTTTTAATGACGTGTTTTTAGAGAATTTAACACATCACAAATTACATAATACACGCATATTTTGCTATCCATAAAAATTATTCCATCCCACTTCTAGGATAATCAGGAGTTTACTGTACAAACTAAAAATTACATTTTCTAAAACATAAATATAAAATTTTGAAATCATACAAGCATACTAATATTTTTATGAGTATCAACATTTTGTAGCCCTAAGAATTAAATTATCCGAAACAAAATAGAATATTTTATTAAATTATTCTCTAAGAATACAATAAAGTACTAATGGTTTTAGTCACATCCAGCGTATAAGCTAGATAAGTTGGATTTTGTGAGCTAACCAACTACAATTTCATTCATAGAATGATAAACAGGAAAGTGGAAGTTTAAGTTGGGTTACCAATATAACAATATTTTAACTTTCTCACATTTACTCAGGAAAACCTGTAATAGCTGAATTAGTTTAGCAATTACAGTGTTGGAACACTGGAAAAATCCTCAGAAATCATCAAACAAAATTTATTATAAAATTACAAATTTTATTTAGTAAAACTCTGAAAATATACAGGTTATGTTTGAGAAATTGCATTCACTCTTTTTATCATGCGACAGTTGGCATCACTGCTACAGTACTTTGATTTTGTTTTAGTACAACCTAACCTCACAAACAATTAGTGCACAAGTGATTCTTTGTGCTTTACACATTTTCAGTTGAAGTATTCTTAGTTTTTATTATGTTGCAAGTTTGTGTGTTTGTTTAACAAACTTATTTTAGTTTTACAATAACTCAATTGATGGATACCACACCTAGAAAACGTAGCAAGATTATTATGCTACATCAGTATGGAAGTATGTCTCAGAGGAAGATAGCTGAAGAATGTAAGGTAGGCCTAGCTACTGTTAACCGACTTGTTAAGCAATTTAATGAGACTGGCTCCTTTTCTGATAACAGAATAGGAAATTGTGGTCGTAAAAAAAAACCACACCTCAAACTGACTGCCAATTAATTAGGAATTGTAAGATCAACCCCAGGTTGTCGGCTGTAGATTTGGCACGAGAAATTAACAAAAATGGAGTTAATACTCATGTTAGTACTGTTAAAAGAAGGTTGACAGAAGTTGGGCGAAAAGCTTACTGGGCAAAGAAAAATCAGCTTCTTACTGTGGCAATGAAGAAGAAACGCTTGCAGTGGGCTATAACCTACAAAAAGTTCTCTGTTGAACAGTGGAAAAATGTTGTTTTCTCTGATGAAACACATTTTTTGGTCCAGGGACATAAAGTTAACTTTGTCCGCAGAAGTGGGAATGAAGATGAGACATCAGCTCACATCCTTCAACAACCCAAACATCCACCTAAAAATTTTTTTTGGGGCTGTATGTCCTATAATGGTCCAGGGCCATTAGTTCCAATTGAAGGTATGATGAACTCAGGCAAATATATTACTTTATTACAAAGAAGAGTTGTCCCACACCTTTTGCAAATATTTCCAAAAGCCAATGAGATTTTTCAACAAGACTCGGCTCCATGCCATACTTCTAAAAAATGCAAGGAATTTTTTTCTGAGAACAAAGTACAAATTCTGGAATGGCCTGGTAATTCACCAGAATGGTAATCAAATATGGTACCATAATGACGAAATTAAATATATATGCAAAAAATTCATAGAATCAATGCAAAAACGACGTGAAGAGGTTATAAAATACAAAGGAAGACATATTAATTATTAGGAAGCTTTTTGTAATTTTTGTGGTCAATAAATTGTGTTTCATTTAAGAATCCTAGTCATTTACCTTGCATTCCAATTAATTTGAGCGGTACTGTATCTGCTCTGTTTTAACTGAAAGTAACACATAATCAAGGGGAATAAAATAGCCTTGCTATTACTAGCTAATTGTTATAGTCTAATGTTACTTTATTTTTTTTTAAACTGTTGCTATTTAATTAAATATTGATTTTTTATTATAGTAGGAGATATTCATAGTTTTATCTAAAGTTACATTTTTCTCTTTGAGTTTTGACATTTTTTCAAATAACTTGAGTATAGGTGTAAGTATGTTTGTAAAATACAAATTTAGTAAAAAATTGTATAAAATTTTATTTTAATGTCCTGTTCAGTAAAACATTATAATTAAATAAAAATTAAAATGCATTAACAGATATAAACACACTAATTTTTGACAGTCTATTACAATTATTTTCCTCTACTAAGAAAATGTGAGAAATTATTTTGGTTTTAAAGGCAAGATGAATGTTGGCGACAATTACTGTTGCTCAACATTCCAATGTAAAGTATATACTAAGTCATGAATTAAATTTCCCAAAGACCTGATTGCTTGTAAGATGGCGGCCATAAGTAATGAAAGAGACAATGCAACAAGTCGACTTCTGCGATCATCATCATCGTCTGCCTCTGGGTTAAGAAGTGGCACTTCGTGGTTAACAGGTGAAAGTGTTTTAGGTGAATCTTCAGGTGAGGGTGGATCTTCTGCCGCTATCAGTATAGGTGTAGATCAGCTGACAGCATCATTACTTCCTTCAATCAGGTTCCTTTCCATTGTTAAAGTAATCTAATAAAAATATTACTTCTGTTATTTATTTCCTAATATCACGATCAATAAGTATTAAATTTTAAATTATACTAAAAAAAATTAGTATTGATGAACAAAAACCCAGTTGATACGTGAGTCAAGTAATATTGATTTATAAAAAATTTGTTTATGTTTCAACGACTAAATTGTCATCCTCATTTAGGCCTACAAGTACAAAAGACAGAATTAAAATTTACGTCTAAAAAAATTCACATACAAAATTGATATAAAATAAAAAACATTACAATGTACATTTAAGTTATTAATACTAAATGTACATTGTAATGGTTTTTTTAATATTAATTTTGCATATGAATTTTGTTAAACGTGAATGTTAATTCTGTCTTTTGTACTTGGAGGCCTGAAAGAGGACAACAATTTAGTCGTCGAAACATAGCCGAATTTTTAATAAATCATTGTTTCTTGACTCAATTATCAACGGAGTTTTTGTTCAACAAAAAATTTTGTGAGTGTACACCTCATCATAAAATCAGTATTGTTTATTGCAAACTATACGATAATAGCCTGTTAATACATTATAATGTATGTCTTTAAATAATTTAGCAGTCTGGACATTTTTTAATTGATGTTTACATTGAACGTTATGTCCATGACAAGGGTTTGGGTGCTGTGGGTGTGTATAGAGCTCCAATTTTAAATAAGTCAGTAAAGATCCCTGGACAGTTAAAAATGTGAGTTGCCATTAGATCTGTGTTTTGGCAGGTATGGCAGTTTTTGAAGGTTTTTTTATCCTCTTTATCAATATCCATTCCTCTGTGCTAGGCAGTTTTTAGTGTGAGGATTTTTGTTATGAGTTGATCCTCACTGATGTTACAGAAATGTTGTTTCTTAAGAACTGAATTTAGCCACAGAATATGCATCCAATATGGTCACCTTAATGATTGTGTCATTAACACCTCTAACCTACTTTTCCACTTTATCTGCACACTCATTGCCAGTCAAGTTGGCATAGGCTGGCAGCCATTCTAGAGTGTAGATTTTATCCAGATCCTGAATTTCGTTAAGACATCAGCAGATTCCATTGACAAGCTAAGAGCCACCATTCAGAATTGCTTGTAGAGCTGCCCTTGAGTCTCAAAAAACGACAATCCCCTCAGCCTGCTCTGTTGTGGGGAAGGATTTGTAGATATCAAGTACTTCTCCCATTACCAAAGATTCACAAGTGAAGTTATAAGCTAAAGCTCTGGCACCAATCTTCCGCTGGTATTCTGCAGCTTTTGAAGTAGCCAGGAGCTCAGAACCACCATTAGTTACAGTATGACCAGAAAAACCAACTATAAATGCATGCACAATGTCCTCTCTTGGAAAGTGTCCAATGGCCTTCAGCACTTTTGTTACATGGTTGTAACAACAACCTTCAGCCTTACTACATGGTTGTAGGAGGTTCATCACACTTTTACAGTTCAAAGAAAAATTGCAAGTGAACATTGGCTCTTGGTATATATGAAATTTGTTATGCTGATATTAATAATACTTCTCAATTACAAAATATAATATTAAAAGATATCATAATAATTACAAAATATTAAAAATATTGTTAAAATGTTACAAAATCAGTACAACTGCAAAAAAATTAAGTGAGCGTGCGTGCAGGCACTCACACACACTCCTCTCTCCCCCTCTCTCTCACACACACACACATGCACAAACACATATATAATATTTTCACATATTATTATAAACATGAATACACAACCTGAGGATGTTGGAACTTAACAGCTCTGAACTCTTCAGAGAAAGACAAAATGTAGATACAGAAACAAATAGCAACTACCCACTCAGAAGCTGTGCTGATCACATGTAGAACCCAACCACCATCTGGGGGATACCATTTGCGAGGATTACTCCCTGAAACCAACATAACACTTTATTAACTTAGGCCCCTACATTACAGGCTAGTAATGTAATCTTAATATATGTTTAAAACGAGCTTACTACAGCTACTGCTGGTAAATATTTATGTAGTATTGGTATTGAGAGTCTGGATATAGAAAGGTCCTGGCATACAAAGGAAATGTGTATGAGTTTGAAAAATATTTTGTACTTATTGATACTTAATGGAATGAAAAACTGGCCAACAGAATTGATATAAAACTGTTTCTCTCATAATCATATTTTTCTCCCATTTTATTAGTCCAGTATACACTAGTTAATAACCTAATTAAAAAGACTGTCATGGAACTCTTAAATTCTTATTTATTAAAGAGATTTATTATAAAAAATGCTTATACAATATCAAGAGCTCAGCAGTACAATATATCATAATAGAAACATTGGCAAAAACCCCAATAACACAAAAATAATTAATATTACAAGTTACCTAAGATTAAATCCTTAGGCACATTTTGATAACCATGTCATCATCATGAGAGGGTCTTATTACAATCTAGAATACAATAATTTACAAACTAGATGGATTAAATTATTGTATTCTATATTGTGATTTTGTAATAAGTCCCTCTGATGAGGATGATGACATGGTTATCGAAAAGCACATAAAGGTTTAATCTTAGGTACTTGTAATATTAGTTATTTTTGATTATACAAATCGTTTTGTAAAGAAAAAAACAATTTCAAGTAGTAAAAACCACCCCAGGATAAATATAATTAAACAGACTAATATAATAAAATAAAATAATAAATAATTATAATAGAATAATAATATAGACAAACTCTTGCTAAACAGTTGTAAACTATTTTCCCCTGTTGATTCACCTTAGGTAATATGTATAGTGCATCTAATACAAGAACAATATTCTGTAAGTATTCCTTATAGCTGTCCAAGGTTATACATTATTTGAGAGCTCTGGCGAATAGTGTCCAGACTTTTAGCCTGGCTGAACTAGAGATAAAACTGAGTCGGAGATTTAAAAAACTCACTATGACCAGACAAAATTCATAAATTTTGTCCTATGAATATTAAAAAATTAATATTTTTAAGACATTATATTATTAAAACATATTTGCTGTCCAACTATTAAAAGTATTTTAATATTCAGGGAAGAAGTTTACAAGAATTTCCTATGCTGACAAAATTAATGATAACAATTGGCTTCATATACTAAATTTACAGGATATATTAAAATGTTAGAGGGATTCTAAATTTTAAAGGGAGGAAGTTTGGCATTAAAAGATAATTGCAATTATAAAGGATGGCTGAAAAAAATAGAAATGAAGTCTGGTATTAAAGAGAACACTGTGTTAACACTTGAACTATGAGAAACCTAATATATTTTCTGAGGGTTAAAGAGAACTGTGCAGCTTCCATATAGAAGCTAAGTAAAATAGCGATATTTTGACATTCAACGTCATGCAGCCGGTCACGCTGAATATACAGAAATTCTAATAGTAAGAATGATTGCAGTAAAATATAATAAAATTTTAATTTAATTATGATAAAATAGGTTGTCATAGTAAACTTAGATTAAGTATAAGTTGATTCGATCTTCAAGTGAGCTACTAGTTTTTAACTAAAAACACTTGTAAAAATGTTTTATTTTCTTATAGTAGCACTTACTTTTATAATTGTTGAGGACAGCCATATCAAGACATGTGTCTCATTGTCAACTCAAACCTTAACTGACCATGGGCAGAGTTAAGGGGGGCAAGGAGGGGCATTGGCCTCTAACTATCTGCAGAGGTGTAATACTTTTTACAGCCAAAAGCTTAGAATGAACTCATTAAAATACTACAAAAATAATAATAAAGCTGACGAGAAAAATACTCGGCAGTGTCAGTTGTTATTTTAACCGCATACAAGTTATTTTCTAAATATGACTGTAAGTTTAAAGAAAAATATAAACCTTATTTTAATCTTATAAACCATGATTACCAAAATGAAATTTTAGGAATTGTTTCAAAGTTTGGTATTTACATTATGTTTCTCTTAGAAACCAAATCAGGTTTATTTTTAGACTTACAACTTTTAAAAGTTTGAAACAAATCTAAAAAGTTTTAAATTTTGCAAAGGTATAAGTCTAAAAGCTTACGATTTGCATTCCATGAGAAACATATCTTTGAATACCATACCCTAACTTACCGATAAAAAAGTAGTTTATAACATGTACCCTATAATGCGTGTTTTTGGATGTTGGCTCAATCTTGACAAGCTTATAAATATTCTCTATTCTTTGGAGGGAGTACCTTGGGCCTCATTTGATACCCCCCAGGGCAATCTTGTGCCCCCTAGAACAAAATTTGTACCTCCGACCATTCAACTGACCTCAAGGTTTTTTAACTGAAAAAACCTTGAGGTCAGTTACAGTCTGAGTTGATAATGCAACACATCTCCCAAAACGGCTGTCCTCAACAATTATAAAAGTAAGTGCTACAATAGAGGATTGTAAAATTTTTACAAGCGTATTTAGTTAGATTAAGTGAAAACAAAACTGTATATTAACTAACAATGTTAAATTTATTTCTAAATTCCATTTAGAGTTTATACCTTAATCTCAGGGCATACCTATATTAGAATAATAATTAACAATAATATTCTTTAACAATAGTTTATGACTATCCAAACTTTAAATTTTGTAAACTTGTGAAAACTTACTGAGACCGCTATGTGGTTTGGATAGTCATAAACTATTGTCAAAGGATTAATTAAGATTCATTGAACGCAATGGACTACAAAATTCAAGAATTTAACAATAATATTTAATCAAGATTGACTTTTTCTGTCTAATCCTTGGAACAAATCAGTAATAGACCAATGCTTATCAATCTTAATTCTTACTTATTAAGAAGTCTTAATGTCAAATTACCAAAACTTAAATAAATAAGAAGTAGCATTAATTATCTAGTTAAATCTGAAAAAAAACATACAATCTTTATATAAAACATCAAACAAAATAAACTAGAAAAAAATAATTGGAATATTTTACTTATAGAGTGAACAAACATTTTATTATTCACACACCTGTAAAATATGTGAATATCTATTCTAAAAAATCTATTTTGAGGTCAACAGATAGATTATAGCAAAATAAAAATATGAATTATAGCAAACATTAAATTGTGAATATTATTTTTGTAAATATGAAACAATTTAATGTTTATTAATACTAAATTATCCTTATTTTTTATTGTTAAAAACCGAATCAAAGAAAAAATGAAGTGAATCCACACTTACCATGGAATTGTAGATGAGACATTATGCCTGTACTAATTAGAATGAAAAAAAATACAGTGCAAATTGTTGCCAAGGCTACACGAAATCTTGCCATGAGAAGACTGTTTGCTATAGGATGCATGTGAAATGAACACAGGGCCTAAAAATGTCAAGAACAATTAAAGCAATATATACAATTTATGTTTAGTTATTTTGGTTTCTTTATACTGTCTAAGCAATTTATACATATATATACACTCAATACATGTATAACTCCATAAATATCATATACGAGGGCTGTTTAAAAATAAAACTAGTGAGAGTAATTAAATAAATTTATTATCAAGAGTTAGGTACATTATTAGTTACTTTTCAACATAATCGCCTTTTAAATTGAGGCACTTTTCATACCTGTGTACAAGCTTCTTAATACCTCTTTCATAGAAGTTTGCCGCCAGTGATTTGAGATGGGTTTTCACAGCGACTTGCAGCGCGTCGTCAGTTCGGAAGCTCTGCCCTCCTAGCATCATCTTCAGTTCCGGGAAAAGGTGATAGTCGCTCGGCGCTAAATCAGGGCTATACGCCGGATGGTCAAAAACGTCCCATTTAAACCCGTCAAGAAGACGTTTCGTTAAAGCAGCACTGTGAGGACGGGCATTGTCATGAATGAGCACAACTCCTGATGTGAGCATTCCTCTCCTTTTGTTCTGGATAGCTCTCCGTAAACGTTGTAACGTACCACAGTATCCTTCCGCATTGATTGTGGTCCCTGGCTCTAAAATCTCCACAAGCAAAACACCTTTTTGATCCCAAAACACGGTGGCCATAATCTTTCTGTTGTTGAACGTTTTTTTGAATTTTTTGGGTTTGTTTGGAGAGTTTGAATGCATCCATTGTTGGGACTGCTGTTTCGTTTCTGGGGTGTCGTACAGAACCCATGTCTCATCTCCTGTCACGATTTTGTTCAAAAAATCATCGCCATCAGCTTCGTAACGATTCAGAAAAGACCTTGCTGACGCCATTCGCCAAGCTTTGTGATCATTAGTCAACATCGTCAGCACCCATCGAGCACAAAGTTTTTTGTAGCCTAACTTATCAGAAACTGATTGGATAGCTCCGTAATCATAAACCTCCGATTGCTTCTTAAACTTCATACTCTGGTCAACTCGTTCAACGAGGTCTTCGTTTGCGATCGACTTTCGTCCTTGGCCCCCTTCATCATGAATGTCAACTCGTCCATCTTTAAATTTCCTACACCAATCACGCTCTGCACTGTCACTCATAAAGCTTTCACCGTATACTGGTTTCATTCTACGGTAAATTTCTGCTGCAGATAACCCTTCAGCTTGCAAGAAACGAATGACACTTTGCAATTCACATTTGGCGGGAGATTCTATCAAGGTAGCCATGTTTATGTGTCACTGGATAAACTGGTAATGGTGTTGGACGCCAGAAAATGAGTGAGGTTGTAGTGGGAGAGGTGCGCAGTCGCTTGCCGCGCATTACTGGCCGATGCCGCTCGTCCTGCCGTCTAGCGGTACAGTTGGAAGTTGAAAAAAAAACAGCCCTCGTACAAGAAATAAGTAAAGATTAATTTCTTGACTCCAACAAGTAATGCATTCTGGTAGGTTCTTGTGAAGTATAATTATGCATTACTTGAAAAGTTAAATTATTATACTGCTTTAGGTGTTGTGTGTAAATGATCAAAATAAACATCAGTACTATGTTCCTTAGGACTGTTTTGTTAGCTGTACAGTAAATTAAAAATCATATCTGCCACCCTATAATTAAGATATTATATAAATTATTCATTAATATACACACACACACACACACACACACACATATATATATATATATATATATAATTAATAAATTAAAAATATTTCAAAAACAAGAATACTTTTAATGAATATATTCATTATATATTCTTGTTTTTGAAACATTTTTAATTTATTAACTATATTACAAGAAAACATATCACGATATTTAATATATATATATATATATATATATATATATATATATATATATATATGTATAGGAATTTTTTGGACTTGATAGGAGACTGACAGACTTACCTAAAAGCAATAGTCCAAAACTGCAATCTCTTGGAAATAAGCACATATAAAACACTTAATACACTTTTATTTGAAATATTTCGATCAACATGATCTTCTTCAGTCAAGAAAGAGAAAACAAAACAAAAGATTGCCAAGGTGTTGTGAAGAACTAACCAAGAACTAACCTAAATATATATATATATATATATATATATATATATATATATATATATATATATATATATATACACAGAGTAACGCCAAGATAAGTAGGAAAATCTATCCTTTTGATGTGAGAATCGTTGATTTTGATATCAATATTGAAGGTCCTTCTATATTTTCTACCTGTAGAAAAGACACAGAAGTTGGTCTTGTCAATGTTGATAGATAGTTTAAGATTCTCCGCCAATGTTGCAATGTTCCTTAGTGTATCGTTTAGGCTCACTTCGGATATTGTTAAATCTCTGAGTGTGTCATCGGAGTAGCGGGTAATTTTGGTACCTGAATAAATATGGGAGTGGATTGTATTCATGTAAACAAGAAACAAAAGAGGACTAAGGACTGAGCCCTGAGGTACTTCAGCTCATAATTTACATGACCTCGAGCATACACCATTTAACTTTACATAGAATTTCCTACCTCTGAGAAAATCATTGATCCATATCAGTACATTGCCCTTTATCCCAGTGGTGTGAATAATATTCATAAGTATTTTCCACCAGACACTGTCAAAAGCCGCAGATAGATCCAAAAATACTGCTACAGATTTTCTGTGAGGTCTTTCCTGGAGACCATTATTATTGATTGACTCAGATAAAACAGGTTATCCACATTACTATCTTTTGCTCGAAAGGCTGTTTGGTAGAAGTGGAGTAGGTTGTGTTCTACAAGGTAGTCCATAAATCGGCAGTGGATAATACGTTCCATAGGTTTACAGAGTTATAGAGGATGCAGGTTAGAGAGATAGGTCTGTAACTTTCACAGTTAGTGGGATCCTTACCTGGCTTAAGGATTGGGATAATAATTGACTTATTTCAGATCTTGGGTGCCAGTGCACCAGGAGACATTAAATATTTCAAGGAGGAATCTCGTTGCATTTTCATCACAGTGAATGATCATTTGCCCAAAGATGACTTCAGGTCCTGGAGACTTTTTTTAATCTAAGCGATTCCAGTTCTTCAAGAGTAAGATCAGAGGCGAATATGCAGTCCTCAGTTTTCTTCCTGGTATTTCTAATAACTGATTTATATAATTTATATCGTGATATGTCTTCTGCTGTAAAGCTTAATTTGCTTTCTATTTCATATTGCATTGCAAGCATGTTTCCAGCTTCATTAGTTCTAGCATCATTGTCATCAATTGAGAGGACATTTGAATGAAGGTTTCTCTGTATAAGATTGCTGGAGTTATTTAGCATCCTAATCAAGATCCAGTATTGAGATGTGCCTTTTCTCGGGTCTAATCTACTGCACAGCCTTCTGATGTTTTTGACTAATAGAATCTCTCTCATTTATGAGTTCTTCAATATTAGGATCTTTCCAAAACAGTATCCAATAATCTTTTCGTTTTCCTCTTGGATGTGGTGTTTTGCTGCTCTTTATGTGCACCTGGTGAACAGCGAGATGCACATCTTTGTGTTCAGGCAAACCAGAACAGAGGAGTTCCAATTCTTGCGCGAATCCAAGACATATTTTCAAGTGCCCAGCACTCAACGCCGCATATTTTGAAGTTGGGGATGGTGCCATTTGAAGATCATCTGAGAGCTGTTCTAGTCAGCCAAAAAGCGTCGAAGCTGACGACCATTATCATCCAGAATTTCGATGTTGTCTAGAACTCCATGGACACGAAAACAACAACATCTATAAAGTGAATTATCTGCCTGGAAATTCTTGAGAGTTTGCGAAATTATAAAAATAACGTTCAGAATGTCATGAGAAATTTCAAAACATGAAAATTTATAATATATAATTCAGATTAGTAATGAGTTACAAATGAAGCAGTTATATTTACAGCTACGTTCAATTTGAGCATTTAAATTACCTGAATCCAGAAGTATATTGTCCCCACGCCAAAACAAAGAACTGCGCCAAGGAAATGTACAAGTAAGACATTAGTTTCTTGGAAGTTAGCCACAAGACTGAGACCGAAACATGCAATAAACCCAAGCCACACTCCAGTTTTATTAAGGCTGATTATTCGAGGATGTGCGGAGTACTCGTCATAATACTGGATCACTTCACAATAGCGGATGTAGATTACAATACACACTAGAAGCCAACAATTTTAAAAATTCTATTACAAGAGCAAAATCTAGAGAATAGTTTTAATAACTAAGATTATTCTTATCTATTAAAAATAAATCTTTTTTTGTAAATTGTAGATCTCACATTTAGAAGAACATATGAAAATGTAATGACAATTAATAGAGATAATCGCACCACAGGACTTTCTACTGGGTTATTCGTAGTTTGGCTAGAATGTACAAGTGTGTTAATCCATTAAATATCTGGTAGAATCTTTCTTGAGTAAATAAGTGTATTTGAAAGCAATCTGGTAGAAATTGTTGTGTGCGACTATTTGAGTCTCAAGATTTTTCTCGTTTAATCATTTCCTTTTATGGTTATTTTTAATCTTTTGTGCTTATTATTTTTAATTATATCTTTCTATATAAATACCAGCTAAATCCCAATGACTTCGTTCACCGTTAGATAGAATTGTTGGTTGTGTATCAAGGGGCGTAGCCAGGACGATAGTTGGGGAGGGGGCATGAGCAGGGGGGTCAGAGGAAATAACCTTCCTGGGAAAATTTTGAACATTTCTATCTCTAAAAATAATATTTTATGCTATTTTGACACTTAAAATTGCAATTTTTAGGTAATCGGAAAGTTGTTTTGCTAAAAACCTCGAGTTGTTTTATAGGTTAACATTTGTTGCTAAAATTTATTGGTTTAGGGGGCATGTACCCCCTGTGCCTCCCCTGGCTAAGCCACTGTTTGTACCTTTAATGTCAACTGTATTGTAAAACATGCAAATTACTGAAAACACACCTCAATTTATTGTATGTAATAATAATTTTTATCTTTCTAAAAGCAATTTAGTCAATCTATCTTTGTTACATTTAATATTACATTAACACAAAAATAAATATTCAACAATTGTTACATTATATTAACATATAAAAATTAATATACAGTATTTATTTACAGACAAATATACAGTATTTATTTACAGACAAATATACAGTAAATATATAGATAAATAATAATATAATAAAAATAAGTAAAAAATAACGACCTAATAGTGTACACTTCTAAAGACTTTAGAGCGACAAAAAACAAGAACCAATCAGTCACCAAAGAATTATCGTATCATTTTTTTTAAGGTAGACTCTCACCTTGTAGAAACACAAATTTTATTTAAGGAAAAGATGGATGTAAATATTGGTTTTGTTCTACACCACTTTCATCATGATATATCGCCTGCTTAAAACACCGTTAGACAAAGAAGAACACTATCAGGAGTTAAACACCGTAAAACATATAGCACAAACTAACGGATACAACCATGATTGACAAATTATACAACCGCCTAAAAAATAAACCTAATAACCCAAATACAAACACACAACAGGACAATCCCATAAAATACTTATCAATACCATACAGATCATCCAAAACCCACAATCTAACCAACACACTACAAAATAGCTTACTCCACACACAACACTCTCAATAAATAATTTAAACCCAACAACAAAATGGACGACATTTACAACGCCACTGGAGTTTACAAACTAACTTGCAGTTTCTGCCACAGTTTTTACATAGGCCAGACAGGGAGGTCCTTCTACGCACGTTACCAAGAACATATAGAAGCACTAAAAAACAATAACTACCAATCAAACTTCGCCGATCATCTCAACTCCACAAAACATGACTACATAGACATAACATCTAACCTACAAATTCTTCATAAATAAGACAGAAATAACCAACGCTACACAACCGAATAATTCGAAATATACAGACACTTCAAACTACATCCTACACACATACTCAATACACAATTACATTACAACTCGCACCCACTTTTTGACATCATAACTCCTAATACTCCCAAAATACACCCACACCATCATAATATCCCACCCCCACCCTAACCTACGTAAACCTTGAGATCAGTTATGGTCTGAGTTGACAATGGGACACATCTCCCAAAACGGCCGTCCTCAACAAACATAAGACAGTGGTACTATAGGCAGGTTTATAAACTTTTAAAAGTGTTTAGTTTTAATCTTTCTTGTGTTAATTTTAAATGTTTGTTTAGTTTAAGTTGTATTCACAAAGTAGCAATAAATATGTTTTATTGTAAATAATATTTTCAGCTATAATGGATGTTTGTTACAACCAGGTATTTTCTTCTGTGGAAGACTAATAATGTAATTGTTTTTATGCAACTATTAAAGGTTAACCCACAAGTGAGTGTGTCTTAAACTAAAAGAAATAGATCAGAAAAAATTGCATGTGTTTCTGACATAAGATGAGAATAAAGAAATACAAATCTTCTTGGTAAAAAAGATGCTCTGGACTTAGAAATAAGAAGATAAAAGAAAAGGTTTGCAAATGAAATGGATTCCCTAGATAATATAAATAAATAAGTGGTTGAGTAATAAATAGAAAAAAGGTCAGAGAATAAAATAATATAAGACAAAATGAAAATAAAGTTGTATAATATATGCCATACATTATAAAATTTTAAAGATATTCAGAATAAATAAGGGTGTATATTTATGACATTTAAACATATTTGTATTTAAATTCAATTAGTCCTTGAAGGAATTAGTCATTGTGAATTATCACAATAAATTGATAATAACGAATAAAACCTTTTTTCATATCATTCTAAAAACTTACACAAAACAGCACCCATATTAATGAGTTGTCCAAATACACAACTTTCTGGGGAATATGTGGCAGCATCACTGATATATGGGAAGTTTGGTTCAACATGTCCTTGTAAGACTGCTGCTATATACCTAAAGTTAAAACTAGAATTAAGAAATCTTAATAAAAAATTAACAACAATAATATAAGTAATATCTAATTTCTCTCGGCAGATATATTTTTTTTTTAATACAACCAATACTTTTCTTTGTAAAATAAAGTTACTTCTTTTTAGTTAATTTCAAGTTTTAAATTGTTTAAAATGATAGACAGCAGTGGGTAAAAACATTTAAAATATGAAATAAAAAAAACAATATTTTTGGGACGGAAACTGATGCATAAGCAAAACAAAAATTAGAATATATGAGCAAAGATTATACTCTTTTTTCAATTTAAAAAATCTTGATTAGAAAGTTTTATGCAATGATATATTTAAAAAAATTTAAAGTTCGGATAGTCATAAACTATTGTTTAAGTGGTTAAAAAGATATATTAAGGTTAGGTTGTTTTATTTTAGATGTGCTGATTTCAACGACTTTTGAAGGGATTATGATGAAGATCCAAAGAACAAAGGTTATAACACGTTAACAGATCCCCTAAACTATTTTATACTTAATATTGTTAATTAGAGAGTAAAAACAATCCACAGCGGTAAAACTTAAAATAGTTCACTCAAAATCTAACTAGACACTGATTTATTAATACATACAGACTATTTGTGATCTCGCCTTCATCAGTGATAAGCACTGATGAGGCGACATCATCATCAAAACTAATCTGAATGTTGCTTGTTGTAATCATCTTGAATTCACTGATTAAACTATAATTAATTAATATATAACTAAGTAAATACTTAAGAACTTACTTGCTGACGCGTTTTGAAACAATCGTTTCATTTACGAAGCTAAGCTTTTTAAATGAGAGCCTTAACTTCGTAAATGAAACGTTTGTTTCGAAACGCATCAGCAAGTAGGTTCTTAAGTATTCATTTAATTATGTATTAATTAATATTTACTCTTATATATTAAGGTTAATAAAGTGGTATAGAATAGTAATATATAAACAAGGCATACATATAAAATGTACTGTACAGTATTTACTGCCCTGTCAACCAACCATTTTAGTTGTAAATCCTTTTTTATAAAGCACTTGGTAAGTATTTGGGTACACATAATCTTATTTAGACAAACATTAAATGTAAAAACATATTTTTTGTTTTTGTCAGTGTGACAACACATATTCTGTATGTTTTGTATCCCCCAGTTCATCAAGCTCTTCAAAATCTTTTCAAAGATGATTCATGGGTCTCTTCTATGCCTGATGTGTTATTCTTGGGTGCATGTTGAGTAATCTTAAGTAAAAAAATTTCTTTTAAGATGTTAAGGCTGAAAGCATAAAAAGACCTCCTATTTTAAAAGATTTGTTCATTGTTTTTAATGTATATACACATATAAACTTGGGAGCGGGTTTAAACTGCCCGAAGCACTGCTACCTTAAGGTATATTGTACTTATATATACACATACAACCAATATGTAAATAACACGAATGCACATTTTTAGGATTATTAAGGTCTTTTTGCAGGAAGTGTTTTGTGAAATAAATGTTCTTTGTAAGCAGATTAGAGACAAAGATAAAACTGTTTAAAAACTGTCAAAAGATAAAGCTTGGCTTATATTTAAAATGTGTTCCCTCAGATATAATTCAAAATGTGAATGTCCCCTCTTGTCAATGCATCTGAACTTCCAATGTACGATTTCAATTTTATAAGTAACCCATACATAAGCTGTAAGTCACAGCACTAACACAATGCATTGATCTAGTGCGATACATGGCTGCTGAAGATACCAGTAAGTAGTGTTTTTTTCCAAGTGATATCAATGAATAAATCTGTTTAAGAAAACATCAAGTTGTACAACACAAAAATTGCGCAAATTTTAGTCACACTGTATCCAGTTAGTGTGGATTTTTGTTAAAAAAAAACTAAATACCTCTCCTAACTGTTTGACAAGTGAAGGACTTCTCTACATTCATTTCTGTTACTGAAACAGTAATACAGTATCATGAACAAGATCGAGCCCATATTCCATTTCACCTGGTAATCTACATTAGGAAACTTAATTTATTTTCAATTAAACTTATCATACTGGATATTTTTTAGCTACATTGAAACACAGCTATATTTTAATGTAGTATAGGATTGTGCTCAATGTTTTTAAAGGAACCTTGATTTTATAAAGATTCAGGTGTGTTGTATAGAGTTAAATGTATGGTTATGTGTCAAATGATTTGCAGAGTGATAGTAACGGAAACTAAAGTTAACGCCAGAATAATCATAAAAGAAGCAATTTGGATCTAATTTTCAAAATTAATTAATAATATAAGTATGTACTTACGTTCCCAAAAAGGTACAAGGAAACAGGATAAACAAAATAACTGGTAACAAATGTAAACCTTCAATTGCCATGACTGAATGGTATTTTCCCAAAAATATTCATCAATAATAATAATATGATAATTGCCATAACATATTCTCAAAAATATTTGGTTTCCTCAACATAATTTGCTCAACTTCAATTATTATCGTCCTTCAATTAACAATAGCTGTTCTGTAACACATTACTTGCATTCAATTCATTTACAGATGAGTAATCAGTACATTATGTCTCTGAATCATTATTGAACTTATTAAATTACAGGTTAAAATGTTAAAGCCTATCTACTGATCATACATGAAACAAAATAATAAATTGAATATTTCTAATCCTAATCATAAATCTACAAACACGATTTTAGTCCTGAATCAGGTGTTCAGGTATTTGGCAAGTCAATCAATATAACACTAAAAGGATATAAAAAAAAATAAAATATGACTATTCACAATGGAAAGACAATAAAAATATTAATTTGTTGATTTCGTTTAAAGCACAATGTATAGTAAAAGACAGCAAGACAGTTTTGAAATACGTAGTATCATGTGATTGAAATTATATATAGCTGTCTTCTTTTCCTTGCCAACTAGAAATTATAAAAACAGGGAATGATAGTCCACACAAACACAACATGGGTTCAGTTCAGTTTTATATTTAGTTTGTGTTGGATATACTTTAATTTGTTGTATTTTGTGTTGAATTAATTTTTTTTAGCTAAATAATAATAAAGTAGTTATCACCTTAAAATTTTGTTTATTGTTTACGTGACATGATAGTTGTATAAAAATATTGATTGCATATATTTGGAAATAATAAGGTTATGATTGTAAAAAGTTCCTACGGTACTCATTATCACTATATGTAGGTTATTTGTGAAAAAATGGTTTATTGAATGAAAGTTGTTAGGCTACATTAGTTTAAGTAAGAAGTTGGTTGTAAAGTTTTTCAAAAATGTCTAAAGTAGATGAAAATTTAATTTCGAAACTAAAGGAGCATTTTGGACATTCTGATTTTAAAAGTAAACTTCAACGGGAAGCAATCCAGGCCATTTTAAAAAGTAAGTTCAGTATTTCTTTTGAATTTAATCTAAATGTAAAACAAAGTTTGAAAATCTTATGTGAGTTAAATTTTAAAATAATTTTGACATTCAAAAAGCTATGTAGGCCTATATAATAGGTAAAATTTTATTAATCATGGTATGGTATTTGTAGAGCATCTACTACTAGAATTGATGGAATTTGTCATTCCATCAAAAAGAGGAAGCAGGTAATTGTAGCTCTTACAAATATTTTAAATCTAAATGGCGGTTTATAGTTAACGATAAAGGTAAATTTGTTCTCATTTTTTTTTGAATTTTTACTTTCGTAAATATTGCATTCAATTTTTACATTTAAGGTGATAATAAACAGTTCTCTGGCCTTGGTAAAATGTTAGTATATTTTAGGAAAATAACCTTTCCATGTGAGTAAGAATTCTTTATCGTTCTACAGTTTCTTCTGAGATTTTAATTATACCAGAAATGATATTATCCCTTCTAGAAAATAATATTTAAATGAAAGTTGAAATGTTTTAATATCATGATTCCCACATACATCAAGGTATTATTCCGCAGAAGTAGACGTCTAATTTGTTTTAAAAAATAAATAATAAACTTATAGTATACCAATAAATGGTTATTCCACCATCTTCAATTTTTAACGTTTTTTAAATCATGTTACAAAAAATATGTAATATTAGACCAAATGGTATCCAACTTCGATTTTTTTTTTTGATATAGTAATCTGGTATTCAAACACGTTCTACACAAAAAAGAGGCTTGTGCTGATTACTATGATAATGTCTTATCATGCAAACAGTAGCTACTTGGGTTTAAGCAAGCTCAGAGTTTAGATTCAAGCTTACGTTTTGTGTTATATTATTGCGGGCCTGTGTTTTGTTTTTCAAATTATCTATGTGGAATAGAATGAAAGTAACAATGTAGTTACATAGTTGCTTCAATCTCCGTTTTCTTCTTTGTCTTTTGAAGATAAATGTGCTCTGAAAGACAATCATCCAAGCTATTATTGAAAATCGCCCTAAAGGATAGGAATCGAGTAAGAACTTTTCATTACCAACAGTATAAGGCTTTTCCATGGCTTATGGCAAGTGTGGCATACTGTGGGTTTTATTGTTGTGTGTTATTTGGAAGTGGTATTGAATTGAATGAGAATGGCATCAATATTCTAAACGTTTACATAGAAGAGCACTCAAGGACGAGATTTCAGAAAGGCATATTGAGGGTAGTGAGTGTTTTCTCTCTTTGATAATAGTAGAAAAAACATTTCTTACAAGAAAACCAGCTTGCCTTACATCTTGCCTTGCTGCTCTAAAACATAATGAGTGGTCTAAAACCTAATTGATGGGTTGCTGGTAGATTAATTCAAGTGGTGTTATCTCAGAAAACAAGAAATTCCTTGCCATAGAGATGATGAGAATAGTAATTCTGTAAATAGATGGCAATACCTTGAAACAATTGAATTTCTAGCCCAAGTAAAATTCATGAGGGAGGATGTGGAAGCAACTTCAGGGTTTAAAGGGACTTGAGTGATATCCAGAATGAAATTATTGAGTATATAACACAAGTGATGAATGAAGAATTTCCGAAAAGTATTTTTGAATTGGTCTCAGTTCAGGTAAGTTGGATGAAACACATGCTTCTTGTCAGACTCAAATGAACATTATATTTTGGAATTGTGTTGGTTATATGTTCGTGAGACATTTGTTCGTTCGTACGACATCTCAGAAGATAAAAATGCAATTGACGAGGAAGCTTTTATTTTGTATGTCCTGAGAAAATAGAATAAAAGTTAAAATGTCAAAACAGGGCTGCTGAGATGATGGGTTCTAGAGGAGGTTTGCAAACTATCATAACACAAATTTCCCACTTCCAATGCGTTCATCTACAGATAGGCCTAACTTGGAATGCGTCGATAACTAAAAAAAATTATTTAAGTTAAAAATTATAATTCTCTTTAAGAAAATTTTTTAAAAAGTTATAAAAGATGCAAAATCGCCCATAATTTGTCAAAATAAAAAGGGAGAGTAGCCATGACGACTTAGTGGATTCTCTGTTGTCAGCACATCTAATTCACTGCTGCAGATGCCCAGATACTGTAGTGCCCAGTTCCCATTCCCACTACAGATGTATGAATGGCAGATTAATAATTATTATATATTTTGGGAGGGATCGCCGACCGACCAACTTACTCTAATCAACAGAGATGACTAGGTGGTAAATTTATCACTATTTGCGACCGCTCCATACACCAAATCATCTAAGATAACTCAAGATAAATGTCTAAATTTCTCTAGGCATGCACAACTTAATCAAACCTCCATTCCAGAACAACAATAATAATAGCATCTAGTGATGTAAAATTCCCAGGCATTTATGGTTGGGGGGAAAATTCCCAGGGAATATTTCCAAAATTCATAAATTCCCGGAAATTTATGGGAAGTTATGATTTTCTCTTAAGCGCATAGGTTTTTTAAATCCCTTAGACTAGGTTATTAATTTGAACATGTAATTAAATTTATAAAGAGTTATATTAAAAAATAAAAATGATTTAATTTAAGTCCGTCATATAAATTTTAAAATTTTGATACTTTTTGTTTGTTTTAACAGTAAACTGGCTGTGTTTATCTTTAAATGTTATTGATTACCACAAGATTGCTTGGTGGATCACTATCATGTTTTCTAGTATCAAAGAAAATTATCAAATTTTTAAACCTATTACAAATTTTTGTATATTTATTTGTTATAAAATAGTGCTAAATACTCCCAAATTACTAATAGGTGATTTTAGCTTATTAAATTAAACCTTAAATCCAAAATATTTACATTTTTAATAATTTTGATTATTTAAATTAGATTTGATATATTCACTATTAGGAAAACCGAAATGGTTTGAAACATTTCAATTCAACCATAAAAAGAAATTAATTTTAATAATATTTTTGATGAATAAATTAGCTTCTTAACTTGAGTATTCTTCAAAACTTATACCATCAGGTTTTTTTTGAGCTTATAATGAAACTGATTTTGGGTCTCAGTCTCATAATCAACAGAGTCCACTCTCAAAATTTTTATCACAATTAAAATAAAAGTTTTTATAATGGTATATCACAAAATGTTTGATTGTTTGTCTTTGTTATTGATCATTTAGAATCATTTAAGGTGCCAAAACTGTTTTAAGACAAATTAAAAACCATTTAAACGAGTCTATTCCATAAATTCCCTTGTTTTGGGAACTTATAAAGCCTTCAGTAAGTTCCCTGGAAATATTCCCATTTATATGCCTTTCCACTGGGAATATTCCCGGCTCACATCTCATCTGAAGGACTTGAAAGAAGCTCTTCTGCAAGTCATTGATAATTAGATGGCGCATTCAATGAATGGTGCTACAGGACTGGTTAAGTGATTGGATGATCAAAATTTTCTCTTTCTTCATGTTTCTTCAACAAGATATTTTTCTACACTGATAATTTGTGCAAGATGCTCAAAATGTTATTATTATTACTAAAACTCGGAGGGATCTTATTGGTGTAGACCACTTAGCTGCAGCCTTTGTACTCTCTTCCCATCCCTATCACAGGACTAGCTTAGTGGATACCTACCTCTTTGCAAAAACAAAGTACCCACCTGATGCTAAATCTTCTGATATCCTCTGGTGTACATACCTGTCAGCCAAATCACTTTCTCCTTGCAACTTCCAAAGCAGGGCACTCACAGAGCACATGGATTGGGCTTTCCTCTTGCCCCTTATCACATCTTTTGCACACAGGGGACCTAGATCTTTCAATTTTGTATTGGAACCCCCTCAGATTCCCATGGCCTGTAGCCAGCTCTACACTCTGAGTTTAGGTCTACATAAGGAGAATAGTTCTTTGCCCCACAAGTCTCCCGAGTATCTCCACTGTACCTTGGAATTGTTGCACCCTAAGGTCGCATTCTATTCTTCCCTGCACAACCTGTCTATATGTGCCACGTGATCCTCTTGCACACGTCCTGAGGCGTTATGTACACTGTCCTTAGAAACGGTCCTTGAGTTATACACCTTTGTTTTGCTAAGGCGTCAGCTCTCTCATTCCCTATCCAGTCAGAATGTCCTGGAATCCAGGTTAGGTTGAACAAATTATACTTGCCCAGTTCTGCTAGAGAAGCTATAGTCTCAGCCACCAGCTTAGAGCTGGCACTAACCTTACCTAAAGCCTTCAGAGCTGCTTGACTGTCTGAGCAAATCCAGATTGTGTTGCCCCTCTTGTCAGACCCTATTATTTCTTAACACATAGTTTGATCGGAGTACCTCCGCCTGGAAAACACAGTTGTAGTCTTTCAGGTGAAGACAGAATGTGTCTTGGTGTCTCAACCCACTAAATCCTGCTCCCACTCCTTCCGTCATCTTGGACCCATCCATGAACCAGATTTCACCATGTTTGGGTCTACACTCTGCCCATGCCTCTCTTGCAGGAATATGAATTTTGTAATTTCCTTTTTCCCTTTTAAGAGACAGTATCTTATCCTGAGGTTCTATCCAGACTCCTTCAGTGAATCATCAAATAGCAGTTTATGACATTTGCAACTTGTCTTCCACAGCCCGGTACAACTTAGCGAGTATGCAGTTTTCATTGCCTCCATCCTAATTTGAAGATTCAAGAATAGAAAACCCAACATAACCCTCATGGCCGCACATGGTGTGCTTCTCCTTGCACCTGTTATGCCTCTAAGGAAGAGCCCCTGCACGCGGTCCAGCACTCTTTTACTTGTTTCTTCTGTGCCCTGTCCCACCAGACGATTGAGGCAAAGACCAACCTTTGCACCACAATGGCAGAATAAATCCAGTTCATCTGATGTGGACCCAAACCCCATCTCATGCCTATCGCTTCTCTGCATTGCCAGAATGTAGCTATGGCTTTTTTGCACTTATCCTCCAACTGCTCACTCCAAAATAGCTTCCTACCCAGAATAACTCCCAGATATTTAGCGCTCTCTACGTAGCTTATTCTGGTATTATCAATTTCCATAATCTCCATCGATTTAGTTTTATATTGCCTAGTGAAGATGAGTGCCACAGATTTCTCTCCTTGATTGCGTAGTGCTTTTTCACTGCGCCATGCTTCTGTTACCTTGAGTGCCTCTTTAAGCAGGTCTTTGAGGACCTCTTTAAATGGCCCTTCTAACAAGGATAACTATGTTGTTTGCATACCTTACCACCATGATACCCATTCCACTGAGCGTTCTTAGTAGACCGTCCACGACAAGGCTCCACAGCAGAGGGGATAACATTCCACCCAGCGGGCAGCCCTTCGAGACCATCCCATTTATCGTACACCCAATCCAGGATGCAGTACTTATACGGTTTTCCAAGGAACTCATAATCCAATTTATAATTCCATCAGAAATCCTGTAATCCATAGCTGCTCTCTTGATGGCCAGTGTAGAAGTACTATTAAAAGCCCCTTCCAAATCAAGAAAAGCCAAAATACATATCCTCTTGTTGTTGATCTGACCCTCAATAAAGTCCACAACCGACAACAGTTCAGTCTCCACTGACCTACCAGTTCGGTAGGTCCTGATAAAGTGGATACTGCTTCAGAGGTCCCTCTTTCAAATAGTGGTCCACCAGCTTTCTAGTGTCTTTAACAAGAAAGATGTAAGGCTGATAGGTCTGAAGTCCTTTACCTCTGTGTAACCTTACCTCCGCCCCCCCCCAGAGTTTGAAGAAAGATAACTTTTGTTTTGAACCATTGCCCCAGCGTGTAACCCAGGGCAACACAGCCCCTAAGTAATCCCGTCAGTGGCCCTAAGCAATTTCCTCTAAGCAATTTTGTAGTAATGCTGGAGTAATATGATCTAACCTAGGCGCTTTATAATGCTCAAAAGACAGAATCGCCTCTCTCACCTTTTGTGCTTAGATCACCTGCCCAGCTATATTCCAGTCCACCCTTAGCACAGAATGGCAGAGGTTTTGAGCACTGTCAATGTTGGGAAAACTGTTCCTCATCAGCAAAAGCAGGGTTTCCTCCGGGGTGTCAGTAAAGCTACCATCAGTGTTCTTGACAAACTTAGCTCTCCCCTCAGTTCATCTACTAACATTAAACAGTCTAGCACTGTCACTCAGTGTGCTAGTCTCTGAGCACCACTTTTCCAAAGAAGCACGTTTAACCTCTTTTATAAGATTTTTATAGAGACACTGGCTGTCTTTATATGCTTGCCAGTTCTCCAGCGTATTCTTCTTCCTTGCTCTATTAAAGAGCCTTCTAGTCTCTTTCCGTCTTGCCTCTAACTCGCAGTTCCACTTAAGCTTAATGTTTCTAGTGTTTCTTCGCGAGAGAGGGCAATTTTCCTCAGACAACGTGGAAATTGCAGTCGTGATGTAGGCCTCAGTATTTTCCAGTTCGTTTGATGTGCCATACTTACCACGGAAGTCTGACATCCGCCTCCTCACCAAGGTCTTACAACCTTCCCAGTTTGTCCTTCTCGGCTTCCTAAGATACACCACATGGGGGACAACTCCTCTCATCATAGCAGTAATGATCCGATGATCTGACAGGGAGCCGAAACCTTCCAGTCATGCACCCACTTTACCATCTGTCTATTACAGAAGGTGATATCTAGTACCTCCATTTTGTTTGAAGTTACAATTGTTAGCTCGGCACCTGTCTTTAAAACCACAAGGTTTTCTTCAATCAAGAAGGCTAGGAGCTCCTCACCTCGCTCATTTGTGTCTGTGCTGCCCCACACCTCATTACAAGCATTGGCATCACAGCCCACTAAGATTCCTGTATTACTCTTCCTGCAGTACCGAACTAATATATGTAATTCTGCAGGGGGCGATTCTCTAATATGGTGGGCAGTAAGTGGAGGCCACGATGAACTCCTTGCTCCCACTTACCTCGAATTCTAACCACTGGAAGGTCCCTGGTTGAAAATTCTTGAGTCAGCATGGTTTCCAGTCCTCTGACTATCACAAATGCCCTGTGCCTATCATGTTCCCCACTTGTGTATGTGCGCCCGGCTGCAGCCAGACCCCTTAGACGGCTCCTGACCAACCACCATGTGGTTCTTGCACCAGCGCAAGCGCTGGTAATGTGTTCTTCACATTTAAGCATCTGGTTAGGATCACCGAGGCGCTTTTACTTTGGTGCAAGTTAATTTGCAGGATCATTGCTTGAGGGTCAGCCATAGCCAACTGACCACTACACCTTCTCCTGCTTCTCCCTCTCGCCCTTCTCTTCCGGGTCCCTAAAGGTCCACCTAAAAGTAACCTCTCCAGTCCCTAGGAAGGCCTTCCCATCTCTATTTTATGTTTAACCTTTACATTTAAAAATGTATATTTAAAACAATATACTTTTCTTTTTATTACAGGAGATCGGGATGTTTTTGTTTCTATGCCCACTGGATCAGGAAAGTCATTGTGCTTCCAATTACCTGCAGTGCTTCAAGAGAACAAGGTGGCGATTGTTTTTTCACCTTTATTAGCTCTTATGAAAGTAAGTAAAGTTACTAAAAACTGTATGTATGCTGTAAGTTTTTCTGTATTCTATTTTAAAATTTATAGTTTTTTATTTGGCACTGTCTTTTTTCAGGATCAAATAGATCAGCTCCAAGCCAAACGCATTGTAGCAGATACAATAAATTCGAAGATGTCCTCGACAGATCGTCAAAGAGTTATAAATGATTTAAGATGTATAAAACCTACAATAAAGCTTCTATATGTTACACCTGAGCAGGCAGCGACTAACACATTTAAAGTAACTACTTTGGCATTTGTTGCTTATCTTTTTAAAGACAAATTTGTTATAAATTGTAATAAAAATTATAAAAATGATTGTCTACATTTAGTTTTAAAAAAATATTTCTAATTATAAATGTATAATTAAGAATTTCATTTTAAAATATATTTAAATAACTATTAAACATAATTATGTTTCCTTTGTTAATAATTTTAGGATATACTAGATGATCTGCATAAATATGGAAAATTATCATATATTATTGTAGATGAAGCCCACTGCGTTAGTCAATGGGGACATGATTTTCGTCCTGACTACTTGAAATTGGGAAGCCTAAGAACAAAGTATAAGGACATTATCTGGGTGGCATTGACTGCTACAGCAAGCGCAGTGGTAAGTTATTAGACAAAATATTTATATTACACTCTATATATATATAAGTATATTAATAAAGTTACATATGAATATATTCTCAACCATGAACAAATTTATACTGAAATTTAATAATTAAATGAAACATAAACATAGCATGGACTTCATTTTGTTCCTATAAAATTAATGTTAGGGATTTGAAAATATTGGTAAGTTTTTGAAGATATCAATTTAAAGTGCAGGAATTAAAATCTACAAAATGTACTGTAAATTGATATCAATAAACAATTAGCTGTTTATTTTCCCTCTTTACTAGCATTTTTAACTTTTGATTACTTCAAAAGCTTGAAATTTGGTAAGATTTTATTTTTTATATTTCATACAAATTTTGCATTTACACCACAATTGTTTATAATGTTTTTTTTTTGAGAAATTGGATTTTAGTAACTAATGTAATAGGCTACAAATTAAAACTATTAGTCAAACTCTGGTAGAGTGTAGAGAAGAAAAAGAGGAAGTTTATGTACTGGAGGAAATAATGCAATAAAGAAAACATTGTTGAGTGAATTAACATGTTATTAACAAAGTGTGATGAGTATCAGGCATGGTTTTAGAGAAGTGTGAAAAAAGAATGGAACACAATCAAGAAGCAGTAAGCAATGATACAGCATCAGTATACATTGAAGAGCTCATTATTTTCTTGTGGAACAAGGTGATGTAGCACTCTATGACAGAAAGGATTAGAAAAATTTTGATCTCAATCGAAAAAGAGGCATATTTTATCTAAAAAAAAAAAATCAAGAAACTGCTGACAATTTTGTGAAAAATACAACTTTAAAAATGATCTGTTATGTATAAAATACTAAGTTTAATTTGTAGAATTTAATTAATTTTCAAACATTGTAATGTAAATAAATATTTCTGTCCTTTTTTGACTATTTTGCAGACTATATCCGGAACTGGCTTATCTGCTGTTTCCGTGTCACCCGTTTCTGGGATAGTTGGGAATTTACTATATAATTAAATTACTTAAATTTGAATAGCCTAAAATAAATGACTGGTGGCTCAACTTGGCATTCTCATTGATGTATCCCTAACTGATGGTTCATCTTGGCAATTGCCAATACCTGTGTAGAAACCTCAGAATGAAAAGGTTACTTGGAGAAAAACATTTACCTCTGTGAAATTTACATATCTAAGAAACAAATTACAGTTTTGTTTTAGATATTTATGCTGACATTATATTGTGCTGATTTTCTACTTTGTTTTATTCATTGAATTTACAATTTGTTTGTTTCAGGTGGTTGAAGACATAATAAACCAGTTGAAATTAAAAAATATTTCAAAGTTCAAAACCCCTTGTTTTCGCTCTAATCTTTATTATGATATCATATTTGAGACAGCATTAGAGAAATGTTATTCACATTTGAAAAAATTTGTTAATGACAACCTGACAGATGAAAAGCACTTGAAGCCTGTGAGTAATAGATATCTATTTTACTATCTAAAATTATCTTTTAATTCTTAATATTTGTTATACATTTGTTCATATTAAGAACAAATTTGAATTATATTCTCACTCAAATTGCATTAAATAATTTATCTTGTGTGTGTGTATACGAGGGGTGATCAAAAAATACGGTGAATGAATTTTTATAGCGGCAACAGCTGACGCTACATCCATATGATGTAATTAGTAGCTTGATCTGTTGAGACAAGCAGCAACAAGTTTCAACATGCTGGAGCTTGATAGTCAACTGGTAGAGCCGCTAGAGTGAGGTTGTGTTTATCATGTTTGTCGCGCATTGCAACGGGCCGGCCTAACGACTCAACCCCCACAACCATTTTGCCAAGCGCCGCACCAGCCCTTATTTCCGCTGCTAGGTAAAAGTTTTGAAACAAGCCAGTTCGGCCTACGGCCAGAACCCTGTGCAATGCTCGCCAAAATCTGCCAGAGAACCAGTCACTGGACTTTATTTAAAAACCTACCTTGCTGAATTTAACCCTTTGGGTATCAGTTTCGGGGGAATAAATTCATTTGAAGGCATATTAAGGCTAGGTAACTATTTTTTTGTTTAGAATTGTGTAAGAAATTTGTTTAAATAAATATAATCACTGTTTTGTTGCAAGTTAGCAAAAAAATTCGGTTTTTGTTCATTTTAAAATTAAGTTACGTTACAGCACAGTTTGTAAACATTTTTATATCTTTAAAACTCTATTTAATCATCCAACATTTCTTTAATATTTTGTATATATATATATATATATTGTAATAATTGGTAAATTCTCTTTTATAAGTCTTAATAAAAATTTATAAGTTAAAAGAAATAACGATTCAATGCTGCTTTTGTTACAAAAATTTTAATATCTTAATATGACATTCCTTATTTTCTTTTATAAAGTCACTTACTAATTACAAAGTCTTATTTCATCCACAAAGAATTACAAAAATTAAGCTTTATTAGCCTAAGTCTAAAATTTGTTTATGGCAGCAAGAAGTTTAGTTATAAATTTTAATATTAATTGAATTTGATTTAATTACTTTTGAGCTTGAGCTCTCCTTATCTCAGGTTAATAGGTGGGTTTTCTAAATTTTGAATAATAAAATTTGAGTTGGCACTTTCAAAAAAATATCTAAGTTACAATTCTTACAAGCTAAAATTTTTTTACAAGTTATTTGGTTTCTAATTAAATAATTTCCTGAATAATGTCTTCTTAATCGATCAGTTCAATGATTTGGCTTAATGTTATTCTGTAATTATGATTTGAATACGATACTGCACTTTCCGCACCAGTAAAAAAAATAAAATTTCTACAGCCAATTCTGAAACACGTCTGCCTCGTTCAAATGCTCTGTCCCAACTAACTGACGCTCCCTTTTTAGCAATAAAATGGCCAAGTCGTCAATTTCCGCTATTTTCTCGTTTATTCCTTGTAACAACTTTACGGATGTCACGTTCACCGCCTCTGATACACTTCTTCTTCTTAACAACTGCACTTAATTTTCTTTGCAAAACAATTGCATTTAAATCTTATTTCCCAAACTGTTTTAGATTATATCTCCACGAGAAATATTTAAAACGAATATCTTTTGCCGGTCAATGCGCACGCAACTCCACAAATTCGTTCTCCCATCTTGTTTACTTCAGAACATTTCACTAGCTTGCCGTTTGAAAGTTTTAAGTGTATTTATATCATTCTATTGTTCTATTCAAATTGTTATCTATCAATTACTTCTAATACATTTTCTTATAAATAGTGATTTGTGTGTTTTTTTTTTTTTTTATATAAAATCTTGTGATTAGATCTAAAATGTGGCCATGTGCATTTTCTACACAAGTGAAATTAGGTTATGTTTACATTTCGTTACTGGTATATTTTAGTAATTTTTTTACATACTGAATTTATATATATATATTTATTTTATTTTGTAAGTGCCTTTTATATATATACTACTTCAAAATGTTACATAGTCCCCAAATTTAGATTAAAAAAAATTTTGATTCTAAAATTCCTTTTTTTTTATCTCAATTTTCACATTTTGGGAGTAAACTCTTACTCTATCCTTCTTGCTTGTCTGCTGCCCTCTAATTACATATGATATACTTAACTCCTAACAATACAATAAATTAACAATTAACATTTAATCAACAATCCTCTTATACTCTTAACATCTAGTACATTAATCATTTTCTGATTCTTAGAATCTATTTTATAACCTTTTTCTTTTTCTTTCTTTATTTTAATTTTAATAGAATGGAATCTTTCCAATCATAAGTCTTTTTATTTATCTATATAATCTATCTTCTGACACAGTGTTTTTTTTCTTTCTTAATTTTAGCCTAACCGAGTCATAGCATGTCTAGGTTGTTTGTAGGTTAGGTCCTTGTTCTTATTCGTTCATCCCTTCCTATTTTATTTAAATTTATATATTTTTTATTTCTTTATTTTTTTTCAAGTGTTTGTTTAATTATTAAGTCATTTCTGGTCCATTGTCATTTCCGGTTTATTTGTTATCTATCCCTCCTACATTCGCTTCCTTCTCCTAATATTTTTATATCCTGAGTCATTCCTGTTGTTACCATCTTATTATCCCTTGTTATTTTCCTTTCTCTCGACTTCTCCCTTACTATTTAATTTGTTCTATCTGAAATTTATCTGATTCTCCATGGTGTGCCTCCCTTGGTTCATAAAATTTCTTTAACAAGCTAATATGGAAATTTCCTCTAATTTTATTGCTTCTAGCATCTTTGATTTCATAAGTCGCCTTGCCATATTTCTTGGTGATCACATAAGGTCCATCATATATATAAAATAATTTTGCCACCTCACCTCTTATACCCTGTGGTTGCCAATTTTCTTTTACTAATACCTTGTCCCCAACATTTAATTCTTCTATTGTATGAGTTTTATTAAATTTCTCTGCTCTCTTATGAGCCTTCTTCTTAATTCTACTCCTAGCAATTTCTAAATGTCTTTCTAAATTTATTAATTTTGAACTCCAGCCTAAATTTTTTATTTCCTTTTGCCAAAACCTTTCATCCTGAATTCCTAGTTGTAGCTGGTTAGGTGTGTATCCTGTAGTCTCATGAGGAATTTCATTAATTGCCTGGTTAATAACCTCTACATATTTTCCCCATTCTCTATGGTTATGATGACAATATGTTCTCAAACATCTAATGATCTCCTTATTCACCCTCTCAACGATATTGCTTTGTGGCCTCCTTATTGGAGAAAATATTGGTTTCATTTCTCTATTTTTAATATACTCCAGCCATTTCTTATTATTAAACTGGGTTCCATGATCAGTCTGTATTCTTTCTACTCTCCCGAATTTTTCTATATAATTTTCTAAACATTTAATTGCCTCCCCTGTGGTTGCCTTTTTCAATTTATAGATTTGAACGAATTTTGTAAATACATCTAAAATTACTAATAAATACTTATAGCCTCCTACAGTTCTTTGAAATGGTCCTATAAAATCAATTGACAATTGCTCCTTTGGTTTTTCCACTTGGATCCCTTTCATCTCTCCAAATTTACCTTGGGTTACATTTTTAGCTCTTTGACAAATATTACATGTTTTAATAATTCCCCTAATGCTTTTTCCCATTTTCTTCCAAGTGAAGCTCTCTGATAATATGGTATGACATTTCTTAGCTCCTGCATGCAGGTAATATTCATGACAAGTACCCACTATTTCTTTAATCATTCCCTTTGGTACTACTATTTTCCAACTTTCCCTATTTCTTTTATATACTAAGTTATTAATAATTTTATAATTTTGAGGATAATTTTGAATGTTTTCTTTTATTTCTCTAACCTCCAAATCTTCTACTTGTAATTTACTAAATTCTTTAAATTTTGTACACATTTCCATATCCATAACTCTTTCTATATAATTTATTTGTAATTCTGAATTTTGGTCTCTTCTTTCAAACTTATTTTTGTCACAAGGGTTCCTGCTCAATAGGTCTGCAACTACATTTTCTTTTCCTTTACAGTGTTCAATAGTATAATCATATTCTTGCATTAGTAATATCCATCTATGCAATCTTGAATTTAAAATTTTACAAGTCTTAATAAAAGTTAAGGCCTGATGGTCAGTCTGGATCACAATTTTTCTTCCTAGGATGATCTGTCTTGCTTTCTGCAGACAAAACAATATAGCAAGTAATTCCTTCTCAGTGGTATAATATTTAACTTCACTTCCTTTTAATGTGCGGTTCATAAACATTACTGCCTTTTTCTCCCCCTTTTCATCAATCTGATAGATGTGTCCTCCTATGGCATATTCACTGGCATCTGTTTGTAGGTAAAATGTTTTCTGGTAATCTGGGTGAGTAAGTACATTTGTTTCCAAAAATTTTTTCTTTAATTTAATAAAATTTCGCTCCTTCTCTTCTGTCCAAATAAATTTGTTTCTATTAGATAATAATTTTAATAATGGTTGTACAAATTCTGAATATTTTTCTATAAATTTATTATAATAATTAGCCATTCCAATAAAACCTTTTAACTGTCGAGGATTTTTAGGTGAGGGAAATTCTAATATAGCTCTAACCTTCTCTTCATCCATTTTTACTCCATTTGTAGTCAATCTATACCCTAAGAATGAAATATCTTTTCTACAGAACTCTGATTTATCAAATTTAATGGTCATGTTGTTTTTTAAAAAAATTTGGAAGATCTTTTCTAGGTGTTTTTTATGCTCCTCAAATGTCTCAGACATACAGACTATATCATCTACATATATTAAGGTGAAATCTTCTAATTCCTCCCTCATAATACTGTCCATAGCTCTTGCCAATACTGCTAGAGATGTTTTCAATCCATAGGGTGTAACAACAAACTGGTATGTTTTCCCTCTATGTTGGAATGCAGTATATTTTCTTGACTCCTCTTCCAATTCAACCTGCCAGAAACTGTTAGTGAGGTCCATGGTACTCAACCAATTAACTCTCTTTGCTCTGTGTAGAATCTCATTTATTCCTCTATAGCAATCATAATCCGGAATTATAATTTCATTTAGTTTTCTTGCATCTAAACATAATCTAACTTTCCCATTGGTTTTGATGACTGGGACTATTGGATTAATATATGGACTAGTACTTCTTTCAATTATACCTAACCTCAACATTTTCTCTATCTCTTCTTGTACCTGATCTTGGTACTTTGTAGGAATTGGGTAATTTCTTTGGTAAAATGGTACATCTTCCCTAACTTTAATCTTATGTTTATATGCAGTGCATAAACCGGGCTGGTCTGAAAATACTTCTTTATACTTCTCTATTAAATCACTCATCTCCTGTCTTTGTTCCTCAGTTACCTCTTCATTCCCTATTCTTTCAAAAATATCCTTTTTTTTTTATCTCTCCCTCCTCTTGTACAATTTTAATATAATTTTGACTCTGGTTTCCAAAAGTTTCAAATTCTTCCCATTTTTCCATATCATTCATTCCTTCCTCTTCATCACAACTCAATTCCTCCTCCATCTCATTTTCAAAATTATTCATCTCCCCTTTAAATTTTGTCTGCCCATCTACACTCATTTTTGATTTATATAATTTGTTTTCATATTTAAACTCCATCTCCCATTTTCCAAAATCAAGTTGTGCCTCCACATCCATCAACATATCCGTACCTATAATAAATTTTCTCAATAAGCCTGGCACCACTAGGCATTGAAACGGATATTTTACCCCTCCTATTTCTCCTATTACCATGATCATTTTGTTTATCTTTTTAGTTTTCTTATTTGTTGCAGTCCGAATGGTTAAATTTTTTATTGGTAGGATTTCTATTTTTCCTATTTTATTTTTATTCTCTAACATCCATTTCTCCTGGATACATGTTACGTTACTGCCTGTGTCTATTAATGCTGGTAAACTTGTATCTTCCATCTTAATCTCTATCTCTGGGTTTATTATTTTTTTTTCAATTCCTAAATTATAATTTCTCTCCTCATCTTCTTGTTCTAAAAATTTTCTACTGATTAATACATTATTTATAGTTAACTTATTTTTATCGTAGGAGCTTTTATCAAATTTTATCACTGGCAACCTCATTTGTTCTGTTTGGTGCTCCTTTTCCTGATCCAAGGCGACGATACCAGTGTTCTCTAGTTTTCCGTTTGACTATGTGCACCATCCTCCTTCCTTGTCCCCACACATCTCCTAAATTTGGGCATCTCCTCCTGATTCCCGCAAGACACTTGTATGATCCTTAGGCCTTCTCCTCCTTTACTTTCTTCCACCTTCTTCTCTACCTTTTCCATTCTCTGGGTCAATTCCCCTTGTTTCTCATTATTCCTCCTTCCTTCTGTTTCCAATCGGTCAATTCTATCATTATTATTGTTTTTCTCAATCGCTATCTCCCTATTTAAAACTCTTAACTCTTCCCTGTTCTGTATTGTTATATTTTCTACCTTCTCTATCTCTTTCTTATTAATTTCTGTCACATCAGCTATTATTTCTTTTGTTTCCTCAAAATTCTCCTTAATCTTCTCCTCTAAGTCTCTTCTCATAACTCCTATTACAGCATTATTCTCTGTTCTCAACTGTTCCCTCATATCCTCTATCATTCTCCTATTTTCTTCCTTTAGGCTTTCGAATTTCTTATCCATTTCCAACCTACTTGAGGCAAATCCTCTGTTCATCTCTTCTTTCATCTCCTTATTTTCCTCCTTTATTTCTTCACTATTTTTATTTAATTTCCTTATTTCTTCATTACTCTGTTCAAATTTTCTATTCATTTCTTTTTTTATTTCCTCCTTACTCTCTTCAAATTTTCTATTCATTTCCTCTCTCCCTGTATTTATGTTTACACTCATTTCCATTAAAGTCCTCATTATATTCCTTAAATCAACACCCTCATTATTTTCCTTTTTCTGTTGAGTTTGCATCAGTGGTAATCCCCTAGCCTCATCTACTTGGGTTTCCACCTCCTTCTCTTCTATAGGCATATCTGTGCCTTCCGTTTCTGTCTCTTGTATTTCTAGGCTTGTCCCTTTTTCCAATTCCATTAGGCCTATTGTAGCTTCTTCCTCTTTTTCATTTATTTTTTCTTTTAATGTCACATATTTTCCTTTTGCAGCTTCCTCAATTGCTGTACCCTTCCTAGACCTATTATGTTTGTTATATTCCTCTAATTTTTCTGTTTTTTTCGCTTTCTCCCCCCTTAAATTATATGTACCTGTTTCAGATTCCATTTTTTTAATTTTTTATTTCTTTATCTAAAATTTCAAAATTCCCCTTTATGCTATTTAAATTTTGAAAATTAAAAAAAATTATTGACTTATGGTTGCATAGTCCTGAAAAGTAATAATATTAGTAATAAGTATTAAATATTAATACAAATATTTAATTAATAATCTTATCTAAAGTGCCTTAAGGTTAATTCTTAAATTTTTTTATAATCGAGCCCCACGTTTGTGTGCCAAATGTAATAATTGGTAAATTCTCTTTTATAAGTCTTAATAAATTATAAGTTAAAAGAAATAACGATTCAATGCTGCTTTTGTTACAAAAATTTTAATATCTTAATATGACATTCCTTATTTTCTTTTATAAAGTCACTTACTAATTACAAAGTCTTATTTCATCCACAAAGAATTACAAAAATTAAGCTTTATTAGCCTAAGTCTAAAATTTGTTTATGGCAGCAAGAAGTATAGTTATAAATTTTAATATTAATTGAATTTGATTTAATTACTTTAATTTGAGCTTGAGCTCTCCTTATCTCGGGTTAATAGGTGGGTTTTCTAAATTTTGAATAATAAAATTTGAGTTGGCACTTTCAAAAAAATATCTAAGTTACAATTCTTACAAGCTAAAAATTTTTTACAAGTTATTTGGTTTCTAATTAAATAATTTCCTGAATAATGTCTTCTTAATCGATCAGTTCAATGATTTGGCTTAATGTTATTCTGTAATTATGATTTGAATACGATACTGCACTTTCCGCACCAGTAAAAAATATAAAATTTCTACAGCCAATTCTGAAACACGTCTGCCTCGTTCAAATGCTCTGTCCCAACTAACTGACGCTCCCTTTTTAGCAATAAAATGGCCAAGTCGTCAATTTCCGCTATTTTCTCGTTTATTCCTTGTAACAGCTTTACGGATGTCATGTTCACCGCCTCTGATACACTTCTTCTTCTTAACAACTGCACTTAATTTTCTTTGCAAAACAATTGCATTTAAATCTTATTTCCCAAACTGTTTTAGATTATATCTCCACGAGAAATATTTAAAACGAATATCTTTTGCCGGTCAATGCGCATGCAACTCCACAAATTCGTTCTCCCATCTTGTTTACTTCAGAACATTTCACTAGCTTGCCGTTTGAAAGTTTTAAGTGTATTTATATCGTTCTATTGTTCTATTCAAATTGTTATCTATCAATTACTTCTAATACATTTTCTTATAAATAGTGATTTGTGTGTTTTTTTTTTTTTTTTTATATAAAATCTTGTGATTAGATCTAAAATGTGGCCATGTGCATTTTCTACACAAGTGAAATTAGGTTATGTTTACATTTCGTTACTGGTATATTTTAGTAATTTTTTTACATACTGAATTTATATATATATATTTATCTTATTTTGTAAGTGCCTTTTATATATATACTACTTCAAAATGTTACAATATATATATATATATATATATATATATATATATATATATATATATATATAAACCTGTTGTATAACTTCTTTAGTAAACAAATAATTTTTGTATTAACTTCTTCTTATCTTACTTCCTTTTCAAAAACTTAGGATAGTTTATGTTTACTTTAACATCCATTTCTCCTGGATACATGTTACGTTACTGCCTGTGTCTATTAATGCTGGTAAACTTGTATCTTCCATCTTAATCTCTATCTCTGGGTTTATTTTTTTTTTTTCAATTCCTAAATTATAATTTCTCTCCTCATCTTCTTGTTCTAAAAATTTTCTACTGATTAATACATTATTTATAGTTAACTTATTTTTATCGTAGGAGCTTTTATCAAATTTTATCACTGGCAACCTCATATGTTCTGTTTGGTGCTCCTTTTCCTGATCCAAGGCGACGATACCAGTGTTCTCTAGTTTTCCGTTTGACTATGTGCACCATCCTCCTTCCTTGTCCCCACACATCTCCTAAATTTGGGCATCTCCTCCTGATTCCCGCAAGACACTTGTATGATCCTTAGGCCTTCTCCTCCTTTACTTTCTTCCACCTTCTTTTCTACCTTTTCCATTCTCTGGGTCAATTCCCCTTGTTTCTCATTATTCCTCTTCCTTCTGTTTCCAATCGGTCAATTCTATCATTATTATTGTTTTTCTCAATCGCTATCTCCCTATTTAAAACTCTTAACTCTTCCCTGTTCTGTATTGTTATATTTTCTACCTTCTCTATCTCTTTCTTATTAATTTCTGTCACATCAGCTATTATTTCTTTTGTTTCCTCAAAATTCTCCTTAATCTTCTCCTCTAAGTCTCTTCTCATAACTCCTATTACAGCATTATTCTCTGTTCTCAACTGTTCCCTCATATCCTCTATCATTCTCCTATTTTCTTCCTTTAGGCTTTCGAATTTCTTATCCATTTCCAACCTACTTGAGGCAAATCCTCTGTTCATCTCTTCTTTCATCTCCTTATTTTCCTCCTTTATTTCCTCACTATTTTTATTTAATTTCCTTATTTCTTCATTACTCTGTTCAAATTTTCTATTCATTTCTTTTTTTATTTCCTCCTTACTCTCTTCAAATTTTCTATTCATTTCCTCTCTCCCTGTATTTATGTTTACACTCATTTCCATTAAAGTCCTCATTATATTCCTTAAATCAACACCCTCATTATTTTCCTTTTTCTGTTGAGTTTGCATCAGTGGTAATCCCCTAGCCTCATCTACTTGGGTTTCCACCTCCTTCTCTTCTATAGGCATATCTGTGCCTTCCGTTTCTGTCTCTTGTATTTCTAGGCTTGTCCCTTTTTCCAATTCCATTAGGCCTATTGTAGCTTCTTCCTCTTTTTCATTTATTTTTTCTTTTAATGTCACATATTTTCCTTTTGCAGCTTCCTCAATTGCTGTACCCTTCCTAGACCTATTATGTTTGTTATATTCCTCTAATTTTTCTGTTTTTTTCGCTTTCTCCCCCCTTAAATTATATGTACCTGTTTCAGATTCCATTTTTTTAATTTTTTATTTCTTTATCTAAAATTTCAAAATTCCCCTTTATGCTATTTAAATTTTGAAAATTAAAAAAAATTATTGACTTATGGTTGCAAAGTCCTGAAAAGTAATAATATTAGTAATAAGTATTAAATATTAATACAAATATTTAATTAATAATCTTATCTAAAGTGCCTTAAGGTTAATTCTTAAATTTTTTTATAATCGAGCCCCACGTTTGTGTGCCAAATGTAATAATTGGTAAATTCTCTTTTATAAGTCTTAATAAAAATTTATAAGTTAAAAGAAATAACGATTCAATGCTGCTTTTGTTACAAAAATTTTAATATCTTAATATGACATTCCTTATTTTCTTTTATAAAGTCACTTACTAATTACAAAGTCTTATTTCATCCACAAAGAATTACAAAAATTAAGCTTTATTAGCCTAAGTCTAAAATTTGTTTATGGCAGCAAGAAGTATAGTTATAAATTTTAATATTAATTGAATTTGATTTAATTACTTTAATTTGAGCTTGAGCTCTCCTTATCTCGGGTTAATAGGTGGGTTTTCTAAATTTTGAATAATAAAATTTGAGTTGGCACTTTCAAAAAAATATCTAAGTTACAATTCTTACAAGCTAAAAATTTTTTACAAGTTATTTGGTTTCTAATTAAATAATTTCCTGAATAATGTCTTCTTAATCGATCAGTTCAATGATTTGGCTTAATGTTATTCTGTAATTATGATTTGAATACGATACTGCACTTTCCGCACCAGTAAAAAAAATAAAATTTCTACAGCCAATTCTGAAACACGTCTGCCTCGTTCAAATGCTCTGTCCCAACTAACTGACGCTCCCTTTTTAGCAATAAAATGGCCAAGTCGTCAATTTCCGCTATTTTCTCGTTTATTCCTTGTAACAGCTTTACGGATGTCATGTTCACCGCCTCTGATACACTTCTTCTTCTTAACAACTGCACTTAATTTTCTTTGCAAAACAATTGCATTTAAATCTTATTTCCCAAACTGTTTTAGATTATATCTCCACGAGAAATATTTAAAACGAATATCTTTTGCCGGTCAATGCGCATGCAACTCCACAAATTCGTTCTCCCATCTTGTTTACTTCAGAACATTTCACTAGCTTGCCGTTTGAAAGTTTTAAGTGTATTTATATCGTTCTATTGTTCTATTCAAATTGTTATCTATCAATTACTTCTAATACATTTTCTTATAAATAGTGATTTGTGTGTTTTTTTTTTTTTTTTTATATAAAATCTTGTGATTAGATCTAAAATGTGGCCATGTGCATTTTCTACACAAGTGAAATTAGGTTATGTTTACATTTCGTTACTGGTATATTTTAGTAATTTTTTTACATACTGAATTTATATATATATATTTATCTTATTTTGTAAGTGCCTTTTATATATATACTACTTCAAAATGTTACAATATATATATATATATTAGGGATGGGCCGATTCCTAAAATTTTCGATTCCGATTCCGATTCTAAAATTTTCCTTTCGATTCTCGATTCTTTAGTCGATTCTCGATTCTTTCAAGTTATATTAGCTTACACGCTAAGTTCTCTAATCATTAATTTAGTTAACATCTTGGTCATATGGCAAAACCTTTTAAAAGTTCTGTTTTAATGTAATAGGCTACACAAAACCTTCAACAATGAGAGTGATATCTGTCTATAATATAATTTATTAAGGTTAAGTTTCGGAGGAATAATACAATGTATCTGTTATCCGTCTATTCGCTCAACTGTCATGGCCACGGTTTCGACAGTGACGGTTAATCGAGTTTTTACTGTACTTTTTTGTGTTTTGTTCTGACATTTAGTGAGAGAGAGAGAGAGAGAGAGAGAGACGAGCGATGTCAAACGACCAGAAATGGTTACGATCTTGATTGCTGTTGCTTCATAAATAATAATATTTTCGTTTACTTTAATCATTTAATTCATTCAAATCAACTAATACATAAATAAGGCATAGTTGGTAATTAATTACTTTTCCACACAAATATAATAAATTTTAGTGATAAATTTTGTTTGGTAACAAATTACTCCACACGCATATTTTAATAGTTAACAAAATAGGAATCGGAATCGACACTTTTATGATGAAGAATCGAGTATCGACGATTCCTCGATACCACCTAGAATCGACGATTCCTGGAATCGAGAATCGGAATCGGCCCATCCCTAATATATATATATATATATATATATATATATATATATATATATATATATATATATATATATATAAACCTGTTGTATAACTTCTTTAGTAAACAAATAATTTTTATATTAACTTCTTCTTATCTTACTTCCTTTTCAAAAACTTAGGATAGTTTATGTTTACTTTAAGATCAAGTTTTATCTTTTCTAGGTTAATTATTTAAATTCTCAAAATTTATTTTAAAAGTTTTTCTTAATTACTTCAAATTTCTTAATCAGATTTTAATTTATTTTCCAAACTTCATTACAATTTATTTATTTAATCAATCCTTTTATTTGACTTTGGTATCTTAAACCATCTATAAAAAACAACAGACATTTAAAAAACAAAATTTTTATCCTTCATTATAAACTTTGTAACTTCTTTTGTAAACAAACAAGTTTTATATCACCTTGTCTTACCTTCATTCTTTTCTGAAATTTTAAATTTAATTTAAAATAAAAATTAATCCTTTCTTTGTTAATATTTAAAACTTAAACTTTATTATTTAATGGTTTCTTCAATTTAAAACTTCTAATTTAATTTGCAAAAATTCTATTTTACTATTCTGTACAAGATTTTACTTTGTTTTCCAAGACTTCATTACAATTTAACTTATTTTCACAACCTTTTCAGTGTCCCATGAAATCTCTTGATATTTGACTTTAGTATCTCAAATAAAAAAACAACAGACATTTAAAAACCCAAATTCCTTCTAACAAACATTTTGAAATATTTTATATCTTCATTAGAATTCAACAACATTTAATTTTAATCCTACATGAGAACAATTTAAATTTCTCACAGTCTTTATCTCTAACATAGCTTATTTCTATTAGGCTACTTGAAATTTATTTAAACACTTTTTATGACAAATTTACTTCATAGGATCCACATATTTTTTTTCCAAAATTTTACTTTCTTATTTTAAAAATCGTTCTGTCAAAACTTAATATAATTTATTAGCAATTTTTGTAATGAAAATTTAGTGTAATTTTTTGTAATGCTTCTATTTTAAAATCTGTATACAATTCTTAAATAATTTTGGAAAATAGTAATTTTCTTTAAGATACCAGTTTTTCTGGGTCAACCTCTGCTCTAAAAAAGTTATGTTACATAACAGACGTATTTACTGGCTTCAACAAAGTGATAATCAATTCGAACTTATTTGACCAAAAATTAAAAAAAAAATTTTTCTACTTATTATTGATTTGCCTTTAACCACATTAATTTCTAAATTTTTATTTATTTATTTTATCTCCAAAACTGTCTTTTACATGAATTTTAACTTTTAAAAATTTATTTCCAAACATTTTGATTTGTACCTTTTCAATCTATAAAGGGAAGGTTCGCCATTTTAGTTTGAGGTAGCTACCACCAACTAACGCTATCCCCTCCACTTTCTTTCTGAAACCAAGCCACTCCTTTTCAACTTTTGCAAAATTTATTTATATTTAAACATTAAAATTTCAAAAATTCAAAATAAAAATTTTAATTTATTTGAGAGAGAGAGAGAAAGAAGCTGAAATCTGACCTTTCCAGAGTTAAGCCCCTCATAGTCCTTCGTTGGCTTGATGTCATCACTCCCCCTTTTGTGGCTAGCCATCTTGGATGTTGGATTTGTCCAAAACTAGCATCACCATCACTTCATTGTTCCCATGTTGTCGTAATGTCCGAACCAAAACGGTACGTTTCCTTTTTTGCACGAAATTATACATCTTTATTTATACTTTTAATTTGAAGTCCTGGATCTAGTTTTTTAATAAGCCTTTAACACTGTCTCTATAATTTTTTAAAATAATTTTACTCCCAGTTTTGATCTACTCTTTGTTTTACATTACACTGTTAAAATTAATATTTTATAAGTGAATTTGGTTACTTTTAACTATAAATTGTTTAACCACTTCAATTTTAGACACTGTTAATTTTTTTTATAGATATTAGCAATGACTCAAAACTTTTATTCGACCTATTTTTCTGCAACAAGCTTCCTCCTCAAAAGGGTTTTAAAACACAAGACAGTTCATTTCAGCGCTATCACTCTCGCTCTTAGCCTTGCATTTTTTCAATTAACTTATCGGTTTGAAACACTGTAAGAGTTGAACAGAACGGAGCGCACTCGCACACGACCGTTCCCTTCGTTGTCTCAAGATACGCTGCAAAATTTTGGAAGTTCTCAGAGGCATTGTCAACCCCTCCCGGACGCTTTGTCTAGCTTACTTCTGGTTTGCGCTTCCCACGACCTGTCAGTCTGTTGTCGAAATATTCACAAATTTTTTAGTTTTTCTTCAACTCGTTTGGGAGGCTCCGTATCGGGTTTTTCGTCTCTTCACTTTGTTCTTCTTTCTTCATTTTGCGTCCCCTCGAATGTCGATGGTCTCTCTAGGGGGATTTTAAACTTTTCCCCCCTTTCAAATGTGGAAAAAATCATCTTATCCCGAAAATGGATTTATTTCTATTTCTTAAATTCGTTAAATTAAACTTACTTTATGCCTAATGCATTTTTATTTTGTTTTGGCTTCGCTATTTTGACTGCAAAACCTCTTAAAATATATGGAATTTACAATTGCCCTTGCAACGGTAAAATGTGATATTTTAGCCCGTTGCAGCATCATGGATTTCAAACAACGCATTAAACATTGAGTTTTGTTTTAAGTTGCAAAATAATGCCAAAGAATAATGCTCACGAAATGTGAAAATCTATGTATGGGGATAATGTGGTAATTCTGAAGACTGTGTACAAGTGGTATGACCAATTTAAAAGCGGAAAACGAGCATCGTTCTTGGCGGAAAAAGTGTTCCTGTCTATCTATGTCCGCCATACTCACTCGCTTTAGCACCATGAAACTCTTGGCTCTTCCCAAAAATTAAAACTGTGCTTACAGGATAACGCTTTGACACCATTCCTGACATTGAGAGAGCCACGACTGAGCAGCTTAAAGTCCTTCAGAAAGAAGCCTTTCAGAAATGTTTCCAGTCATGGATTCAACATTGGAATAAGTGCATTGCCAGCCAAGGACAGTACTTTGAAGGATTAAATTGAATTTGATGTATGTTTATTACTTTTTGACATACAAAATTATTCACCGTATTTTTTGATCAGAGTGGTGTGTATATATAAGTGGGGCTCATTAAAACAGGATCTTGAAACGATGTGTATTACAGTATTTAAGACGCAAAACATTCTCTATAAAAATAACTTTCTTTTTAACTTATGTACATTTTACAAAAATAGAAAGAAATCATCCTCAGAGTTTGTTTTTTTTTCCTTGAGGATGATTGTTTTGTAATTGATATTTACATAAGGTTAATAAAGAATAATGACTTGTTTATCAATTTAAGGCAGCAAAAAGAAATCATTACAGATATTTCTCAGCAGATACATTTAACTTGAAGAGTGAAATATTCAATGCTTGAAGAAGCCACTCACAAAAATGCCAGCTGAGGTGTCGTGTTATTGTGAATCTGTGATGTTTTGTAGGCCTGTAATTATAATATTATAGATTCACAATAACAACACACACCTGAGAAGGTACCTGTTTGTGATTTTTGCAATACCGAATAATGCACTGATTCAGATTGAAACATGTCTGCTGATAAATATTACCAAGTAGTGGATTTTTGCCAAGTAAAATTATTAAATGAGGGATTATTTTAAAAAACTTCAAGATATAAAATCCAATAATTGCAAGTTTTAATAAAAAATAATTGTACTTAAAGGGTGTTTTGTATTATTTATTATAAATTTATATTTTTTCCAAAATAGTGATTTCAGTAACTTTTGGATTATGAAACTCAATAACTTGATTCTGTTTATGTTTAGAAATATACACATATTTAGCAACTAGAGTGAGAATTCTTAGAAACAGTCCTTAATTTATAAACCTTATTTTTAGCATCAACGTGGTTGTGGTATTATTTATTGCCGGACACGAGATTTGACAGAAGAAGTATCACAGGTCCTTACAAAAACTGGTATACCAACACTGGCCTACCATGCTGGTAAGAACAAATGAAAAAATAATTTTTGTCTTTATTTTAAACATGTAAATTGTTTTCATAAAAGGTTTTTCACCCTTCATTTAAAAATGATTGGTAAAATTTAATTTTATTTCAGGTTTAAAAGATAAACAAAGATTGAAAGCTCAAGAAGATTGGACAGAAGGAAAATTCAGAGTGATTGCGGCAACAATAAGTTTTGGGATGGGTGTAGATAAAGCTACAGTCAGGTAGTCTACAGAGACATTCTATTATTTTTTTAATGGTAGATAGATTACTTTAAAATACTTGTATGATTTTTGTGTAAATATATAGCTAATGGTATATATAGTATCTGTATACTATAGACAATATATTGCAATATGGTATATATATACAGTCGAACCTCCAGATAACGAAAAATCCTCTATATAACAAATTTTTATCTTGTCCCATGACATTTTAGAAGTTATACTGCTTATTTACCTCTATGTAACGAATTTCGGACCTCTCAATAACGAAGTTTTTTTTTCATTTAAACCGAAGAAATGTAGTGTTGTATAGGCAGCTCACAATGGCATTTCCAGGAAATTGTTTATTTTCAGCAGAAAGGTCAACAAAACCAAGAATGGTAGGCAAAACACATGTCGGCAATTGACTGCATGTTATAGTTCGGTTCAGTTAACACTTTCAGCACGGTTAGCGTTCCGGCACTCTCTGGGTTCCCTTACAGATGCGCTCCCAGCTTATTTCCTTAGATACGGCGACCTCACCGGCACACTCACTCCCAGGCTAATTGAAACTTCTCTAGTGTCGATATCTGTATAAAGGTTTGATTTTTACGTCAGTGCTTTAAAAGAATTTGGAGAACATTGTGCCTGAGTTGTTTTTAAATCCGACCATCCCAAGTTAACTTTTGATGCTTCAACTGAAACAATGATTCAGGAAGTTTAACGCGGCAAACATCCGGTAAAAACAACGATCACAAAAATTAACCCAGCTTTCTGAACTAACGCAAGAATAAACGATAACTGTCCTATTAGAGTTAATAAACCAACTGGAGGTGGGAACAGACTATTGTAAATATGAGTCATTGACAAAATGCTTGGACGCCCGAAAACCTAATGTGGCAACGTAAGGTTGTAGTAAACAAATGTCAGCTAATCTCAGCTATAAATAGTCTCGGACGTGACGTATGTATTATCTATATCTCCGTTTACATTATCGATCTCTATGGCTTTGTGGAACACGTGGCACAAATGTTGCTTTCATAAGCATTATCTAACTTGCATAGCGTTTTCATAACTCATCATAATAGCCTATACAGAGTAGATCCTATAAAAAATATTGAATGTGAATACCTAATACAATGAAGAAACATCAATAAAACATTTTTAACAACTTGAATTTCAAATAAATTGAGACTTTATAAAACATTATCCTATATTAACATTGGCCTATTACACTAACTACGCTCGCGATATTATACTGTATCTCTTTTATTACCGCAGGTACTGCGATATGCGTAAGATGGGGTGGGAGCATTCTTTACAACACAAACTCTCAATAACGAACACCTCTCTACAACGAATTTTTTCTCTGGATAATCGACTTCGTTATACAGAGGTTCGACTGCATATATCAATTCCTACTAATGTCAAAAAAAAAAAAAAAATATTTTAGCTACTTTTTATGAAATAATTACAGTAATATAAATAAAGTAGCATAGCCTATGTGTTAAAACAGCTGTTTTTAAATACTTTTTTTAAGCCAAATGGGGTGAAATAACTATATTGCATACCTTGGCCCTTTTGTGAAACTTTTTTTTTCATATAAAGCTAAAATTAATTCTTTGAATTTAATTAATGAATTAATATTTGGAAAAGTTGTATTAACATCAAGTGTCATCCACTACAAGTTTAAACAAATGTATTTGAGCTTTAGTGGGTAGATAAAAAGTCTTTTATTAATGATTGAAAAAGATACAAGATATAAATAAGGAAAGTGTGAACTAATAGTATTGAATAAAAGAACCCTAACAAGGTGCTACACGGGTATATACATGATTCACTGACAGATGTTAAATTCTTTTCAGCATGGGCACATTGCATTCTGGAACAAGGCTTTTAATGATAGCATTGCCTGTTGTACAAGATAATCTGAAGTAAATCTCTATTTTATTAAATAATCTCTCATGACAGACTTGGTTGTAAATGAAACCAATGTTTATGCAGAAAAGATTACCTTTTATTCAGATTATTATAAGGAATGTGTAAAGGCTAGATGGGATAAAGAATAGAGACTTTCACAATACTGTGTTTGTTCTATCATTGTCAGTTTGTATCACTTCACAAACTTTCAGACTGATGTTAGAGGATAAACACTACCTTAGCTGGTATAAAACATGTGCTATTCATCTCCTCACATTAAATTAAGTCTGTTTCAATAAACTTTCAGATTTTAAAATTTATAACAAAAGGTGTTCATATTCTTACTGGCTTTTTATGTGTATTTCAATTCCAGATTTGTCGTGCATTGGGGAATACCAAGCAGTATACCAGCTTACTACCAAGAAAGTGGTAGAGCAGGCCGAGACGGCAAACCAGCACATTGTCGTATATATCACACTCGTAATGCGAGGTCTTCTTATGAGTTTATTCTTAGAAGTGAGGCAAACAGAGCAAAAACTGAACAAAAAAAATCACAAGCACAGGCTGCTCAAAAGGCTTTTCAAAAGATGGTTGAATTTTGTGAAAGCATTCAGTAAGTATTAATGGAAAATCTTTGTTTCCTCTTGTAAGTGATATTTTGATGGTCATGAAAAATCCCGTTTTAAATGTCATAAACAAAAGCTGTTTTTTATGCTATTTTGTTTGCATTGAAGTAAATGAATAATAAGTTTAATAAAAAAATAAGATTTGAAATTGATATTTAGATAGTCAGGTTTCGATCAGTTGTATCTAAAACATGTTTATTGGTAATATATTGGAAATTACATAAATATATTAAGGACAAAAATCCCAAAACTTTATGTAACAGTGTTAGAAGAAAATGTTCTTTTTCAATAATGTTCCTTTTTTAAAAAGAGTGGGAAAGCATTTCTAAGAGATGGAAATAGGAGGCAAGGAATAAATGCTTGAAATGGAGAATTGTGTGGGAAACAAGGTGTAAGCTATTGTTTTAAATGTTTTTTATTTAAGTTTTAAAGTGATCAGGCAATATGACTATTATTGCCTAAGAAGAATAGGAAGTTATTTTGAATATAGATAGTCTTAAGAAATTTTTGAACAGGATTAAAAAAGATAAAGGATCACATGTACAGTATGAGAAGTGTTGAAGAATTTTGGAATACACATTGGAATTTGTTATAACGTCATTATTATAGTGTTCTGCAAGATTTTTGCAAACAGAATTGAAATGGTTTTGTTGGTTCAATCGTTATAGGTTAAGTGGTAGAGTAGCTGATTTAATGGATAGATTATGTTACTTTATTTATATTAGTTGTAATTATAAATTTAATAAAACGTAAGTAAAATATTTGTTTAAAATTTAAGTAGGAATTGACTTTTGTTTTTTTTGTGTTTATATTACTTGTTTACTTTTAGTATTCTTTTAACACGTTCATTGCCAATCACGCAATATTGCGTGATGTCAGATCTTACAGGATGACCGATCACGTGATATCGCGTGACCGTTGCTATCCAAATTCTAAGTGAATTATTATAGCGGCCACTACACAAAATTCCAATTTCCAGCTTGGCAATGAACATGTTAAAGGGCAATCCCTAAATTATGTAAAACGGGGAGAGGGAGGGGGTTGTGTTATGCAGTAGCGTAAACTTATGCAACTTGAAATTTTAGTTTTGACTACAATACAAATGTTTTTATTTAATAAATAACAGCCCCATTTAAACTTTTAGTAAGTAAAACGTACCTAATATTAATAATGAACTCAAATAAAATATTTACAAAAAAAAAAAAAACATATGTATTTAAAGTAATCTATTAAACTTCCTATTTATGAGCATTATTGGAGAAAAAATGTAAGGAACCACATAACCTTGAGTACATTATCGCCACAGTACACAGTACGGCGATCAGGGGGCCTGTACAGATATGTACCGCGGCCTCTGTGTATCAGTTTAAGCGCTAGTTATTACTTATCAGTAACAGTTTTCAGCTAATCAATTATTTTCTAATTCGAACTGCACAGTAATGGGCATGACCGAGTTTGATGGATTTCTGAGTTCCCTGGCCAAACACGACTTAAAACTAAATTATTTGTAAATGTTTGAAGTATGTAGTACTTGTAAACAATGTGCGGAGTTTGGTCTATTTTAAAATTAGACTTATTATGTATACATATCTTTTTATGAAACTCGCACCACCAGTGGTGTCTGTCGCGGCATACATGACTACTTCATGGGTGGATGAATAGTCTTTAGACAATGTTACAAATGGGTTGATCATGTTTTGTTTAAATTTATTTAAGTCACATTTTTATAAAAGAATATTTTTAACTAAAATAACTAGTATACTAAAATAACTTTATACTAGTATAAAACTAATATTGTCTTGACTTTACACATAACCTAAAGTTTATTTTGATTTTATAATTTCTGTTTGTTTACCAGTACATGTGAGGCCACCTATTTAACAAAATTGTTTCTTATTCATGTTTTATTTATTTAAAAATTTTTTTAAAATTTTTCATTATATTATTACCATAATAATTATTGGCTCATTTAACGTACAGTACAGTCTCGCTAATCCGGTCTCCGATGATCCGGACGTCCGGCTAATCCGGACGGCCTAAAATTTTTGTTTAGTTTAATACTTTACAGTGCACAATCAGTCTGACGTCCGCAAAAATATTTATTTTTATACATCTATATTTGTTATTTTTCAAAGGGGTTTTCCTACTCTAATAGGCAAATAATATAATTTATTCATTAAAATATGAATTTACCATATTATTTGTGTCTTTTGCCTATTAAAGTAGGAAACACTTCTTTGAAAAAATATATTCACATTAGATCTCCCAACACTACAACGCACGTGACATCAGAGACATCTTGAGATAAACGAAAGATAAAGGACCGCTGACTAAACGGATAGACATCCGTCTGGCGTCAGGTCAGTTGAGTTGTCGGACGGATGCCACCTTTACTGCTTCTCGCAAGATTTCTGCTCAGTTGTAATTTAATTCTAGTGCGATATTGATCTGTGTTTTTTATTTACGTCTCGTTCAGTGTTCAGTGAAAATGGCGACTAAACGTAAGTCAGTGACAGTGACAATGGAATAAAAACTCCAAGCTTTATTTCGTATTAATGGAGGTGAATCGCTTACTAAAATTGCAAAAGAGTTAGGCGTGGGAAAACAAACTGTTTCCGATTGGAGAAAAAGCGACAGGAAATTGAAGATTTCTTTGCAACAATGGTTAGTAAAGACAGTTTAGGCGGCAGAAGCACTTTAAAAAAACCAAAAAATGAACCCTTAGATGATGCTTTGTATGTTTGGTTTTGCCAACAAGGTGTAAATTTGCAAACGATCGCGCTGAAACTGAATGAAAAGTTAAAAGGAGGCCCTAATTTTGCTGCCAGTGAGGGTTGGCTGTCACGGTGGAAGGAACGACACGGCATCCGTCAACTCGAAATAAGTGGTGAAATTTATAAAATGTTCCCAAAAAAAACTTTAGCTTCCAAATTAGATTCAATAGCAAAAGGCCATATAGTTAAGAAAGAACGTATGACTTTGCTGCCCTGCAGTAATACTTCTGGCGATCTAAAATTTCCACTTTTGGTGATAGGGAAATCCGCAAAGCCTAGGGTTTTTAAAAATGTAAATTTAAGTGTTATACCGGCCCAATACAAGTTCCAAAAATCAGCGTGGATGAACAGTCAAATTTTTAAAGACTGAAGTTTTTGAAAACTTTGTTCCAACAACAGAAAAGTTTTTAAAAGAGAAAAAACTCCCTCAAAAAGCTGTTTTACTAATTGATAATGTCCCATGCTACCCAAATGAAGAATTGCGTCATGGTGACATTTTTGTTAAATTTCTTCCTCCTAACGTCAAGGCTCTCATTCAGCCGATGGACCAAGACGTGATAGAGGCGATAAAACGCCATCCTTGAAATTCTTAAAAAAGTGATTATAAAGGATGTCATTTATATGGCTGCAGAATCGTGGGAGGAAATTCAACCGTCTACACTCCAAAAGAGCTGGAAAAAATTGTGGCCTGAAATGCCACAGGAAAGTGAAAAAAACCGTCAGTCAACCTACTAATGACAACACGGAATTTTTTCGGATTTTTTAGTAATTGGAGGGTTGGGCCGAGTTGAAAGACACTGATATTTCCGAGTGGATTATCAGTGATAATGACATTGGTTATCAAGTGCTCAATCGTCGCGGTGTGCACTGCAAACGCAGAAAATGACAGTCGGAAGAGGAAGACTACACAAACGAACCGGTCAGCCCATCTCATGATGGGGCGGCTTCAATGCTGGAGGGGTTGATGACCTACTTTGAGAAACAAACTGATACGTCAACTGCGGAGCTATTGACCTTGAAACGCCTACGTACTGTGAAACGACATCATTCATAGTTGAAACAAAAGAACATTACAGACTATTTTCACCAAGTTTTTTAAAGTTTATTTTTGTTTCAGTTTCATTTTTGTTTGAGTTTTTTGTGCGTTTATACAGTATAGTGTAAATAACTTTAGGTGAATACATATATATACTTTGATATATATTCATGTCATACCTTTTCTGTTAAATTACAGGATTTTTTGCTAAATAAGCTATGAAATACTGTACTGTATAGCTTTAGGCCTCAATTTCACGAAAACTACAATTTCAATATGTTTCCCCGTCTAAAACACATATTGTATGCATTTGTTTGGCTTTTTCCGTCTAATCCGGACTTTCGTTGATCCGGTCAGGGTCCGGTCCCATCAAGTCCGGATTAGTGAGACTGTACTGTACTTCTTTAGTGGCCTACAAATTCGGCAATCAAAATAATTTACTCAGTAAAGAAGGAGGACAAGACGTTACGTAATTATGGAGGGGGTTGGTACTACCGTTACCGTTCAATATAGGGGGAGGGGGGTTAAAAATCATCCATTTTAGCGTTACATAATTTAGGAATGGCCCCTAAGGTGAATTATGTTATTAAAGAACTTGTTTTCTCTGATAGGTGCAGGCATGCAGTTTTTGCAAAATATTTTGGAGATGAGAAACCCGATTGCAATAACAAATGTGATGTTTGCCAAATGAAGTCAACAGTAGAAAGCAATCTGAATGATTTCCAGTATGGAAGTGGAAATTCTACAAACAGGACAGTAGCTGTAGGGAAGCAAGAGATGGATGAAAGATACTCTAGTCTGTATGAAGGAGGCAGAAGAGGATTGCAAAGGTAAATATTAAAATATTACTTGCACAAACCTACTTTGAGTGTAACAACCATACCTATAAGTTGTGGGCTGTAATTTTACATATTTGGACAAAATTGAAAGCATTTAATTTATATTCTTATAGTTACTATCAAAAGCGTTAGGTTTGGCCTCATTAGAGCTCTAAGCAGAATTGATGCTTTTTTGCCAAGAAAGTTTTGGTAAAGATCAAGATTTATCTTTAGAACCTATTCCTCTTTTTTATCGAACATCAACTACATATGGAAAATGCGAACATATAAATAGTTCAAAAATTAAAAGACTTGTTCCTTTCTCAAATAGAATGGCTTTGTCAAGTCATTCTGTCAATCTCCTATAAAAAAAATTAACATTTCAACTAATATGGTGTTGTTGTTTATTATTTTCAAAAATTTAATAGAGCTGGATATGATCACAACAGTTTGCGGATAAATTTTATGGGTAATACATTCAGTGAAGATGACGTAAATGCTATCATAGCTTGACCATCTTCCTAATGGATGACTTCATTTGTTATCGTATCTTCATTGTATTCTACTGTTCCTGCTATAGAGCTCAAAAGGATATAAAGGTATTGTAGGAATAAAACTGAAAATCTATTATGCAACATAAAAAACTTTAATAACTACCTATAGAAAAACTCAAAATCCTTAACATATTAAAGGTTTCCTTATGTTGAAAGTCTGTAACTATTATGGTAAAGATATATCAACCTGCACAGTTTATGTTGCACTTATAATCACCAGGTGGCAGAGATTAAGGGTTTTCTAAAAGTAATTATGTGCAGTGTGCAAATCAAGTATTTAATGTTCATATGTAATCGTTTATTTGATTGCTTGTGGTGTCATCCTATGATGTATGTAAATTAAGTATGAGGTATCTAACAAAAAGGCTGCTTCACATACTGTGATGTGCTGCAATTGGGAAATGAATGAGGAAAAACAGTGGTGTAGGATGTCTAATTAAAAAAGTTTTATGTGAGCTTTTGGTGGAAAGCAGCTAGAAGAGATAACAGTAAAATGGAAAGAGTGTAGTGTTAGTGATAAAACATAAGCACTTTAACAAAGTGGGAACAAAATTACTGCTATTATTTAAATAAAAATAGAGCCCATTAAATTAACAAGTAAAATGAGAGTTGAATCTGTAAAAATAATTAACAAAGAATGAAATATGCTGAACTGATTACAAAAAATGAAAGAAATTATAATTAATATAGTTCATTATAGTAAATATTTTGCAAAGTTTACATGATATATTTACAAAATTTTTATTGGTTTGGAATTCCATTTTTACTAGTATAGTAAATTATACCAAATTACTAGTATAATTTTTATAGTGGTAGTCATTAATTAAATATGGTTTGTAATTTTTTAGTGATTCTGATGCGTATGCTGGAGAAGGCAGTCGAAGCCCAAGCTCAAGTAAGGACAATGAACTCTTATCAGTTATTAAGCAACAATTCTCTTTGCGACGAGCGAGTCAAGCTGAAAGAGATGAAGACTTTGATGCGGAAGTGGTGATGTCAAAAGTAAGAGCTGCAGCGAGTACCAAGATTAAAGTAAATGGATTGACTATCTCTGTAAGTATGTAATGAATTTAAAATTAATAATATACTCATCTTAATTTCTGTTAGGAATATTTCTATATATTTGAGTACATTTTTCTGCCATTCCTGTTTCAATATTCTCCTCTGTTGACGCGTTTCGGAGTAACTCCATTTTCAACTTTTGAAAAAGTTTTGAAAATGGAGTTACTCCAAAACGCGTCAACAGAGGAGAATATTGAAATGTTAGGATTTTCTGAAAAATGTACTCAAATATATATGTAATGAATTTATGTAATGTAATTTTTGTACTAAAAAAACAACAATGATGACAGTTGTGGGACTGATGACAGTATAGTAGCATCAAATTTTATTTGTAAAGTAAAATTATATAACTAATTAAGAATTTGATAAGAATAACATAAACTAACAAAAGCCTTTAAAAGATCAATTTTCTTTGAATATTTATATTATATAATACAGTTTTTTACAAATGGAGTTTTATATAAATAGATGAAGCCAATAGAGTATAAGGTGATGCATGAGTAGTTGATACATTTAAAAAACAAGTATAACATACATCTTATGTTTATGTTACTCAAATTTTGTATAAGTGTACCCTTGTTTCATGAAAACAATGGTAGAGGCAGCATTGCAGCTTTGTCTCTGCCTGCCCTCTACTTGTGTCGTAGTGTGCACTTTGCCATGACTGCGCATGAAAAATTTTCTACTAAGCAGTGAGCTTAAACAGTTAACTTTTGTTAAACAAAATTTTGAGCTTAATTTAGACTAAGTGGGCTTTAGCTGGGAACGTGATCTATTGTTTATACGGAAACTTTGAAGAAAGAGAAAGTATTAATGAAGAAAATCAGCTACATGCACTACCAGTTCAGTACCTTAAGCATATTGCTGCACTGAAAGTCGTAATGCAGTGTAACCCATACAAGTTAACATGGCAAGCTTTGAGAGAAATTGGAATATGGTATCATTCAGTTCAAAGAATGTTACACAGTGACATGAATTTCTACCCGTACAAAACGACTACTACACAAGTTAACAGAAGTCTACAAGAAAGAGATTGTAGAGTGCCTTGAGCACGAAATAAAGATGAAGTGTTGTTTAAAACTTAGTTCTCTGCCGAAGCTCATTTTCATTTCAACATGGCAGTTGATAAGCAAAACATGGGGTTTTGGGCTACAGAGAAACATTCATGAAAAAAGCACACATGGTGAAGAAGCATGACGTCATGTCATGGACTAATAGGACTATTTTTCTTTGATGAGACAGTATATTCCCAATAATACAAGAACATGCTTGAGAGTAAATTCATGCCTCAACATCTTGCAACTAGACGCGGCATTCATATGCAGGGGTTTAGGGAGAATAGTGCAACTCCTCACACAATGTACTTGTTTTTTTAAATGAGTTTTTGGTGATCGTGTAGTCTCTTTGTTACTTTTAGCACAACAATGACAGATTCATTTGGCGTTTTCTAAGCCTAAATTTAAATCCTTGTGATTTATTTTGATGAGGCTATTTGAAAGAGAAGTTCTAAGCTTCAAAACCTCATTGAAATACAAGGTGGCATGTGCAGTTCTGCAGTGAAAATCAAAAGGATTTGTGTTACCAAGTCGTCAGTAACATACATGATCTTTTTGGATAAGTTTTTGATGTAATGGAGGCCACTTTGCATGCGATATCGTAAAATGTATTTCTGTGGGTAAAATTTAATAATTGTTCTATGAGAAATGAACCTTTTATTCTGAAATTAAATGTCTCAACTATTCAGGTACAGTTCTGTATTATAATCTTGTTTATTATTATAACTTTAAAATTTTTACATGTAAATTTTCCAGTTTATTATATTTGTACATTTTAAAATTTTATTTTTCAACTTTATTAAATAGTCTCTTGTAAATAAACCTAATAAATTTAGCTAAAGTCCTTAACAAGTCATTAGATTTTTTTAAAATCTATGTTTATTACTAATTTATTAAGAGAAGATATAATTTTCCTTAGAGATATATTGTAATTTGGTGGTAATGTATAACATAGCCTATAAGTAATAAAAACCTATATGGAGTCACATAGTTTAATCAAATACTGTAAACGGCTAATAATGTTTGTATGAATAGTTTGATTTACATTTAATGTTAGGTAAATAGTAGTAATACTGTGTGTAGTAAAACATACAGTTTACCAAATAGTAAAACTATTGATATTTTGAATTGCCATATTGACAAAACTATATATATACATATATATATATATATTTTGATATTTTACGTTGTCCATTATTTTTCCGTTGCACTGACTTTATGGAGTTGATATATTACTATTGTAAATATTTTTATCCACCACTAAGTGCAATAATTTTACCTTGTGTGATGAGGCACCTTTCGGTCACTTGACCATTGTCGAATTACTGATTATTTTTTGGTGTAGATGTAAGGTCCGCGATTTTGGTATTTGTTGACGTTACACGCATTTTCTCTTGATTTGCGTGTATAATGTTTTTATATAGTATGTCCTCTGTATATGTGGTCTGTAGGCTCATTAAATTGTTGTGTGTGTTTTTATAAATGTGGTATTTTTCTAGTGAGTTTAGTTCTGTTGGGTTATTATTTATTTCAAGTATGGTTAGGTTATTTTCGTAGTTTGTTATTTCATGTTTATGTGATATTAGGTGTGCTGCAACATTTGATACTTTTGTATTTTTATTTTCGAATGCTCTGTAATGTTCTTCAAATCTTATTTTAAATGATCTGGTCGTTTTCCCTATGTAAAATGCGTTGCAGTCATTACATGTAATTTTGTAAATTCCTGATAGGTTATGTTTTTCTGTATTTGTTTTGTGGTTTATGTTATTAAGATATTTTATTATTTTGTTGTTTGGTTTGTATGTTGGATTGTAGTATTCTTTGTTGTATATATTTGTTAATTTTTCTATTTTGTTATTGGTGTATTTTAGGTAGATTTTTTTATTTTTGCTTTTTTTGTGTTCAGGTTGTGTTGAGGTTAGATTTTTTGGTAAATTTATTGTATATGTTTTTTATAAGGTGTTTGTTTTATCCATTTTCTATTGCTATTTTTGTAATGTTATCTAGTTCTTCATTTAATTTTTGTTTGTTATCTTGTGTGTATTTTATTGCTTTATTTATCTTTAATGATAACCAATCTTTCTACACCAATTTGTGCCATGGAGATCCAGACACCGAACCCTTAAGTACCAGGCGAGAGAAACTTACACTGAAGTTCTGGGAGAGATCCAAAAGAGTTGACTACAAGTACTGGAACGGATACAAGGCAGCCACACACCGCTTAAAAACACAAACAACTTCTCTTGAACACATGCAAAACCTCAGAACTAAATATAACATCCACCTAGCCAGCCCTGCGCCCTTGAAAACTTTCAATACAGTCTTTGGCGCATCACCTTTAATGAATCTTTCACTGCTGAGCCAATCAGCCCCCAAATATCTGTTTAACCCGGATGAACTACGGAAATCTGCACTGGAGACTATACATACACTATATCCTCAAGGAAATTGGCTCCATATTTATACAGATGGTTCTATGATTTTGAACACTGGAACAGGGGCAGGCGTGTACTCACACGTTTTTTCAAAAATGTCAAGCAGTTGGGATATACTCAAGCAACTACAATGGTGAGATAGCTGCAGTAATAACAGCCGTTAAAGAGCTGAGGCTAGCCACAGAGAAAGAACAACTGAATTGCAGAAGAGTTGCTGTTTTCATCGACTCACAAGCTGCAATTATCGCATTAGCCAGCAGCACTCCCACTGACTGTAGTTTAACACTAGAAGGTAGGAAAAGTCTCGCAAAACTCATAGGAGACGGATGGATTGTCCACCTTCAGTGGATCCCAAGTCATATGGGAATCGCTGGTAATGAGAAAGCCGACAAATTAGCGAAGGATGGAGCAGACATGCAACAGCCTATTTCCCTTGTCAGCTTAACATCTGCTAAAAGCCATATAGAAACTGCAGTCAGACAACACTGTAAATTAGTTCACCCGGAGGCAAGTAGAGGAAAGAAGTGGCAAATGTTACTGTTGGATGGGTCTCTCCCCGTAAACCTAAGTAGAGCGGCTGCCGTAGCACAATTGCGTACTTGTACTGGGCATGATTACCTCCAGGCACATCTTCACCGTCTTGTTCTGGTGTACACTGACATCTGTCCCCTATGTCTAGAAGAAAGAATGAACGGCGACCATCTGCCAAAGTGCCCCGAACTGGCGAACATAACTCCACAGTTGTCTCGTCTCTACTGGGAGGCTCGACGCCGAATGGCTTCTCTGCCAAGGATAAAGTAAAGTAAGTAAGATAATCCTAGGGAAGGTGAATGTTTAAGTGCCTTGGGGATTGTTGGACAGGCGCTCTCACACTCGCTACATTTTCCGGCGTTGTTGCAGTCCTTGGTAGGCCAGTAGATATTCTTTTTAGTGCTGAGCCTGTCTGTCTAAAGTTGACACCCACAGTTGAATAGTTTTCCTATCAGGAACACGATCATGTCGACCAAGTTTGAATAAAAAATGAAACGCTCGCTGAGTAGCAGTCACAGAGCCACTGTTACTAATAAACCCCTCTATGACAAACACACAATGCTCACCAAGCCAAGCTAAAATGCACACTGAAAATGGCACATACGCCGCTTTCAAACAATACCCCCCCCCCACATCAGTGCTACCACTACAACTCACACAACAGTTACTTCAAATACATTAGGTTTTATTGCCGGACCCTGTATTGTCCAAAAATTAAAAAACAAACAATAAAAAGTAGCAGGGGCCATATTTCTCTTTATTTAATCATTTAAACCATTGATGACTTTAGAACTATCTAAACCTGAATAGGAAACTAAATTTTGGTAATGGCTTAAACAAAATACAGATAGATATAGACTTTTGCTGTTAAAGTTTATTCATATTTTAATGTTTTTTCAACTGTTTAAACTTAGATATTTTTTCCTATTTCAGGTACGAGAAAGTTCTGTAAAATTCCTTAAAGAGTTATTACAGAAAAACTACGACTCATGTTACAAAGTGGATGAGCCGGATTTTCCTTTAAAAACTGCAGATATTGAACAAGCCGCACTTGACCTCGAATATCAGGCATTCTCTACAAACACAGTTATATCTTTGTATCGTAGGTCCATTGCAAAAATGGTAACTACATAATAATATTTACCTATTTAGACAAATTAAGTGCTTTAACTAACTTAGGTCATGACTAACACTTTGTTGTAAACTTCACTCTCAGGAGTGAGTTTGCATCTGACAGAGCTAGTATATCAAACTGGGGATGTGTTCAGTTTTAAAGAACTTCAGTTCAGTTGAACTGGGGAGGTTCATTGACTAAATTTCTGGATTTTTTTAGATCTTGATACCATTTCTATATTTGAGGAATACCCTCATTGAAAGGTGGTGCCTTTTATTTTTTATTATGGCATAGATAAAAGTAGCCCAGAAATCAATTACCCAGAAAATAAATATGTAAATAAAGTGTACTTCAAAGGTATTCTTTATGTTAAAATGCTAAACATAGATCTATATTTGTATGAATTTCAAGCATTTAACAAGGGTTACGCCTGGAGGAAATACCTGCCAGTAGACACAGGGTGGTTGTGCAGTCTACAATAATGTTGATCTCTCCTAGTTATTATTCTTAAACTTTTTATAGTCACATTTAGGCAGGACATAAGCTGAGATGCAGGCGGTGCAGCACACAGAAGCCAAGTTTTGCGGCACAGGACACGCATAACACGAATCTTTTACCAGCGCATGTTGAGACGTAGCACACACATGCCATTTTTGCCTTGAAAATGGTAGATATCGATACCAAATCATCTGAATCCGATATGGAAATTGAGGAATTGGTTCTGTTATACAGCGTTTCCCAAATTCAAGTCAAAAGTGTATGGCAGAGTTAATATATAAAAAAATGAAACAGACACATGGCTATGTGTCAACAAAGAGTCTTTATACATTTTCTTGCTATAACCTTCATGATTCACATCTTATAGTACAGGTAACTCGCACAGACTTATTAGAGATTTTAAAAATATAAAAGTTAAGTACAATATGTAAACTACTGTTCAGTATTTGTCCATTACGGACTATGTCAACCTAAATGTCGAAACGTGTGGCATTAGAGATTTTAAAAATATAAGAGTTAAAGATTTTAAAAATACAAGATTTAGGTACAATATGTGAGCTACTGTTGAGTGTGCCCATTACCAGCTGAATCAAACATTCATTTAATGGCGATTCCTAGTTGCGTGGAGTGTGTCGTCAAATCTGTGTTTGTGCTACAAACTGTGACACAGTGGCCCACGAGTGTGCCAGACACAAACATGCATGCACCTCAGCTTGCGCAGCGCCGTTAGGAAATATGGCTGCACATTTTTCTGCGCGTGTTGCGTTGCATGCGCTGCGCCACTTGCGTCTCAGCTTACGTCCAACCTTAGGGTGATTGTGCAGTCTACAATAATGTTGATCTTCCTAGTTATTATTCTTAAACTTTTTATAGTCACATTTACATCAAGAATTTTACTAATCTTTAGTATTTTAGGTTTTCACATTCAATTTTCAGAGAGAGAAACAGGCTCATCATCTACTGAAAGGAGTTTAGCATCTCTCACAACACCCTAGTAAACAACATAACATATAAAACACTCAAAGCATAAATACATTCATAACATACAAATTGATAGATTTAAAAAAGCCTCATCATATATATTTTAGAGAGCGTAGTGGGCAGTGTTCTTATTAGATACTTGTTCTTCTTTAAAATCCTGCCAACAAAAACCACTTCTTCCTGTATTTGTAAATTATTGTATCCGATCAAGGGCAGCTCCAGGGGAAGGGCAGTAGAGGAAATTACCCACCCCCTGAGAATTTGGGTACTATTTTTTAAAATATAATTTTCATATTTGGAACATATTCAAATTTACCCTAGTTTACTTATAAAAATGTATTTTTCATTTGACTTTTATTTTAAAGCAATGTATATTGTTTTTACATTTATGTAATGTTAGGTGTAGAAATTCAGTATAGTAGAAATAATCAGTATTCTGAAATGGTAGTTTCTGTTAGTCTAGTTTTCTAGATTTTCCATTATCAATATTCTTAATGCTGAAGGCTGATTCATTGTTTAAAAATTACTAAAAACAAAAATTTGGTAAACACAAACTATTTGTGTATAACTAATCATTGTCATTTTATATAGTTTCCAACCATTACTACTATTCCACCTCTATGTTCTCATCTTATCCCAGAATATTGCTTGATCTTTCAAACATTTGATTCTTAATCTGTTGATCTTCTTTCCACTGGTTTTAATTCAGTTATTATTACCCTATTCCTAATGTTATTGAAATATTTCAAGTTTAACATACATTGCAGAAAAGATTTCTGATAATGCAAGCTATTTAATTTGCCTTGTTCTTTATTGGTATTATATTTTTAATTTTTATACTTTATATATGTATATTTTATTGTAAAATTATGTTTTTATTATGTGCAGGCAGCTGACGTGAAGGCATCTACAAATAAAATTACATTATACGTTTTATTAAAGACATTTGAACCTAAACCTCCAGAAAGTATTGAACAAATAAACAAAACAAACACAGAAAAGGGTAATGTTTCAACAAAATCTACAAAATTTCCAAAATGTGAAATTGTACCTGCTTCACAGCTAGTTGGCATTCATTCAGAGAAAAATCGCCGCAGGGGCATTAAAAAGGACACATTATTCCAGAAGGGAATAGATTCATATCTTAGTAAAAAACAGCCTAATGAAGAAATTACAAAATCCAGCAGGAACAAGAAACTCTTTTCGGATAGCGAAGATAATTCTAGTGATGAAAAAAATTCACATGATGAAGATTTTGAAAACCTTTCAAGTGTAAAGGGTAAACATTCTGAAGATGAAGAATTAAATGAGTCAACATTGAAAGATTTTAGATCATCTAAGGACAAATTTAAACCTTGTTTAGGTGGTTTAGAATTTAATAAACAAAATGTTCCGGTCATAGAATATGATGAAAAAATAAACCAATATGACAAAAAGTTAGATGAAGAAACATCAAAATCAGTAGAACTGGTTATTGATAGTGATGGAGAAATTATGGAAGACAATGTATCTGATGAAATAGAAAATAGTGATATTAAAAGTTTTAATGTATGGAAGAAAACAAAATCTAAAAGAATATTCAGTTTATTTGGTGCAGAAGAATCAAATGAAAGTAAAAAAAAGGCAAGAAAATTAGGTGTAAATAGTGAGAGTGACGATTGTGAATTGAATGAATTTAGTCAGAATGGAACTCTGAATTCAGAAACAAATTCAAAAGAACAGTGTTTAAACAATGTTGTAAAACTTGACAAAAAGGAACCAAAAGAGTTAAGTAGAGTGAAAATGAAAAACAGTAAAGATAATTCAAAAATTGATACACTGACAGACTGTTCTAAAATTGTTGACAATAATGATAAATACAGTAAAGAATGTGTAGTTAGTAATACAAGTTTTAATAATAATAGAGAAGATCAGTGCAAGTATGAAAAGAGAAAGAGGAAATGTAAAGACTTATTTGGAGAAAACTCTGACAGTGATGATGGTGGTGTTTTTCCAAAGAAAACAAAATTAGTTACAAACATGAAGAGTGAAAAGTTGGGAAAATCAGTTGAAAGTAACTATATAATTAGCGAACCAGTTAAAACACAAGTTAAATCTTTATTTGATGACAGTGACAATAATGAAAATTATACTGTAAAAAGTATTAGCAGTGAAGTGTTAATTGAAAAGGAGAAAAATAAACGGAATAAGTCAAGTTCATTTGAAAGTAGTGTTGATAAAATTGGTGTAAATAAAGACAAAGATGTGCAAAGTGATATAAAAATTAAATCTAAAACTTTTCAAAATTTAAACACTAAACCAGTAAAATTTGACAATATACTAGCATTATGTGATAATAAAGATATTGAAATAAATAATACATGTGAAAAAAGCGATAAAAATGTAAAATTGTCACCAGTTATAGGTAAATCTGTTACTAGTAATGCTCATAAAGTTGAACTTGAAGAGAGTAATGAAAAAAGCAAGCCGGTGTCAAAACAAGAGATGACTGATAGAGTAATAAAATACCTTATGCCTTTCTACAAAGCTCAGCGATTTGATTCTAAAGATCTTTTTAAATACCTTGCAAGAAAAGTAGTGCATAGAGTCCTTCCCGATAGAACTTTGGCAAGTAAGTTTATTTTACTGTTTCAGTTAAAATAGTGTAAAGAGATATCTGTGATGAATATCTTTAGTTTAAATGTGCAATCTATTACTGTGTGCAAGTTTATACAAATTGATAATGAGTTATGGGTTGACTCATCTCTATGTCCCCAATAGAGAGTAGGTTTACTCAAGGTTTGCAACCTTGAGAACTTTTAAATTCACATACCTTTTCTAAATCCTAGACCATGAAGTTTTTATTAAATCTTAAATATATTGTAATACTTGATCAGATACCAATCAACTAGGATTTTTCTTTTTTCAAATTTGTCATTCAAGTATACATTTTTAACAAGAAAGAAGTAACTTAAAGCATCATAAACCATTAATTCTTGCAGTTTTTGGGTTGTACATCTTGAGGTTTTTCTATAAATACACTTTTGGTATTAGCAAAAACCGCTATTTACTGATATTTTTCAGCAGACGCGTTTCACCCTAGGTCAGCGCATTGTTCAATGCTGGAGTCACACACAAGACTGTTGCTGAGGTGTGTTGTTTTGGTGTGAGTCTGTGATGTATTGGTGTTCTGTGGTGTGTTATTGTTCATAGAGCAGTTGCTAATTATGTGTTCAAATATTGTATTTGATTGAGAGTGTATTTTATCGTTTAGAATGTGCTGTGGATAGTATTTGTATATCTCGTAGTTTTATTTTGTGTTTAGTTTGTTGCTTTTTTTATGTAGTGTAGGAGTTTCAGATTGGTGTCTACACTAATAGAAAAAAAACAACAAACTAAACACAACAGAAAACTACAAGATATACAAACACCACATATACTATCCACAACACATTCTAATCGGCAAAAAACACACGATCAACTACTATATTTAAACACATAATTAACAACTACTGTATGAACAATAACCCACCACAGAACACCAATAGACTACAGACTTACACCAACACAACCTTACCTGAGCAACAATCTTGTCGGTGATTCACAGCATTGAACAATGCGCTGACCTAGTGTGAAACACGTCTGCTGAAAAATATCAGTAAGTAGAGATTTATTGCCAAGTTAATACCAAAAGTGTAATCATGAATACTAGTTAAAATAAGCATACATTATTGGGTTGGTATCAAATTTGAATTTTAAACACAATCCTATATGAAATATCTTTTTTAAACTGCGCTATGTTGCACTACATTATTATATACCTATGTTGTTATTAATACTATACTTATATTATATTAGTATATATTAAAGTATAGGTACACAGTATCTGGTTACGATATATTTTGTTATAAGAAAAACTAACATAAATTCTGAACATAAACCATTTGTACAAAGTTAAACATTTAGGCTCCGTTGTTAGACATACATGGAAAAACATCGATTGTGTAAAGTGTCATAACACCAAGGTAGGAGTGAAGACAAAATATGCAATGAAGTTCATTTGCTATTGTGCATATGGAACCATTTCCTGATTTTAATGTTACTGTTAGTCGAGTTATTATTTTTTTAACCATTCTAACTGGATACTTTGTACCTATATTGTAATGTAGAAATGTAACAAAGATTTTACTGTTGTTTTGTGTGTGTTGCTAAATTGTGTGATTTAGTATTACCTGAAAATGTTTCCTACAGCCTCAAAAAAAAAAAAACATATTTCTGACCAATCAGAAAAAGATACTCTTGGGAGCTACAAATTTGGACTACAAGCAACCTTCTATATACTTCTAATAAAGACATGGATTGGCATAGCAAGAGGACATTAGAGTGTTGTAATTGTTAAAATTAATGTAGATCTAGTAGTTGGAATGAGTATTCCTTCTGAGTCAATGTTTACTTTCTCAAACCTAAGAACAGGAAAATTACCCAGGAGATATAATCTTCCAGGGATGCAAAGCAGCTCACATTCTGTTCCTAAGGGCATGGCTTCATTTATGTGGTACCACTTCAGTTACAAATCACCAACATTAAAATAAAAGTCCATTACAACATTTAAGGAGCAGGCACAAGTGTTCTACACTGAAAATATTTAAGGAAAGAGAATGGTGTCAGTCGATATGCAATAAGAAATTATTCAGGATAGAATTTGTGACTTATATAGGCATCTACATTCTTTAAAGTAGATAGAATCCTTATGAAAATATACAATGGACCTAGAATTTTTTCATATCCGCTAAGTATCAAAAAATCATTTTATTTAAGACAGTCAAGCGACTTGTGTTTTTATTCATTGTCTTCCATTGATCTTTGAGTTAAAAAAATAATCTTTCATCTGAAATTTATTTATTTTGTAACTGAGAGAAAACGCAGGAAGGTAATTCTGGTATGTATAGAGGTTGTGATACGACTGTCGTTTTTGCCAAAAACTGTGTTGTTTTCAGTTAAGGGTGAGGTGGCAAAGCTAGTTTATGCACAGTGCAAACATTATTTGGATGCCGAGACACCCTCTTAGTTTAGTTGCCTGTTGTCTGTCGGCCCGGCTCGACTCTCACTTTTCGTTTTAATTAGTCAGTCAATATGCTTTTGACCTGCTACTTTGTTGTACTCCTAAGCATCGGATCATTTTTTCTTGTGAGTGCGTTTTGTCGTTCGCCCTGGTTTCTAAAAGAAAAGAAGGTTTATAGTTAGCAAATAAACTAAAAATTATATATCAATCAGATAGAGGAATTACAGTTGGCTAAGATGTTACGGTGTTTCACAACGATTTCGGACAGTAAAAGGAGCAAACCTAAACTTTGTGTCAGTGCTTGAAACTGAAGATGAAAGTTCTTCAAGAGAATTATTGAAGGCACAAAAAAAATAATCATTAGAAGATACCATTTAATGTGGTTTTTGCAACAACGTTCCTATGGGAAACCCAATATCAGGCCCAATTCTTTGTAAAAAAGCTCAGAAAGTTAAAAAAAATATAAAACTATAAACAAATTTAGATTTTCTCCCATTTGGAACATACATACAGTAATTAAATAAAATGTATTCTTTAAAAAAAATCCAACTATCCAAATGGGGTCCGTTCCCAATTGATTCAGACAATTTGAGTACTACTGTATATATTCTGATTACCGATTATTTTTGTAGAGTTTCTGTACAATACACAAATTTTATATTATTGTTATTCTGTCTCGGTGATAATTTAGGCAGAATAATCAATAGGTGTTCAGTTAATCATTTCAATTTCAACAATTACTTTCCACTCATGATGTGGCAGAGAGACGATGTTTTATAGGAAATAATATCAAATATTCAGTTTTTAAAAAATAACCAACATTTTCAAATCAAAACTGATTATTCAATTATTATTAATTTATTATATTATAAGTAATTATTTGGTAACTGAATGAACACTTTTGAACTTACTTGCTGACGTATTTTGAAATAGTTGTTAATTGAAGAAGCCGACCCCTACTGCTAGCAATCCCTGAAAGACATATGATTTATGAGGGTGGAGGGGGTTTGAGCTAAGCAGGCTGTTTACTATGTCATAGAATAAGGTGTTATTTTCAAAGCTTGTGTGGTCATTTAAGATATGTTGTTTTTGTGCTGTGATGTTTGAATATTTCAAAATTTTCTGTAGTTGGTTTTTTTTTCTATGGTTTATTATGAGGAGAATATTTAAATTAGTATAGATGTTTCTGTATGTGTTGGGTGTTTTGTATATGTGGGGTAGCTGGATTTTGTATTCATGTTATTTTGTCGTTGATGTGTTCTTTGAATCTTGTATTAAATGATGGGTTTGTCCAATGTAGAAGCTTGGGCAGTCGTTCAATGAAACACCTCGGCAAGTAAGTTCACAAGTATTCACTCAGTTAAGCAATAATTATATATAATTTAGTTAGTGAATTCCAGATGATTACAACAAGCAACTTTATTAATTATTTTAACTTAAACCTAAAATAAATTTAAAAATTGTATTTATTTTCTTCTATTACGGTATTAGTTGTAATATATTGAGAATGTTTTTTTTCAGGTGAATGTGCTGTAAAAAGTTTTATAGAAGGAATATTTGGAAAGCCGGGTGTTAAAATCTACTCACAAAGTCAAATTGACAGGATTGTGAAATAAAATATTCTGCATAAACATCAGAAATGTGTATTTATGTTGCTTTGCAATACTCTTCTTGTATACTTTAGAATTATTGTTATTGAGTTTTGTTATATTTGTTTTGTTTTATATCACTATTTATTTATAGACAGCTAATTAAATTACTATTGTAATTGTTAGTGAATTAAAAATTATTTTTATAAATTGTAGAAAATTTTTATTTCTGATGATCATTTAAAACAGTCGTCCCAATATTTGTATTGCAACACAGTATCTGTTATTTCTAAAAATCTTGTAATCCACTAAACATTGATTGTTTTTCTCTATTCATCCATTGGGAATGCATTTTGGTTTGGAACATGTATAAAACTATTAATTAAACAACACTGTTTTGGAGAAATTAATTAATCATTGAGGATCAAGTCCAAATCAACCAAATTTATAAAAATGAAACTCATTGTCAAATTTTTTTGCAGCAATATTAAATGGATGAAAATTGAATTCAATATTTATTCCTATAAAAACTTTATTAATCCCTGTTCAATAAGAAAGTCTTGACGGAAACTCTAAAATTTGTTGGTCTACATGTTTATGCAGTGACGCACCCAAGGGAGGGGCCCAGGACCCCCTTAGCATAAAAATATGAAAATGTATAAATAAATTAAAAATGACAAGAAAAATATTGTATGTTTGACTGCAATTTAGGTGTAGGGTAATACAGAAGACAATAGAAAGTAATATTTAGCCTACTTGTAAATTGAATTCTTTGAGGCCTATAGTGAACGGACTGTAATAGTCTATATTTATTCTAAATGCATGATCCTCCGTTGGATATAATACATGAATTTATTACTTTATTGTGTGTCTGAAGTATCAGTTTTTAAGATACTTTAGGCTTTAAGTAGCATTAAAATGTTAGCAATTTTTAAATGTATCATTAATTTTAAAAAATCAACATTTTGTTTTGTGGTAAAATATGCAGTTTTTGATGGGCACCTTAAAGTATAATAAAATAAGTATTGAAGTTACTTGACAATTGATAATTATGGGAAATAATAAAATTTTCGAACAATAATGCTACAACCTACTATACTATGACATAAAAAACACAGATTTAGTCTCAATTTGAGTCTTTTTTATGCTGCATATGAGAATTACTGTATTGACAAAGGCTACTGGAGGATTTTAAAAGGCCCAGAGTTTGGGATAAAAATGCACCTGTTATTCATAGTGGAATGTGACAGGGTAAAATATAGTCTCTTTAATTAGATTGTGTCTGCGAGAGTTTACATTTTTGCTTGGTTAGGAAGCTGAACTTAACTTACCACGAATATATGCATTGTTGTTTGATGAATTCATGACATAAGCAAACCTTATCAGTAAATGAAACTAATATCAAACAACAGTACTATAATAAAAAAAATTCAGTGTTATTGAAGCTAATGGGTGATAGTGATGTTTAACATGTTATCCATGAAAAATTCTTTTTTGTAAGTAAAGAATGGCATTTTAATGATATGGAAAAAATATTGTCAAATATGTATCTAAACAAAGGAAATATGGGAATGCAGGTGGATTAAGAAAAAAAGTTAGGGTGTTACATGTGAATGAACAGATGGAAGTTTCTAAATGACTTGAGAAAATTAATTGTTTTTAACATATATAATTGACATATCAATATTATTATGAATATGACAGACTTTTTCAGCTGGCGGCCTTCCTCTCCTTATCAGAATATCTCCATGTTCCAACGGTCCATGGTAGAGCAAAAAACAATATTTGTATCGTATCTCTTATATATATATATATATATATATATATATATATATATATATATATATATACATATATATATTCTTGATATTTAACGTTATCCATTGTTTTTCCGTTGCACTGACTTTATGAAGTTAATATATTACTATGTAAGTAATTTTATCCACCATTAAGTGCAATAATTTTACCTTGAGTGATGAGGCACCTTTCGGTCAAATGACCATTGTCGAATCACTGATGTTTTTCTGTTGTGGATGTTCGGTCTGTGATGTTGGTGTTTGTTGACGTTACGCGCACTTTTTCTTGATCTGTGTGTATGATATTTCTATATAGTATGTCTTCTGTATATGTTGTTTGTAGATTCATTAAGTTGTTGTGTATGTTTTTATAAATGTGGTATTTTTCTAGTGAGTTTAGTTCTATTGGGTTGTTATTTATTTCCAGTATGGTTAGGTTATTTTCGTAATTTGTTATTTCGTGTTTATGGGATATTAGGTGTGCTGCAACATTTGATACTTTAGAATTTTTGTTTTTGAATGCTCTATAATGTTCTTCAAATCTTATTTTAAATGTTCTGGTTGTTTTTCCTATGTAAAAAGCGTTACAGTTGTTGCATGTGATTTTGTAAATTCCTGATAGGTTATGTTTTTCTGAATTTGTTATGTGGTTTGTGTTATTAAGATATTTTATTATTTTGTTGTTTGGTTTGTAAGTTGGAGTGTAGTATTCTTTGTTGTATATATTTGTTATTTTTTCTATTTTGTTATTGGTGTATTTATATTTTAGGTAGATTTTTTTATTTTCATTATTTTCGTGTTCCGGTTGTAGTGTTGTTTTGAGGTTAGGTTTTTTGTGAATTTATTGTATATATTTTTTATAATGTGTTTGTTGTATCCATTTTCTATTGCTATTTTTGTAATGTTATCTAATTCTTCATTTAATTTTTGTTTGTTATCCTGTGTGTATTTTATTGCTTTATTTATCATGTTACTGTAAGTGTTAATTTTGTGTGTCCAGGGGTGGTTAGATTTGTAGTGTATTGTGGTGTTGTTGGAAGTAGGTTTCCTGTATACTGTAGTTTCTATTTTATTATCATTTATATTTAAAGTAATGTCGAGGAAGTTGATTGTTCTATTTGTTTCTGTTTCAACGGTGAATTGTATGTTTTCGTTGTATGTATTTAGTTATGTTTAATATTATGACGTGTTCGTTGTGAATGGTAGGTTGGTATATTACAAGTATATCGTCTACATACCTTGTCCATAGTGAGATATTGTGTGTGTTTATTATAGGTTTAATTATTATTTGTTCAAAGTGTTGTAAATATATTTCTGACATGACAGATGATATGGGTGAACCCATGGGGAGTCCTGTTGTTTGTTTATAATATTTATTGTTAAATTGGAAGTAATTTTGTAATACAAACAACATATACAGAAGACATACTATATAGAAATATCATACACACAGATCAAGAAAAAGTGCGCGTAACGTCAACAAACACCAACTTCACAGACCGAACATCCACAACAGAAAAACATCAGTGATTCGACAATGGTCATTTGACCGAAAGGTGCCTCATCACTCAAGGTAAAATTATTGCACTTAATGGTGGATAAAATTACTTACATAGTAATATATTAACTTCATAAAGTCAGTGCAACGGAAAAACAATGGATAACGTTAAATATCAAGAATTTAATACCTACCAAGGTAAACAACTGTACCGTAAATATCTTAACCTAAAAATCAAACTCCAGAATTGCATCAACAAAATACAGTTTAATAAAAAATGCTTAACACTTAATATAACACCAAAATACGCAAAATTACACATAAAAAATAAACAAAACACTATTATCAATAAAGCAACAAAAATAGCAGAATCACACATTATTAAACAAAACATTAAAGCTGCCTACCATAAAAAAAGCCAAATCAATTTACAACTATACACAACCAATTTGGAAATAATGAAAACTTTTGACACTCTCACACCTATTATTCACGAAAAAACAACAAATTATAACAAAACATAAAACAAACACTATTAACAGACAAAACAAAAAAATCGAAATTTATCAAAACAGCTTAACCTAAAAAATAGCCTAGAACCAATCCACACATCAAAACAACAACATAACCTAAAAAATAGCCTAGAACCAACCCACACCTCTAACAATAATAAATTCATAAACTTAACTAAAACACAATTTACTGAAAAAGAAAAAATAATAATAACAAATTCCTTCAAATATAACCTACCTAACTTCAACAAAAAACAAATAATAAAAAACCTAATAGTTGACACAGAATCTAACATGCACAAAATTACCCACCAAAATACTGAACACATAAGAAATAATATTAATAATAAAATTAACCTAATAAAAATGGAAAAAAACAAAAAAAACGGAACAATATATTAATAAAAAAGAAATTATAAAACTCAGAGAAAAACTAGAAAACAACGACTACTTAATATTAAAATCAGATAAAACAAATACTCCAGTAATAATAGAAAATACCAAATATATCGATTCAATGACTAACTACATAAAAGAAAATAAATACGAACAAATCCCAGACCCAACTAACAAATACCTTATTACAATAAAAAACTTAATAGTCACTCACTGTAACACCCTAAACTATAACAATAAATTAAAATACCACACAAGATTATACCCATTCAAACCATGCGCACCAGTATTATCAGGGATACCTAAAATCCACAAACCCAACACACCATTTAGACCACTAATAAATTTCACAACAGCACCATCTTACATAATCGCAAAAATTCTAGACAAAATCCTAAGATCTAAAATACATATCAACAACACATACAATATAAAAAATGGATACGAATTAACTAATAAAATAAAAACGATAAAAACAAACAGCAACACAAAAATAATAAGTTATGACATAACTAACATGTACCCTAGTATCCCAATAGAAGAAACCATAGAAATAATAAAAAACAAACTGATACACAACAACGAAAAAAGAAACATAATAGATAGTATCATTACGCTAACCAAACACATATGTAACCAAAATTACTTCCAATTTAACAATAAATATTATAAACAAACAACAGGACTCCCCATGGGTTCACCCATATCATCTGTCATGTCAGAAATATATTTACAACACTTTGAACAAATAATAATTAAACCTATAATAAACACACACAATATCTCACTATGGACAAGGTATGTAGACGATATACTTGTAATATACCAACCTACCATTCACAACGAACACGTCATAATATTAAACAAACTAAATACATACAACGAAAACATACAATTCACCGTTGAAACAGAAACAAATAGAACAATCAACTTCCTCGACATTACTTTGAATATAAATGATAATAAAATAGAAACTACAGTATACAGGAAACCTACTTCCAACAACACCACAATACACTACAAATCTAACCACCCCTGGACAGACAAAATTAACACTTACAGTAACATGATAAATAAAGCAATAAAATACACACAGGATAACAAACAAAAATTAAATGAAGAATTAGATAACATTACAAAAATAGCAATAGAAAATGGATACAACAAACACATTATAAAAAATATA
>JBAIZL010000002.1:391484308-391486808 GCA_036971475.1 Prosapia bicincta | reverse complement strand
AGGAAGTAGCAGAAATAGCGTATGTTATTACCTTACGTATGAACTTAAACTTTTAAGTATTAGGTTTAATCTTATAATATGTATTATGTCTTGCCGGACTTATAAATTCAAGTAAATTATACAAACATACTAAAACAAAACATTTTCAAGCACACTTGGTGACTGCTAGCGTTTGTGGATAAGTTAGTAATTTTAAAGGAATGTGTTCAATAATGAGGCCCAAGGTTGATTGTAATTCATATTGGGTTTGTTCCTTTAGTATGTATTTATTTTGAGTTCTGGTATGTTTGTAATTTCTCTTAACTTACCAGAACATAAAATATACTAAATGATCAGACCCAGTACAAATCATGTACTCTCTATGAGAATATTATAGAACACCTGCCCTTTAACAAGTTGTGAGTGGCTAGTATCTAGACATCCTACAACTTCTAAGCATTTCACCCAGCTTCTCATGACTACAAGCATTGTGTGACTGCATATTGCAATGCATAACACATTTGTTTCTACAGTGAATAGATTAATATTACTGTTGTCTAGCTTTGCAACAAATCCTAGCCAGTATAGGCACTTATCAAGTTTGGTAGTGTACACAGAAACATTTAGTTTCAGTTAGGTTTTACAGCGACCACTTTGAGGGCCTCAGCCCTGTTGGAATTAATGCCAACAGCTTCGATGGCGATAATGTAATGTACAAACTACCGAAAAACTTTGTTCAATCTCTGTGAAGTTGGCACGAGTTGCGTTCTTTGTGGGTTTACAGGCTGCTATAATTGCACTAACATTACCTGCACTGACTGTGTGGAAACAATGAATGAACAAGAGGCCCTGGTAGTCATGATTGAAGAAGGGTGGTACATTGTGCTGCAATGGCTTCCTAGCCATGTCGCTATTGAGGCAAATGAACGCGCAGACCAGCTACCGAAGAAAGGTAAGACATTGCCACAACCTGATAATCCAATATCTCTAGCACAAAGCCTGATTGAATCAACTATCAATAAAAAAAGGCAAAGCCAAAAAGAAACGAGTGCTGAAAAGATATGAAAGGGCCTGACGGACACAGTCCTAATATCACATAGTCTACCACGAGTTGAAGCTGTTGCCAAATTCAGACTATCTGCAAGACCACTTATATAAAATAGGATTAGCAGCCTCGGATATGTTTGTCCTCTGTGCAACCGTCACAAAATGAATGGCCCATACCTTGCAAGACATGGAAGAGCGAAGTCAGCATTGTCTCTACTGGGAATGGCAGAGATGCCAAGATCTGGCATTAGATAAAGTAAAGTAGTAGTTTAGTTTTAAAATTTTAATTTAGTTCCAAGTTCATTAAACCATAACATAACTAAGTTTAAAATAAAAGTTTCACCGAACAAGAGCTACTTGGGAAAAAAACATTGTTTTTACTTATTCTTTAAGTATAAAACCTTTGCCAAGAGTGTTCCCAGAGCAAATTATTTGATTGTTTAGAAACCAAATTAGGTGGTTAAAGCCAAACTATTGGAAATTATTGACAAGAAATGTGAGAATAATGAAAAATCCTGTTGTTTGTTATCAATAGTTAATGACTGAAGAACTAACTATTGGTTGGTTCATAGTAAGAAATAACTTGGCGATTAAAGGAGGCTAGTATTTTATGATACATCATCACAGTAATAGAGAACATTTATAATTAGTTACTAGTTATAATAGGTTACTTATTGTTGTTTTTTATTTTAGTTTTTAGTAGTTTGCTTTAAGATGAGAGAAAAATCGAGGAATTTTATAATGATATCTTTCTATTTGCTGCATCAGCATGCTGTAATCATTAAAATTAAGTTTAGTAGACTAAATGTGAAATGTTGAAACTATAACAAATGAAAAGCTACAAGGAAAGATGTTAGCGAAATGTGTGTAAAGGTGCCATAACGTTTTATGTTCCTTGTAGGGTTTTAAGGCTTCTAATTGTATTCCACAACAGTTATTTCACGTTCTAAGTTGCAATTGCTTTATTGCTACAAGAGTTTTTCTAGTTGTTTTCTTTCCCTGTAAAAGTAGGTCAGAAGCGACTTCTACTTTAATGAAGAAATTTACATAGAGATAAAAGTTTAATGCAAAAACTAGGAAAAACTTTTAATTATTAAGAGACTGCAGCTCTCCTTCTCTCTCTTTCTCTCCCTCTCTCGTGTGTGTGTGTGTGTGTGTGTGTGTGCGTGCTTTACAGAGTGAATTTTTTGGTTATTAAGAAGATACAGCCTGCCAAGAACCAAATACGTACATTTTAAAACCACTGAACTTTAGGAAAATTTTCAAAGCGCAATAACCTCAAAAATATAATTTATTTTTCTATTCCTCAGTTAGTTCACACACTCCTTATATATATATATCATGTTCAAATTTTCAACCGTTATTAAAATACTTTTTATTTATCCACTCAAGTTCAAAAACATTTTAAAAATCTTAACAGTGCATAACACTTGATGTTAATACAGTCTTTTCAAATAATAATTCATTAATTAAA
>JBAIZL010000002.1:391351808-391474308 GCA_036971475.1 Prosapia bicincta | reverse complement strand
TTCCTACCATTCACAACGAACACACATAATATTTCACTATGGACAAGATATGTAGACGATATACTTGTAATATACCAACCTACCATTCACAACGAACACATCATAATATTAAACAAACTAAATACATACAACGAAAACATACAATTCACCGTTGAAACAGAAACAAATAGAACAATCAACTATCTCGACATCACTTTAAATATAAATGATAATATAATTATAACGCACATGTTGTTACTTTATTTATATTAATTGTATTTATTTAATAAAAAGAAACTAAAATAAAAGTTTTTTGTTGTTGACCCAAGTAGGAATTGACTTGATTTTTTTTTATTACTAGTTATGCAGAAAGATAGGAAGAAGCACAGATAGTACAAGTGTAATACGCTTTACTGATCTGTGTGCGTCTGGAGCATCTGTTCACCAATACAGGACGAGAGATCTAGGATGTCTAGAAGAAAGTGGATTTGATGGTTGGAAAAGCTTTCGACGACAAACAAGACAAACACATCACTTATTACGTTTAATCTCGCCCCACAGCTTTAATCACTATCGTGAATACGCAGTGATACTCATTAAGGCACTAAAAAATGAAATTACAATATTTACAACATAATGAAACCAAACCCAGTTAACATATCCCCAAAAACATACAGTGGCAACATATTATCACGACATAGTTTTATATCTGATAAACATACACAAACCTATTAACTATGTACAGATATATAAATATTTAGTTCACCCGTTGAGCATTGTTGCGATAACAGAAGAAAGCAATGTCAAGAAAACTCGTTATGAAAAAGTTCAATTTTTAATTGTGTCGCGTTTTATTGAAAATAGATTATTTACGTTAGAGAAATTTTTCAGAAAGTGCTATTGATTAATTACATTTCCCAATATATATATTAAATATGGTGATATGTTTCCTTGTAATATAATTAATAAATTAAAAATATTTCAAAAACAAGAATACTTTTAATGAATATATTTATTCAAAGCTTTTCGCCGATAAAATAGTATCAGCATCTTCAGGAAAAAAATTATCTAATAAAACCTAATAATTTAATATATATATATATATATATATATATATATATATATATATATATATATATAAATTTTCAATCGTTAGTAAAATACTTTTTATAAATCCACACAAGTACAAATACATTTTTTTAACTTGTAATGTATGACATGATACTAATACAGTTTATTTTCAAACATTATTTCATTCGTTAAATATAATAAATTAATTTTTGTTTTACATGGGAGAAAAACATTTCACAAAAGGGGCAAGGTATGCAATAAAGTTACTTCGCCCCATTTGGCTTAAAATAAGGGATAACATATGATTTCATAAAACAGCTGATTTTATATTATAGGTTATGTGGTAGATCAGCTGTTTTAACGCATAGGTTAAATTACTTATTTATAAGATTGATAAATATTTATTAATAAGTAACTAAAAACGCCTCTTTGTTGACCTAAGTAGGAATTAACTTTAAAAATATTTTGTTTATTTTACTTGTTTAAGGTTTGTTTTAGCCTATCGTCGTATCGTGACGTCAGAATAACGTCCGTTTCCGAACTGCTTTTATAAAGTCCGTGTTTATGTTCGCATTCAAGTGGGTTGCGTTTTCCACTAAGCAGCCAAATAATTACTAAAGACATGGCCTTATTTCGCGGCCATAAATCCCGGGCCCTGGAGAGCCGCTAAGCACCGACAGCGTCTTAGCTTTTCTGTAATTCCATTACGCCCGTCTCTCGAGGCCATAAATCTTGTTCTTTAAACACAAAAACGTTTTCAACTCAATGTAACTGCTCCGGACAGATATATCGGCGATCCTTTTCACAAAATTGCCAAATAGAAAATAAACAGACTCGATCGAGAGGCTTAGAAAAATATCGGACCCAGCTTTCAACTGGTTAATCTTGTCGCCGACGCGGCCTCCTTTAAAAATAAACCTAAATGATAAAAGATTTATTTGACTGCCAAATAAATATGTTTCCCGCTTGAGTGGATTTGTACGAGGCTTAAATAACTTAAATTTATGTTGTTTTCTCAACATTTATTGTTATAATATTTGTTAAATAAAACATGATAGATTTGCAAAAATAGATGAACACAACAACTATACATGTTTACAAATTAGGAGCTTAATTAGTATGACTAAATATAGGAGCTGCCTTACAATATTATCAAATAATTAGCAAATTTGTCTCTACTACTAGGGTAAAATGCATTTCGATAAAGTAATTTCTGTTACACTCGCACATATTTGGTAATAGAAACAAGTAGCCCAATATCAATAAAAAGTTTTAAAGTCAATTCCTACTTAGGTCAACAAAGAAAATTTTTATTTAATTACTTCTTATTAAATATTTATAATAAAGATAAATAAAGTAACATAACCTATGCATTTAAAAATCATTGTTATACCAAGTTAATCTATAACATAAAATCAGCTGTCTTATGAAATCATATGTTATCACTTATTTTAAGCCAAATGGGACAAGAAAAACTATATTGCGTACCTTGGTACTTATGTGAAAAGTTTTTCTCCCATATAAAACTAAAATTAATTTATGAAATTGTATTAATAGAATTAATATTTGAAAAAAGTGTGTTAACATCAAGTGTCATCTACTACAAGTTGAAAAAAATGTATTTGAACTCAAGTGGATAAATAAAAAGTATTTTATTAACGACTGAAAATTTGAATAATATAAGTGGAGTGTGAACTAAAAGAAGAGATTGAATAAAAACGGCTGATTTGAGAATCGAGTATATTTTATTCTGCTACGGGGACGTTTCAATAACTAAATCGTTGTCATCTGGCAAAATAGGGTTAAAACGTCGAGTTAACAAGTCTGAAACATGAGAAGACGCACGGAACACACTTCAAGCTTTGCTGTTAGACCTTACGTGGTGATGATAACCCTCTAGTTGTCGAAACGCTGGCGTAGCAGAACAAAATATTATACTTGACTTTTAAAACAGCCATCTTTTATTTCTATTGCCTTAGATAACTCAACCCTACAAAAATATTTAGATTTTTTATCTAGAATTCGGCAGAAATCAGCTGTACTTCACAGAGAAAATCCAAATGCACTTATAACTAATTGCATTTGGTCGAACACCACTTGTATCAGATTCCGATAGCTCAAACCACTCTTACAATGTGCCGTCGGTCAGACATTTCCCTATAGTTGTGGTAGTGACCATGCCACTGGTGTACCCCTAAAGGTTACCTGGAAATTTGTTGTGCTTCAAAGGTTACCTATGAGAAATTATCTTAAAATTAGTGACATAATATTTTAATTATTAAAGGGCAGAAAGAAGTTTACATGAAACTAGTTAAGGCAAACAGATCATTAAAGAAACCTATTAAGTTTCATGGCAATAGAGAACGTTCTAGAAAGAATGCATGGAATTTCAGAATAAAATAAAATCACGTAGACATCATTACCCATTACCCAGTCTCGGCAGACGCGCAAAAAGCTTGTTAATGCACGTAGTAGGTATTATGTAATATCTATTCTCGATTTAGGTATTAAGTGAATTTCTTAGGGTATTTAAGGAAGAATTCTTGAGAATTTACATTTGATCACCAGAGTAGACTAAATTTCACCTATTTTGGGTAACTCTCGCCCCTACTCTACCCTAATTCGGTTACTCATACTTGGGTAATTCATAAAATAAGGTTCCCTATGCTGCTAAGAAAGAATGTGACATGCTGGAAGAAATGTGGTAACACTGTCTTACTTAGAACCCCCCTCTCTCTATCCCCACCACTCATGCTTCGCTACATTGCTCTGTGCCGGACTAGCAGCCTTTGAAGATGAACCCCCCTCTCTCTATCCCCACCACTCCTGCCTCGCTACATTGCTCTGTGCCGAACTAGCAGCCTTCGAAAATGAACTTCCTCTCTCTATCCTCGCCACTCCCGCCTCGCTACATTGCTCTGTGCCGGACTACCAGCCTTCGAAGATGAACCCCCCTCTCTCTATCCCCGCCACTCCCGCCTCGCTACATTGCTCTGTGCCGGACTAGCAGCCTTCGAAAATGAACCCCCTCTCTCTATCCCCACCACTCCTGCCTCGCTACATTGCTCTGTGCCGGACTAGCAGCCTTCGAAGATGAACCCCCCTCTCTCTATCCCCACCACTCCTGCCTCGCTACATTGCTCTGTGCCGAACTAGCAGCCTTCGAAAATGAACCCCCTCTCTCTATCCTCGCCACTCCCGCCTCGCTACATTGCTCTGTGCCGGACTACCAGCCTTCGAAGATGAACCCCCCTCTCTCTATCTCCGCCACTCCCGCCTCGCTACATTGCTCTGTGCCGGACTAGCAGCCTTCGAAGATGGAGCTCCCTACCGCTGTTACCGCCAGTTGCGAAATTCGTGCTGTGATACGTTTTTTAAAATGCAAAACAGATTTCACCTATTGACATTTATCGTCAGTTGATCGAAGTGTATGGGGAAAAGTGTATATCTGTTCAACATGTTCGCAAATGGTGTAGAGAATTCAGTGAAGGCCGCACGAAAATTCATGATGAGGACCGGAGAGAAAGGACTTCAGTTTCAGACGGAATTGTTGATAAATTAAAAGAATATTGCTTGAAGATCGGAGGATCACGATTAACGAACTTGCTTTGCGTATTCCTGAGACTTCCGTCTTTTGGGACAGGAAGGGCGTGATTTTAATCGATTTTACTCCGACAGATATTGCGACACATTAAGAAAACTGAGGACGTGCGATGTAGAACCCCCGAAGAGGAAGATTGTCCTGTGGTGTGAGGCTTATCTATGACAACGCTCGACCTCATGCCTCACATCAAATTCAAGAACTGCTGACAGATTTTTGCTGAACTGTTGTGCCCCATCCTCCCTACAGTCCGGAGCTAGCCATAAGTGATTATCATTTATTCTCTTACTCTTCTCTTATTCCTTATAAATTAAAGGAACACTTGGGTGGCTTACGCTTCAGTACCGATGATGAAGTCAAGGAAGAGGTTACTCGATTCCTCAAAGGTTTGGCGGCAGAATTCTATAACATGGGAATAGAAAAGTTGGAGCATTGTTTTCAAAAGTGTTTGGACAGAAACTGTGATTATGTGGAAAAATAGCGTTTTAAGCTTTAAAATGATGTATTTCATTAAGAACCAAAGTTAAGCTGTCTGAATTTTTAAAATCATGGGGACCATATTTTATGAATTACCCTGGTATATTTCTTCTTTATCTATCAGTCCTGAATAATATCCTTACCTCCAAATTACCCCTGTCCAAATCTTAGCCATTTTGCCACCATATATTGAAAGCATTGTGTGTTTTAAACAGAAAAAGGGACTGCTACAACAACGGAATACTGCGATAAAAGAAACACTTAGAAGAGTCTTTGAGCAAATTTCGTTACTATTTTCAAAGTATTCCGTCTTTGTTCCACCCTCAGAAAGCCACATTCAATTTGCAACCCTTTGTATTTCCCCTCAAACGCTAAATCTTTCAACAAAGTATTTTAAAACAATTAAAAACGAATTCACCTGTCATTACCTCCGCGATCGTCTATTCCCTTTGTGCAGCCACATTACGTCATCAATTAACCCCTTTCTGACTAAAAGCCTTCTTAATGAGCCGGCCTGCATTTGCAATAATTACCGCACAAGTTTTTTTCACTCGGGACATTCGCGGTTGAACCCCAATCAGCCAGAAATTGAGGTAGTTTAGAGCGACACTTTCCATTAAAACATCAAAAAGCTAGCGAAGTTTCCAAGCGACGTAGGTTATGGGGCAGTTTTAAATGTCGGTAATTGGCCGGAAGGGAAGAGAGGGTGATTTTCCGAGTTGGTTGGTCTGCAGTGAGGTAGTGTGGAGGTGTTTAATCAGGCCAGACATCACGACGATTGCTTGAAATGTAAAAAAAAAAAAAAAAAAACTATTGGAACGACACGCATTAAAACTTACAGAAGGTTACGTTAACGCTATTCCTGTTTTAGATTCTGAGCTTAGGATTTATAAAAAAAATTACTGTTTATTCCTTGTGAAAGATATGACAACAGTTTTCAGGACATACATTTTCTGGTTTAGAATATCTGGGAGCGAATGTAGACTACTTTCTACTGTCCACAGAGAGAAGTCTATCCCTAAAACTGTAGGGGAGGTAGTATGTAGGCCTATGCTGAGTAAGTATGATGCCTATATTTCTATTGTAACTAGGTATTGAGGGTACTGTATACTGTGTTTAAACAGTAGATGGGAGGCTGACGGCCTATGAAGGCAGGTCCATCTCTGTGCAGAAAGTAGTAGCTTCTGAAAGGTTAAATGTCTTCTGGAATGTTAAATCCTTTCTGGAATGTTAATTGTACCTAGAATGATGTATCTCTTCTGAAGTGTTGAACCATTCCTTTGATATTAAATGTCTTCTGGAGTGTGAAATATTTTCTGAATATGATAAAGGTCTTCTGAAAAGTTAAATCCTTTCTGAAATGTTAATTGTACCTAGAATGATGTATCTCTTCTGAAGTGTTGAACCATTCCTTTGATATTAAATGTCTTCTGGAGTGTGAAATATTTTCTGAATATGATAAAGGTCTTCTGAAATGTTAAATCCTTTCTGGAATGTTAATTGTACCCAGAATGATGTATCTCTTCTGAAGTGTTGAACCATTCCTTTGATATTAAATGTCTTCTGGAGTGTGAAATAATTTCTGAATATGATAAAGGTCTTCTGAAATGTTAAATCCTTTCTGAAATGTTAATTGTACCTAGAATGATGTATCTCTTCTGAAGTGTTGAACCATTCCTTTGATATTAAATGTCTTCTGGAGTGTGAAATATTTTCTGAATATGATAAAGGTCTTCTGAAATGTTAAATCCTTTCTGAAATGTTAATTGTACCTAGAATGATGTATCTCTTCTGAAGTGTTGAACCATTCCTTTGATATTAAATGTCTTCTGGAGTGTGAAATATTTTCTGAATATGATAAAGGTCTTCTGAAATGTTAAATCCTTTCTGGAATGTTAATTGTACCTAGAATGATGTATCTCTTCTGAAGTGTTGAACCATTCCTTTGATATTAAATGTCTTCTGGAGTGTGAAATATTTTCTGAATATGATAAAGGTCTTCTGAAATGTTAAATCCTTTCTGAAATGTTAATTGTACCTAGAATGATGTATCTCTTCTGAAGTGTTGAACCATTCCTTTGATATTAAATGTCTTCTGGAGTGTGAAATATTTTCTGAATATGATAAAGGTCTTCTGAAATGTTAAATCCTTTCTGGAATGTTAATTGTACCTAGAATGATGTATCTCTTCTGAAGTGTTGAACCATTCCTTTGATATTAAATGTCTTCTGGAGTGTGAAATATTTTCTGAATATGATAAAGGTCTTCTGAAATGTTAAATCCTTTCTGAAATGTTAATTGTACCTAGAATGATGTATCTCTTCTGAAGTGTTGAACCATTCCTTTGATATTAAATGTCTTCTGGAGTGTGAAATATTTTCTGAATATGATAAAGGTCTTCTGAAATGTTAAATCCTTTCTGAAATGTTAATTGTACCTAGAATGATGTATCTCTTCTGAAGTGTTGAACCATTCCTTTGATATTAAATGTCTTCTGGAGTGTGAAATATTTTCTGAATATGATAAAGGTCTTCTGAAATGTTAAATCCTTTCTGAAATGTTAATTGTACCTAGAATGATGTATCTCTTCTGAAGTGTTGAACCATTCCTTTGATATTAAATGTCTTCTGGAGTGTGAAATATTTTCTGAATATGATAAAGGTCTTCTGAAATGTTAAATCCTTTCTGGAATGTTAATTGTACCTAGAATGATGTATCTCTTCTGAAGTGTTGAACCATTCCTTTGATATTAAATGTCTTCTGGAGTGTGAAATATTTTCTGAATATGATAAAGGTCTTCTGAAATGTTAAATCCTTTCTGAAATGTTAATTGTACCTAGAATGATGTATCTCTTCTGAAGTGTTGAACCATTCCTTTGATATTAAATGTCTTCTGGAGTGTGAAATATTTTCTGAATATGATAAAGGTCTTCTGAAATGTTAAATCCTTTCTGGAATGTTAATTGTACCTAGAATGATGTATCTCTTCTGAAGTGTTGAACCATTCCTTTGATATTAAATGTCTTCTGGAGTGTGAAATATTTTCTGAATATGATAAAGGTCTTCTGAAATGTTAAATCCTTTCTGAAATGTTAATTGTACCTAGAATGATGTATCTCTTCTGAAGTGTTGAACCATTCCTTTGATATTAAATGTCTTCTGGAGTGTGAAATATTTTCTGAATATGATAAAGGTCTTCTGAAATGTTAAATCCTTTCTGAAATGTTAATTGTACCTAGAATGATGTATCTCTTCTGAAGTGTTGAACCATTCCTTTGATATTAAATGTCTTCTGGAGTGTGAAATATTTTCTGAATATGATAAAGGTCTTCTGAAATGTTAAATCCTTTCTGGAATGTTAATTGTACCTAGAATGATGTATCTCTTCTGAAGTGTTGAACCATTCCTTTGATATTAAATGTCTTCTGGAGTGTGAAATATTTTCTGAATATGATAAAGGTCTTCTGAAATGTTAAATCCTTTCTGAAATGTTAATTGTACCTAGAATGATGTATCTCTTCTGAAGTGTTGAACCATTCCTTTGATATTAAATGTCTTCTGGAGTGTGAAATATTTTCTGAATATGATAAAGGTCTTCTGAAATGTTAAATCCTTTCTGGAATGTTAATTGTACCTAGAATGATGTATCTCTTCTGAAGTGTTGAACCATTCCTTTGATATTAAATGTCTTCTGGAGTGTGAAATATTTTCTGAATATGATAAAGGTCTTCTGAAATGTTAAATCCTTTCTGAAATGTTAATTGTACCTAGAATGATGTATCTCTTCTGAAGTGTTGAACCATTCCTTTGATATTAAATGTCTTCTGGAGTGTGAAATATTTTCTGAATATGATAAAGGTCTTCTGAAATGTTAAATCCTTTCTGAAATGTTAATTGTACCTAGAATGATGTATCTCTTCTGAAGTATTGAACCATTCCTTTGATATTAAATGTCTTCTGGAGTGTGAAATATTTTCTGAATATGATAAAGGTCTTCTGAAATGTTAAATCCTTTCTGGAATGTTAATTGTACCTAGAATGATGTATCTCTTCTGAAGTGTTGAACCATTCCTTTGATATTAAATGTCTTCTGGAGTGTGAAATATTTTCTGAATATGATAAAGGTCTTCTGAAATGTTAAATCCTTTCTGGAATGTTAATTGTACCTAGAATGATGTATCTCTTCTGAAGTGTTGAACCATTCCTTTGATATTAAATGTCTTCTGGAGTGTGAAATATTTTCTGAATATGATAAAGGTCTTCTGAAATGTTAAATCCTTTCTGAAATGTTAATTGTACCTAGAATGATGTATCTCTTCTGAAGTGTTGAACCATTCCTTTGATATTAAATGTCTTCTGGAGTGTGAAATATTTTCTGAATATGATAAAGGTCTTCTGAAATGTTAAATCCTTTCTGAAATGTTAATTGTACCTAGAATGATGTATCTCTTCTGAAGTGTTGAACCATTCCTTTGATATTAAATGTCTTCTGGAGTGTGAAATATTTTCTGAATATGATAAAGGTCTTCTGAAATGTTAAATCCTTTCTGAAATGTTAATTGTACCTAGAATGATGTATCTCTTCTGAAGTGTTGAACCATTCCTTTGATATTAAATGTCTTCTGGAGTGTGAAATATTTTCTGAATATGATAAAGGTCTTCTGGAATGTTAAATACCTTTCAGAAATGTTAATTGTACCAAGAATGATAAATCTCTTCTGAAGTGTTAAACCATTCCTTTGATATTAAATGTCTTCTGGAGTGTGAAATATTTTCTGAATATGATAAAGGTCTTCTGAAATGTTAAATCCTTTCTGAAATGTTAATTGTACCTAGAATGATGTATCTCTTCTGAAGTGTTGAACCATTCCTTTGATATTAAATGCCTTGTGGAGTGTGAAATATTTTCTGAATATGATAAAGGTCTTCTGAAATGTTAAATCCTTTCTGAAATGTTAATTGTACCTAGAATGATGTATCTCTTCTGAAGTGTTGAAGCATTCCTTTGATATTAAATGTCTTCTGGAGTGTGAAATATTTTCTGAATATGATAAAGGTCTTCTGAAAAGTTAAATCCTTTCTGAAATGTTAATTGTACCTAGAATGATGTATCTCTTCTGAAGTGTTGAACCATTCCTTTGATATTAAATGTCTTCTGGAGTGTGAAATATTTTCTGAATATGATAAAGGTCTTCTGAAATGTTAAATCCTTTCTGGAATGTTAATTGTACCTAGAATGATGTATCTCTTCTGAAGTGTTGAACCATTCCTTTGATATTAAATGTCTTCTGGAGTGTGAAATATTTTCTGAATATGATAAAGGTCTTCTGAAATGTTAAATCCTTTCTGAAATGTTAATTGTACCTAGAATGATGTATCTCTTCTGAAGTGTTGAACCATTCCTTTGATATTAAATGTCTTCTGGAGTGTGAAATATTTTCTGAATATGATAAAGGTCTTCTGAAATGTTAAATCCTTTCTGAAATGTTAATTGTACCTAGAATGATGTATCTCTTCTGAAGTGTTGAACCATTCCTTTGATATTAAATGTCTTCTGGAGTGTGAAATATTTTCTGTATATGATAAAGGTCTTCTGAAATGTTAAATCCTTTCTGAAATGTTAATTGTACCTAGAATGATGTATCTCTTCTGAAGTGTTGAACCATTCCTTTGATATTAAATGTCTTCTGGAGTGTGAAATATTTTCTGAATATGATAAAGGTCTTCTGAAATGTTAAATCCTTTCTGAAATGTTAATTGTACCTAGAATGATGTATCTCTTCTGAAGTGTTGAACCATTCCTTTGATATTAAATGTCTTCTGGAGTGTGAAATATTTTCTGAATATGATAAAGGTCTTCTGAAATGTTAAATCCTTTCTGGAATGTTAATTGTACCTAGAATGATGTATCTCTTCTGAAGTGTTGAACCATTCCTTTGATATTAAATGTCTTCTGGAGTGTGAAATATTTTCTGAATATGATAAAGGTCTTCTGAAATGTTAAATCCTTTCTGAAATGTTAATTGTACCTAGAATGATGTATCTCTTCTGAAGTGTTGAACCATTCCTTTGATATTAAATGTCTTCTGGAGTGTGAAATATTTTCTGAATATGATAAAGGTCTTCTGAAATGTTAAATCCTTTCTGGAATGTTAATTGTACCTAGAATGATGTATCTCTTCTGAAGTGTTGAACCATTCCTTTGATATTAAATGTCTTCTGGAGTGTGAAATATTTTCTGAATATGATAAAGGTCTTCTGAAATGTTAAATCCTTTCTGAAATGTTAATTGTACCTAGAATGATGTATCTCTTCTGAAGTGTTGAACCATTCCTTTGATATTAAATGTCTTCTGGAGTGTGAAATATTTTCTGAATATGATAAAGGTCTTCTGAAATGTTAAATCCTTTCTGAAATGTTAATTGTACCTAGAATGATGTATCTCTTCTGAAGTATTGAACCATTCCTTTGATATTAAATGTCTTCTGGAGTGTGAAATATTTTCTGAATATGATAAAGGTCTTCTGAAATGTTAAATCCTTTCTGGAATGTTAATTGTACCTAGAATGATGTATCTCTTCTGAAGTGTTGAACCATTCCTTTGATATTAAATGTCTTCTGGAGTGTGAAATATTTTCTGAATATGATAAAGGTCTTCTGAAATGTTAAATCCTTTCTGGAATGTTAATTGTACCTAGAATGATGTATCTCTTCTGAAGTGTTGAACCATTATTTTGATATTAAATGTCTTCTGGAGTGTGAAATATTTTCTGAATATGATAAAGGTCTTCTGAAATGTTAAATCCTTTCTGAAATGTTAATTGTACCTAGAATGATGTATCTCTTCTGAAGTGTTGAACCATTCCTTTGATATTAAATGTCTTCTGGAGTGTGAAATATTTTCTGAATATGATAAAGGTCTTCTGAAATGTTAAATCCTTTCTGAAATGTTAATTGTACCTAGAATGATGTATCTCTTCTGAAGTGTTGAACCATTCCTTTGATATTAAATGTCTTCTGGAGTGTGAAATATTTTCTGAATATGATAAAGGTCTTCTGGAATGTTAAATACCTTTCAGAAATGTTAATTGTACCAAGAATGATAAATCTCTTCTGAAGTGTTAAACCATTCCTTTGATATTAAATGTCTTCTGGAGTGTGAAATATTTTCTGAATATGATAAAGGTCTTCTGAAATGTTAAATCCTTTCTGAAATGTTAATTGTACCTAGAATGATGTATCTCTTCTGAAGTGTTGAACCATTCCTTTGATATTAAATGCCTTGTGGAGTGTGAAATATTTTCTGAATATGATAAAGGTCTTCTGAAATGTTAAATCCTTTCTGAAATGTTAATTGTACCTAGAATGATGTATCTCTTCTGTAGTGTTGAACCATTCCTTTGATATTAAATGTCTTCTGGAGTGTGAAATATTTTCTGAATATGATAAAGGTCTTCTGAAATGTTAAATCCTTTCTGAAATGTTAATTGTACCTAGAATGATGTATCTCTTCTGAAGTGTTGAACCATTCCTTTGATATTAAATGTCTTCTGGAGTGTGAAATATTTTCTGAATATGATAAAGGTCTTCTGAAATGTTAAATCCTTTCTGAAATGTTAATTGTACCAAGAATGATAAATCTCTTCTGAAGTGTTAAACCATTCCTTTGATATTAAATGTCTTCTGAAGTGTGAAATATCTTCTGAAAATGATAAATGTCGTCTGGAATGTTAAATACCTTTCAGAATAAACACAAGAAATATATACAACTCACAACTATAAAACTTTAATTTCGAACCCATTTCAATGACATTATGCCATCATCATCAGTGATTCTATCACAAAGATGTAGGCTAACTTTAACCAAAGAAATGGTTGTGTAATGTATGTATATACATTTTGGTTTAATTCACAAGCCAGCTTGAATGATGTTTACCTTTTGGAATGTTAAATGACTTCTGGAATGTTAAATTCCTTTGGAATATTAAACTACTACTAGAATGTTAAATCTTACCTAGAAAATTAAATCCATCCTGAAATGTTTTAACATGATGATAACATGAGATGTTCCCATCTGGAATGTTGTAAGTCTTTTGAAATGTTAAATACATTCTGGAATGTTGAATCCTTATTGAAAAGTTAAATTTCTTCTGGGATGTTAATATCCCTATTGCAATATTAAATCTGATCTATAATGTTAAAACCCCTTCAGAAAAATTGTTGCCTGGAATTGTAAACCCCTTCTGGAAGTTGGATCCCTTTTTTGGAATACTAAATACCTATTGGAATGTTAAATCGCTATTGAAATGTAAAATTCCTTCTGAAATGTAAATGCAAAAGGCAGTGTACCTTTTTGCCTTAAATTACTGTTTACCAACAATAAGTTTGTATTACGCTTTCTTTTGTTTTAATTTGGATGATAAGTGGGCAACAGCTGTTACCAGATCCTCTTCTGGCAAAGAGAGGCCAGTTAAGCTTACAATTCCGCCTACCTCTTCCTATCCTACACGGATTCAGGTAGTCACGAGCAGGTACTACCCTTTTAGACAGAGGGTTTACTTCTGATGCGCAGCATTGTAAACACGAGGCGAAAAGCTTTTTTTACTTTGCAGAATTCGGAGATTTCCTTTCTTTACTTTGTTATTAACACCATCACCATATCTTTAATTTTGAATTAAATTATTAGAAACAATTTTAATCTAGAAGTAGGCCTACATTTTCCCAAACGAAGTGGCGTGCGATTGTGTTTGTGGACACTGTGTTCATGTCAGAATTAAGCTAATAGCTTGTAAAGCACGTAACCTCCATTAGATGGATTCCAATTTGGATATTGTTTCGGGGACCACTTGGCGTGTTGACAGGATCTCAGATAGTGAAACCTTACTGTTCGAATCTGATTGCTGCATTTCGAAACCGATAGACTAGGTGGGTCGAATACGAACAAAAAAAGCTATTTATATAATAACATACAAAAATAATTAAAAAAAAAGAAATTAAAATTGCTATGCAATGTCTCTCCAGAGTAATTAAAATTGCAAATAGGCCTACATTTCAACATTATTCTTTAGTGATATGAAAATTATGGTTTCTCACAAAACTGTTTTAAAGTTTTGACTATTATATTAAAACATTTTCACAGTGCATTCATTTCAATTCTATAATGTTTTGCTTCGAATTATAAAATGTCTTCAAATGACTTCAAAAAACCATATACGCACACTGAGACGGCCAAAACTGTCTCAAAGTAGTAAATTTTGCAAGAAACTCAAAATCTTTATATATTATTTGAATTTTTAAAATAAAGCAGTTGGAAGTTGTAATGGTAGACGAGAGCAAAGCCAGAGGTTTACAAGGCCGCCTATCGGACTTCTGTAAAGAGACAATGCAGTCCGCCAAACCAACTGGCTTAATTTGTAAATAATAGATTTTTAGGAATTATTTTATTTTCATTAAAAATTAATAAAATAAATTTTTAATATTTAAAGAAAATTAAATAAAATTATATACAAAAAACCACCATAGTTGAAAGTAAGCCGAAAATATAAATCATATAGTTCCAGCACATGTAAACAATATAATAATACAATATTTGAAATAAAACAATAATATATATATTAACAATTTTCTTAAATTTAATTGTAATTAGTAACTGCTTACTAGATCGCCCAAAATTATAAAAGTGTAAAGTGCGGGACTTTACAGTGCCCATAAGGTAAAACTAAACAACCATAGGGAGTACAATACCCATTCAAGTTTCTAATAAATTTTAAAATTATGAAACGGACTAAAAAGTATTCAATTCTAAAACCGTTAGTGACAGTTATAGTAAAAGTGTAAAACGAACAAAAATCCCGGAACGAAGTGTACAAAGTTCAATAAGAATACAAGTTCGAATGGTAACTTTAAGCAACCAATTGTAAATCACTAATGATAAACAAGTCAGAGTAGGGGGGAGGCTTGACCGAAGGAATATGAAAAACTCTTGTTGGGAGAGGGAGTTTTAAGAAGATCTTTCAAGGGATCGTTAAAATCCCAGTCCGTGGCTAAAACTCAAAAATTATCCAAAGATGGAAGTGGAGAATGTCTGTCTGCGACCGTATGATCACAGGTCATAAGTTTCCGAAGTCCCTGATTTTAAATTGAAATTTTTATGATGTAATAACTTTAAAATAGTTTTGAAGGCGGGTCTAAAATCGATCACTAGCGAGTGCAGCTAGATTCCATCATCAGGGAACAGCGGAGGACTTTTCTACACAAAACCATGAGAGAGAGAAGTCAGAATTTTAGTACCAATATAACCATTTATTAAATTTGAAAAAATATTAAATTCATATTTGCTCTGGTAAAATTTTTATTACTAAATGATCGTTAATAATAAGTATATATATATATATATATATATATATATATATATATATATATATATATACACGCTATGACTCCATTTAGAACTACAAAGCCAAGAAATAGCATTTAATAAATACATAATTAGTCAAGAAATGTTTGTAAAAGAAAGGAGATAAATAAGTATCTAATACAATATTTTAAGTAAATTTTTGAGAGAGAGAAAGAGAGAGAGAGAGAGAGAGAGAGAAGACAGTCGGTAATATAAACAAGTATATAGAGACAGACATACGGAGATATCACACGCCTACTTAGCTTAATCCAGTGAGTAGCCTATATATATAATTTAACGCACTATACTTTATTTATCTGACAACCTCTCTTCGGTGACTGCAAATCTTCGAAAAGGCGATGTCTTCTTGAAGCAAAGTTTTAGCCAACTTCTTTTCCTCTCAACCAGTTTCCTCATGCTCATACGGAATAACAGTATTCACAAAAATACAGGTATGGTACACACAATAACATTACCAACATGCTGCCCCCCACACTTCTATTTTTAGGGGGGATTACGAACCTCTGTTTGAGCCCGTTAAAGAGAAGATTTACTTAGGTAAACTAATTTACCCGCAAGAGCCCTCATTTTTTATAACTTAATAAAATCAAAACAATTGTTATTTTCCGTAATTTTTGTTCTGTCTTATACTCTACACGTAGATAGGAAAACACTGAGATCTAAACGGCTGCTCTTAGTTCGCAACACGCTTCCTAGAAGTAATTGTTGTAGAGGATTTTAACGAAGTAAAAGTAATTATTTTAATTCCAACAGCGGGCAAAAGTTGTTTAATCAACTCGCCAGGTGGTTAGAGCCGGACACCGATCAGAAAGCAATTCATCACAGAATCACGCCACAAACACGCCCACTTGGTTATCTAGTTGTCCATCTGTGAGTTTCCACGAAATCAAATAATCTTTCGCCTCGAACAGTGATCTTTTTGTACACGGAAAAACTGGAATTATTCATTGTAGATTAAGTGCATGCAAGCTGTCATGCAGCACGAGGTTAGGGAACCAAAAACCTGACGTTTTTAGCATTTAAACTGACATGATATTTGTAAACATTTCGAATAACCGAAAATTAAAAGCAATACTATGTGGTACAAACCGTTAAGTTACTGATATTCTCTGACATGATATACTTATCGTTTTTTAAAACGTGTAAACTATTTTAGTCAAATTTATCATAATTTTGAAAGAATCTATCAATGTTTTGTAAAATTTAACCGTTCCGAACAGTTTCCTTTGTCCGTAGCAATCCACGCCTCCATCTCTGAATTCTTTATTTATGTTTGATCATTAACACTTATAATATACGCGTATTACTAAATATTACAATAAAATTAAATTATTTTTAACTATTTTTATTTAAAGTTTCGTAATTACTATTGGCATTAAATTGAGAGCACAATTTACTTGGTATATAGGCCTGCAAGTAGTCTAAAACGTTTACCACTATGAATGTTTGTTCTAGGAATACTCACTTCAAGATAAGGAGTACATACAGCAAACTTATTTAAAATACCCATAGATACATTAAATTAAATATTATATATGTATCTAAGTATGTTATATATTATAGTGTATATATATATATATATATATATATATATATATATATATATATATATACATATCCATATACAGTTATGTCTAGGTACTAGATCAAATAAATCGAAATTCGTATAGTGTTAATAGATTACATTTCTAACCTAACTAAAGTCAGTCTATTTAATTAAATCACTCAAACACTTAATTCTACTGAAAACGTTTTTCAATTCTTTGTATTAGTCCTCTCTCTCTCTCTCTCTCTCTCTCTCTCTCTCTCTCTCAATCTCTCTCGCTCTCTCTCTCTCTCTCTCTCTCTCTCTCTCTCTCTCTCTCTATATATATATATATATATATATATATATATATATATATATATATATATATAATACAATATATATATATATATATAATACTATATATATATATATATATATATATATATATATATATATATATATATATATATATATATATATATAGACTTTATATATATATATATATATATATATCGATGTCCAGCAATTGCAATCCTAACCTCGTCACATTTTGTATCTACCAAGAAACATTAATAAGATCGTACCTAGCCACGCATCAGATGTCGTTAGTTGTCAGCTATGATCCGACGTTCAGCAATTGCAATCCCAACTTCGTCACCTTTTGTTTCTACCAAGACATCACGGTAAGATCGTTACTGCAGGTACGCCTAACCACGCATCAGATGGCGTTCGTGGGAATTGTCATCCGGTGTCCAGCAATTTCAATCCCAACTCCTTTACATTTTGTTTCTATTGAGACAACTCAGTAAGATGGTTACTATAGGTTCCCCTAAGCATGCATCAGATGGCGTTAGTGGCCAGCTATGATCCGGCGTCCAGCAATTTCAATCCCAACTCCTTTACATTTTGTTTCTATTGAGACAACTCAGTAAGATGGTTACTATAGGTTCCCCTAAGCATGCATCAGATGGCGTTAGTGGCCAGCTATGATCCGGCGTCCAGCAATTTCAATCCCAACTCCTTTACATTTTGTTTCTATTGAGACAACTCAGTAAGATGGTTACTATAGGTTCCCCTAAGCATGCATCAGATGGCGTTAGTGGCCAGCTATGATCCGGCGTCCAGCAATTTCAATCCCAACTCCTTTACAATTTGTTTCTATTGAGACAACTCAGTAAGATGGTTACTATAGGTTCCCCTAAGCATGCATCAGATGGCGTTAGTGGCCAGCTATGATCCGGCGTCCAGCAATTTCAATCCCAACTCCTTTACATTTTGTTTCTATTGAGACAACTCAGTAAAATGGTTACTATAGGTTCCCCTAAGCATGCATCAGATGGCGTTAGTGGCCAGTTATGATCCGGTGTCCAGCAATTTCAATCCCAACTCCTTTACATTTTGTTTCTATTGAGACAACTCAGTAAGATGGTTACTATAGGTTCCCCTAAGCATGCATCAGATGGCGTTAGTGGCCAGCTATGATCCGGTGTCCAGCAATTTCAATCCCAACTCCTTTACATTTTGTTTCTATTGAGACAACTCAGTAAAATGGTTACTATAGGTTCCCCTAAGCATGCATCAGATGGCGTTAGTGGCCAGCTATGATCCGGCGTCCAGCAATTTCAATCCCAACTCCTTTACATTTTGTTTCTATTGAGACAACTCACTATAGGTTCCCCTAAGCATGCATCAGATGGCGTTAGTGGCCAGCTATGATCCGGCGTCCAGCAATTTCAATCCCAACTCCTTTACATTTTGTTTCTATTGAGACAACTCAGTAAGATGGTTACTATATGTTCCCCTAAGCATGCATCAGATGGCGTTAGTGGCCAGCTATGATCCGGCGTCCAGCAATTAGTGGTAACGAGAAGCTGTAATTAATAGCGTAATCCTATGTGAGCTTCCATTGAACTATAATTAAGGGAGGTGGGGTTGTGTACAGATCGCCCAGCCGTGAGCGATGCCAATCCAGAGCGGAAATTATCCCATAGTTGCACTATTATCCACGTAAACAATTCTTAATTAACAAATTAACGGGCGCATGATAATTTACAAGTAGCTGCACGCTCGTTAGGTTTGTGATGGACTTGGCCAGAACTGTAAAGCGTTTATCGGCAACCAGAGTAGAAGCATTCTATATGTATACTTACAATCACTCTATATTTATATTCAAAACTATTCCATATTTATGTTCACAACCATTTATATTCACAAGAATTCTATATTTATAATCACAACCATTATATATTTATAGTTACAAGCATTATTTTTTACAATCGTAACTATTCTAAATTTATAATCACAACTATTCTATATTTCTAGTCACAAGCATTCTATATTTATAATCACAACCATTCTATATTTATATTTACAAGCATTCTATATTTATAATCACAACCATTTTATATTTATATTTACAAGCATTCTATATTTATAATCACAACCATTTTATATTTATATTTACAAGCATTCTATATTTATAATCACAACCATTTTATATTTATATTTACAAGCATTCTATATTTATAATCACAACCATTTTATATTTATATTTACAAGCATTCTATATTTATAATCACAACCATTTTATATTTATATTTACAAGCATTCTATATTTATAATCACAACCATTTTATATTTATATTTACAAGCATTCTATATTTATAATCACAACCATTTTATATTTATATTCACAAGCATTCTATATTTGTAATCACAACCATTTTATATTTATATTTACAAGCATTCTATAGGCCTATTTATAATAACAACTATTCTATATTTATTGTCACAAGCATTATTTTTAACAAACATAACTATTATATATTTATAATCAAAACTATTCTTTATTTATAGTCATAAGCATTCTACATTTATGATCAAAACCGTTCTCTATTTATATTCACAATCATTTTACATTTCTATTTACAAGAATTCTATATTTATAATCTCAACTAATTTATATTTATAGTCCCAAGCATTCTTTTTTAATAACCACAACAATTCGATTTTTATAATCACAACCACTTTATATTTATAGTCACAAACATTATTTTCTAATAATCACAACTATTCTATATTCATAATCACAACTATTCCATAAATAAAATTACTAAATATTTATATTTCTATTTACAAGAATTCTATATTTATAATCTGAACCAATTTATATTTATAGTCCCAAGCATTCTTTTTTAATAACCACAACAATTCGATTTTTATAATCACAACCATTTTATATTTATAGTCACAAACATTATTTTCTAATAATCACAACTATTCTATATTCATAATCACAACTATTCCATAAATAAAATTACTAAATATTTATATTTCTATTTACAAGAATTCTATATTTATAATCTGAACCAATTTATATTTATAGTCCCAAGCATTCTTCTTTAATAACCACAACAATTCGATTTTTATAATCACAACCATTTTATATTTATAGTCACAAACATTATTTTCTAATAATCACAACTATTCTATATTCATAATCACAACTATTCCATAAAAAAATTACTAAATATTTATATTTCTATTTACAAGAATTCTATATTTATAATCTCAACCAATTTATATTTATAGTCCCAAGCATTCTTTTTTAATAACCACAACAATTCGATTTTTATAATCACAACCATTTTATTTTTATAGTCACAAACATTATTTTCTAATAATCACAACTATTCTATATTCATAATCACAACTATTCCATAAATAAAATTACTAAATATTTATATTTCCATTTACAAGAATTCTATATTTATAATCACAACCATTATATATTTATATTTACAAGCATTCTATATTTATAATCACAACCATTTTATATTTATATTTACAAGCATTCTATATTTATAATCACAACCATTTTATATTTATATTTACAAGCATTCTATATTTATAATCACAACCATTTTATATTTATATTTACAAGCATTCTATATTTATAATCACAACCATTTTATATTTATTATTACAAGCATTCTATATTTATAATCACAACCATTTTATATTTATATTTACAAGCATTCTATATTTATAATCACAACCATTTTATATTTATATTTACAAGCATTCTATATTTATAATCACAACCATTTTATATTTATATTTACAAGCATTCTATATTTATAATCACAACCATTTTATATTTATATTTACAAGCATTCTATATTTATAATCACAACCATTTTATATTTATATTTACAAGCATTCTATATTTATAAGCACAACCATTTTATATTTATATTCACAAGCATTCTATATTTGTAATCACAACCATTTTATATTTATATTTACAAGCATTCTATATTTGTAATCACAACCATTTTATATTTATATTTACAAGCATTCTATATTTATAATCACAACCATTTTATATTTATATTCACAAGCATTCTATATTTGTAATCACAACCATTTTATATTTATATTTACAAGCATTCTATATTTATAATCACAACCATTTTATATTTATATTTACAAGCATTCTATATTTATAATCACAACCATTTTATATTTATATTTACAAGCATTCTATATTTATAATCACAACCATTTTATATTTATATTTACAAGCATTCTATATTTATAATCACAACCATTTTATATTTATATTTACAAGCATTCTATATTTATAATCACAACCATTTTATATTTATATTTACAAGCATTCTATATTTATAATCACAACCATTTTATATTTATATTTACAAGCATTCTATATTTATAATCACAACCATTTTATATTTATATTTACAAGCATTCTATATTTATAATCACAACCATTTTATATTTATATTTACAAGCATTCTATATTTATAATCACAACCATTTTATATTTATATTTACAAGCATTCTATATTTATAATCACAACCATTTTATATTTATATTTACAAGCATTCTATATTTATAATCACAACCATTTTATATTTATATTTACAAGCATTCTATATTTATAATCACAACCATTTTATATTTATATTTACAAGCATTCTATATTTATAATCACAACCATTTTATATTTATATTTACAAGCATTCTATATTTATAATCACAACCATTTTATATTTATATTCACAAGCATTCTATATTTGTAATCACAACCATTTTATATTTATATTTACAAGCATTCTATAGGCCTATTTATAATAACAACTATTCTATATTTATTGTCACAAGCATTATTTTTAACAAACATAACTATTATATATTTATAATCAAAACTATTCTTTATTTATAGTCATAAGCATTCTACATTTATGATCAAAACTGTTCTCTATTTATATTCACAATCATTTTACATTTCTATTTACAAGAATTCTATACTTATAATCTCAACTAATTTATATTTATAGTCCCAAGCATTCTTTTTTAATAACCACAACAATTCGATTTTTATAGTCACAACCATTTTATATTTATAGTCACAAACATTATTTTCTAATAATCACAACTATACTATATTCATAATCACAACTATTCCATAAATAAAATTACTAAATATTTATATTTCTATTTACAAGAATTCTATATTTATAATCTCAACCAATTTATATTTATAGTCCCAAGCATTCTTTTTTAATAACCACAACAATTCGATTTTTATAATCACAACCATTTTATTTTTATAGTCACAAACATTATTTTCTAATAATCACAACTATTCTATATTCATAATCACAACTATTCCATAAATAAAATTACTAAATATTTATATTTATATTTACAAGAATTCTATATTTATAATCAGAACTATTTTATATTTTTATTTACAAGCATTCTATATTTATAATCACATTTATTCTATATTTATAGTAATAACCATTCTTTTTTACAATCACAACTATTCTATACTTATAATCATAATTATTTTATATTTATATTTACAAGCAATCTATATTTATAACAACAACTATTCTATATTTATAGTCACAAGCATTCTTTTTTACAATCACAACTATTCTATATTTATAAACATAACTATTTAATATTTTTATTTACAAGCAATCTATATTTACAATCGCAACTAATCTATATTTATATTCACAATCATTTTACATTTATATTTACAAGCATTCTATATTTATAATCACATTTATTCTATATTTATAGTAATAACCATTCTTTTTTACAATCACAACTATTCTATATTTATAATCATAATTATTTTATATTTATATTTACAAGCAATCTATATTTATAACAACAACTATTCTATATTTATAGTCACAAGCATTCTTTTTTACAATCACAACTATTCTATATTTATAAACATAACTATTTTATATTTATATTTACAAGCAATCTATATTTATAACAACAACTATTCTATATTTATAGTCACAAGCATTCTTTTTTACAATCACAACTATTCTATATTTATAATCATAATTATTTTATATTTATATTTACAAGCAATCTATATTTATAACAACAACTATTCTATATTTATAGTCACAAGCATTCTTTTTTACAATCACAACTATTCTATATTTATAAACATAACTATTTTATATTTATATTTACAAGCAATCTATATTTATAACAACAACTATTCTATATTTATAGTCACAAGCATTCTTTTTTACAATCACAACTATTCTATATTTATAAACATAACTATTTTATATTTATATTTACAAGCAATCTATATTTATAACAACAACTATTCTATATTTATAGTCACAAGCATTCTTTTTTACAATCACAACTATTCTATATTTATAAACATAACTATTTTATATTTATATTTACAAGCAATCTATATTTATAACAACAACTATTCTATATTTATAGTCACAAGCATTCTTTTTTACAATCACAACTATTCTATATTTATAAACATAACTATTTTATATTTATATTTACAAGCAATCTATATTTATAACAACAACTATTCTATATTTATAGTCACAAGCATTCTTTTTTACAATCACAACTATTCTATATTTATAAACATAACTATTTTATATTTATATTTACAAGCAATCTATATTTATAACAACAACTATTCTATATTTATAGTCACAAGCATTCTTTTTTACAATCACAACTATTCTATATTTATAAACATAACTATTTTATATTTATATTTACATGCAATCTATATTTATAACAACAACTATTCTATATTTATAGTCACAAGCATTCTTTTTTACAATCACAACTATTCTATATTTATAAACATAACTATTTTATATTTATATTTACAAGCAATCTATATTTATAACAACAACTATTCTATATTTATAGTAATAACCATTCTTTTTTACAATCACAACTATTCTATATTTATAATCATAATTATTTTATATTTATATTTACAAGCAATCTATATTTATAACAACAACTATTCTATATTTATAGTCACAAGCATTCTTTTTTACAATCACAAGTATTCTATATTTATAAACATAACTATTTTATATTTTTATTTACAAGCAATCTATATTTACAATCGCAGTTAATCTATATTTATATTCACAATCATTTTACATTTATATTTACAAGCATTCTATATTTATAATCACATTTATTCTATATTTATAGTAATAACCATTCTTTTTTACAATCACAACTATTCTATATTTATAATCATAATTATTTTATATTTATATTTACAAGCAATCTATATTTATAACAACAACTATTCTATATTTATAGTCACAAGCATTCTTTTTTACAATCACAACTATTCTATATTTATAAACATAACTATTTTATATTTTTATTTACAAGCAATCTATATTTACAATCGCAGTTAATCTATATTTATATTCACAATCATTTTACATTTATATTTACAAGCATTCTATATTTATAATCACATTTATTCTATATTTATAGTAATAACCATTCTTTTTTACAATCACAACTATTCTATATTTATAATCATAATTATTTTATATTTATATTTACAAGCAATCTATATTTATAACAACAACTATTCTATATTTATAGTCACAAGCATTCTTTTTTACAATCACAACTATTCTATATTTATAAACATAACTATTTTATATTTTTATGTACAAGCAATCTATATTTACAATCGCAACTAATCTATATTTATATTCACAATCATTTTACATTTATATTTACAAGCATTCTATATTTATAATCACATTTATTCTATATTTATAGTAATAACCATTCTTTTTTACAATCACAACTATTCTATATTTATAAACATAACTATTTTATATTTTTATGTACAAGCAATCTATATTTACAATCGCAACTAATCTATATTTATATTCACAATCATTTTACATTTATATTTACAAGCATTCTATATTTATAATCACATTTATTCTATATTTATAGTAATAACCATTCTTTTTTACAATCAAAACTATTCTATATTTATAATCATAATTATTTTATATTTATATTTACAAGCAATCTATATTTATAACAACAACTATTCTATATTTATAGTCACAAGCATTCTTTTTTACAATCACAACTATTCTATATTTATAAACATAACTATTTTATATTTTTATTTACAAGCAATCTATATTTACAATCGCAGTTAATCTATATTTATATTCACAATCATTTTACATTTATATTTACAAGCATTCTATATTTATAATCACATTTATTCTATATTTATAGTAATAACCATTCTTTTTTACAATCACAACTATTCTATATTTATAATCATAATTATTTTATATTTATATTTACAAGCAATCTATATTTATAACAACAACTATTCTATATTTATAGTCACAAGCATTCTTTTTTACAATCACAACTATTCTATATTTATAAACATAACTATTTTATATTTTTATTTACAAGCAATCTATATTTACAATCGCAACTAATCTATATTTATATTCACAATCATTTTACATTTATATTTACAAGCATTCTATATTTATAATCACATTTATTCTATATTTATAGTAATAACCATTCTTTTTTACAATCACAACTATTCTATACTTATAATCATAATTATTTTATATTTATATTTACAAGCAATCTATATTTATAACAACAACTATTCTATATTTATAGTCACAAGCATTCTTTTTTACAATCACAACTATTCTATATTTATAAACATAACTATTTTATATTTTTATTTACAAGCAATCTATTTTTACAATCGACACTAATCTATATTTATATTCACAATCATTTTACATTTATATTTACAAGCATTCTATATTTATAATCACATTTATTCTATATTTATAGTAATAACCATTCTTTTTTACAATCACAACTATTCTATATTTATAATCATAATTATTTTATATTTATATTTACAAGCAATCTATATTTATAACAACAACTATTCTATATTTATAGTCACAAGCATTCTTTTTTACAATCACAACTATTCTATATTTATAAACATAACTATTTTATATTTTTATGTACAAGCAATCTATATTTACAATCGCAACTAATCTATATTTATATTCACAATCATTTTACATTTATATTTACAAGCATTCTATATTTATAATCACATTTATTCTATATTTATAGTAATAACCATTCTTTTTTACAATCACAACTATTCTATATTTATAATCATAATTATTTTATATTTATATTTACAAGCAATCTATATTTATAACAACAACTATTCTATATTTATAGTCACAAGCATTCTTGTTTACAATCACAACTATTCTATATTTATAAACATAACTATTTTATATTTTTATTTACAAGCAATCTATATTTACAATCGCAGTTAATCTATATTTATATTCACAATCATTTTACATTTATATTTACAAGCATTCTATATTTATAATCACATTTATTCTATATTTATAGTAATAACCATTCTTTTTTACAATCACAACTATTCTATATTTATAATCATAATTATTTTATATTTATATTTACAAGCAATCTATATTTATAACAACAACTATTCTATATTTATAGTCACAAGCATTCTTTTTTACAATCACAACTATTCTATATTTATAAACATAACTATTTTATATTTTTATTTACAAGCAATCTATATTTACAATCGCAACTAATCTATATTTATATTCACAATCATTTTACATTTATATTTACAAGCATTCTATATTTATAATCACATTTATTCTATATTTATAGTAATAACCATTCTTTTTTACAATCACAACTATTCTATACTTATAATCATAATTATTTTATATTTATATTTACAAGCAATCTATATTTATAACAACAACTATTCTATATTTATAGTCACAAGCATTCTTTTTTACAATCACAACTATTCTATATTTATAAACATAACTATTTTATATTTATATTTACAAGCAATCTATATTTATAACAACAACTATTCTATATTTATAGTCACAAGCATTCTTTTTTACAATCACAACTATTCTATATTTATAATCATAATTATTTTATATTTATATTTACAAGCAATCTATATTTATAACAACAACTATTCTATATTTATAGTCACAAGCATTCTTTTTTACAATCACAACTATTCTATATTTATAAACATAACTATTTTATATTTATATTTACAAGCAATCTATATTTATAACAACAACTATTCTATATTTATAGTCACAAGCATTCTTTTTTACAATCACAACTATTCTATATTTATAAACATAACTATTTTATATTTATATTTACAAGCAATCTATATTTATAACAACAACTATTCTATATTTATAGTCACAAGCATTCTTTTTTACAATCACAACTATTCTATATTTATAAACATAACTATTTTATATTTATATTTACAAGCAATCTATATTTATAACAACAACTATTCTATATTTATAGTCACAAGCATTCTTTTTTACAATCACAACTATTCTATATTTATAAACATAACTATTTTATATTTATATTTACAAGCAATCTATATTTATAACAACAACTATTCTATATTTATAGTCACAAGCATTCTTTTTTACAATCACAACTATTCTATATTTATAAACATAACTATTTTATATTTATATTTACAAGCAATCTATATTTATAACAACAACTATTCTATATTTATAGTCACAAGCATTCTTTTTTACAATCACAACTATTCTATATTTATATACATAACTATTTTATATTTATATTTACAAGCAATCTATATTTATAACAACAACTATTCTATATTTATAGTCACAAGCATTCTTTTTTACAATCACAACTATTCTATATTTATAATCATAATTATTTTATATTTATATTTACAAGCAATCTATATTTATAACAACAACTATTCTATATTTATAGTCACAAGCATTCTTTTTTACAATCACAACTATTCTATATTTATAAACATAATTATTTTATATTTTTATTTACAAGCAATCTATATTTACAATCGCAGTTAATCTATATTTATATTCACAATCATTTTACATTTATATTTACAAGCATTCTATATTTATAATCACATTTATTCCATATTTATAGTAATAACCATTCTTTTTTACAATCACAACTATTCTATATTTATAATCATAATTATTTTATATTTATATTTACAAGCAATCTATATTTATAACAACAACTATTCTATATTTATAGTCACAAGCATTCTTTTTTACAATCACAACTATTCTATATTTATAAACATAACTATTTTATATTTTTATGTACAAGCAATCTATATTTACAATCGCAGTTAATCTATATTTATATTCACAATCATTTTACATTTATATTTATAAGCATTCTATATTTATAATCACATTTATTCTATATTTATAGTAATAACCATTCTTTTTTACAATCACAACTATTCTATATTTATAATCATAATTATTTTATATTTATATTTACAAGCAATCTATATTTATAACAACAACTATTCTATATTTATAGTCACAAGCATTCTTTTTTACAATCACAACTATTCTATATTTATAAACATAACTATTTTATATTTTTATGTACTAGCAATCTATATTTACAATCGCAACTAATCTATATTTATATTCACAATCATTTTACATTTATATTTACAAGCATTCTATATTTATAATCACATTTATTCTATATTTATAGTAATAACCATTCTTTTTACAATCACAACTATTCTATATTTATAAACATAACTATTTTATATTTTTATGTACAAGCAATCTATATTTACAATCGCAACTAATCTATATTTATATTCACAATCATTTTACATTTATATTTACAAGCATTCTATATTTATAATCACATTTATTCTATATTTATAGTAATAACCATTCTTTTTTACAATCACAACTATTCTATATTTATAATCATAATTATTTTATATTTATATTTACAAGCAATCTATATTTATAACAACAACTATTCTATATTTATAGTCACAAGCATTCTTTTTTACAATCACAACTATTCTATATTTATAAACATAACTATTTTATATTTTTATTTACAAGCAATCTATATTTACAATCGCAGTTAATCTATATTTATATTCACAATCATTTTACATTTATATTTACAAGCATTCTATATTTATAATCACATTTATTCTATATTTATAGTAATAACCATTCTTTTTTACAATCACAACTATTCTATATTTATAATCATAATTATTTTATATTTATATTTACAAGCAATCTATATTTATAACAACAACTATTCTATATTTATAGTCACAAGCATTCTTTTTTACAATCACAACTATTCTATATTTATAAACATAACTATTTTATATTTATATTTACAAGCAATCTATATTTACAATCGCAACTAATCTATATTTATATTCACAATCATTTTACATTTATATTTACAAGCATTCTATATTTATAATCACATTTATTCTATATTTATAGTAATAACCATTCTTTTTTACAATCACAACTATTCTATACTTATAATCATAATTATTTTATATTTATATTTACAAGCAATCTATATTTATAACAACAACTATTCTATATTTATAGTCACAAGCATTCTTTTTTACAATCACAACTATTCTATATTTATAAACATAACTATTTTATATTTTTATTTACAAGTAATCTATATTTACAATCGCAACTAATCTATATTTATATTCACAATCATTTTACATTTATATTTACAAGCATTCTATATTTATAATCACATTTATTCTATATTTATAGTAATAACCATTCTTTTTTACAATCACAACTATTCTATATTTATAATCATAATTATTTTATATTTATATTTACAAGCAATCTATATTTATAACAACAACTATTCTATATTTATAGTCACAAGCATTCTTTTTTACAATCACAACTATTCTATATTTATAAACATAACTATTTTATATTTATATTTACAAGCAATCTATATTTATAACAACAACTATTCTATATTTATAGTCACAAGCATTCTTTTTTACAATCACAACTATTCTATATTTATAAACATAACTATTTTATATTTATATTTACAAGCAATCTATATTTATAACAACAACTATTCTATATTTATAGTCACAAGCATTCTTTTTTACAATCACAACTATTCTATATTTATATACATAACTATTTTATATTTATATTTACAAGCAATCTATATTTATAACAACAACTATTCTATATTTATAGTCACAAGCATTCTTTTTTACAATCACAACTATTCTATATTTATAATCATAATTATTTTATATTTATATTTACAAGCAATCTATATTTATAACAACAACTATTCTATATTTATAGTCACAAGCATTCTTTTTTACAATCACAACTATTCTATATTTATAAACATAATTATTTTATATTTTCATTTACAAGCAATCTATATTTACAATCGCAGTTAATCTATATTTATATTCACAATCATTTTACATTTATATTTACAAGCATTCTATATTTATAATCACATTTATTCCATATTTATAGTAATAACCATTCTTTTTTACAATCACAACTATTCTATATTTATAATCATAATTATTTTATATTTATATTTACAAGCAATCTATATTTATAACAACAACTATTCTATATTTATAGTCACAAGCATTCTTTTTTACAATCACAACTATTCTATATTTATAAACATAACTATTTTATATTTTTATGTACAAGCAATCTATATTTACAATCGCAGTTAATCTATATTTATATTCACAATCATTTTACATTTATATTTATAAGCATTCTATATTTATAATCACATTTATTCTATATTTATAGTAATAACCATTCTTTTTTACAATCACAACTATTCTATATTTATAATCATAATTATTTTATATTTATATTTACAAGCAATCTATATTTATAACAACAACTATTCTATATTTATAGTCACAAGCATTCTTTTTTACAATCACAACTATTCTATATTTATAAACATAACTATTTTATATTTTTATGTACTAGCAATCTATATTTACAATCGCAACTAATCTATATTTATATTCACAATCATTTTACATTTATATTTACAAGCATTCTATATTTATAATCACATTTATTCTATATTTATAGTAATAACCATTCTTTTTACAATCACAACTATTCTATATTTATAAACATAACTATTTTATATTTTTATGTACAAGCAATCTATATTTACAATCGCAACTAATCTATATTTATATTCACAATCATTTTACATTTATATTTACAAGCATTCTATATTTATAATCACATTTATTCTATATTTATAGTAATAACCATTCTTTTTTACAATCACAACTATTCTATATTTATAATCATAATTATTTTATATTTATATTTACAAGCAATCTATATTTATAACAACAACTATTCTATATTTATAGTCACAAGCATTCTTTTTTACAATCACAACTATTCTATATTTATAAACATAACTATTTTATATTTTTATTTACAAGCAATCTATATTTACAATCGCAGTTAATCTATATTTATATTCACAATCATTTTACATTTATATTTACAAGCATTCTATATTTATAATCACATTTATTCTATATTTATAGTAATAACCATTCTTTTTTACAATCACAACTATTCTATATTTATAATCATAATTATTTTATATTTATATTTACAAGCAATCTATATTTATAACAACAACTATTCTATATTTATAGTCACAAGCATTCTTTTTTACAATCACAACTATTCTATATTTATAAACATAACTATTTTATATTTATATTTACAAGCAATCTATATTTACAATCGCAACTAATCTATATTTATATTCACAATCATTTTACATTTATATTTACAAGCATTCTATATTTATAATCACATTTATTCTATATTTATAGTAATAACCATTCTTTTTTACAATCACAACTATTCTATACTTATAATCATAATTATTTTATATTTATATTTACAAGCAATCTATATTTATAACAACAACTATTCTATATTTATAGTCACAAGCATTCTTTTTTACAATCACAACTATTCTATATTTATAAACATAACTATTTTATATTTTTATTTACAAGTAATCTATATTTACAATCGCAACTAATCTATATTTATATTCACAATCATTTTACATTTATATTTACAAGCATTCTATATTTATAATCACATTTATTCTATATTTATAGTAATAACCATTCTTTTTTACAATCACAACTATTCTATATTTATAATCATAATTATTTTATATTTATATTTACAAGCAATCTATATTTATAACAACAACTATTCTATATTTATAGTCACAAGCATTCTTTTTTACAATCACAACTATTCTATATTTATAAACATAACTATTTTATATTTTTATTTACAAGCAATCTATATTTATAATCGCAACTAATCTATATTTATATTCACAATCATTTTACATTTATATTTACAAGCATTCTATATTTATAATCACAAACGATTTATTTTTATAATTACAAGCATTCTATATTTATAATCACAATTATTCTACATTTCTATTCAAAAGCATTCTATATTTATAATCACAACAATTTCATATTTATTATTCACAAGGGTGCTATATTTATTGAAAGATTGAAAAGGATTGTACCTTTAAAATGTGTTAGCTAACAATTGCTTTAACAAAGAAGTAATATAAACATAAATTGTTAATGTCAATTGCTATTTAGGTCGACTAAGGAAAGTATTATTTTAGTAATTTTTTATTAAATAATTACAAATAACAAAATGAAATTACATAATCTATGCACTAAACAGATGTTTTTACACATAACCTATACCATAAAAATCACCTGTTTTATAAAATGTTATCTCTTATTTTAAGCAAGATTGTTGAAAATAACAATATTGCATACCTCGACCCTTCGTGAATGATTTCCTCCCATTTACAACTAAAATTAATTCATATTGAAATTAAATAACTTGAAGTAACATATGAAAATTGTAATAACATCATGTGTCATCCACTACAAGTTTAAAAAAATCTATTTGAACTCAAGTGGATGAATTAAAAATATCCTTTCTATGTTTAAAAATTTGAACAAGATACGTATACTGAGATTGTAAACTAATACAAGAAATTGGAAAAATATGAACATTTTTTTAAAATTTTGTGCAATGATAGTAGTATTATTGTGTAAGGAAAATGTTTTTTATTGGCGATTCTTATGCTTTATTTATTATCAATATTTCATCAGCATTATTATTACTAGTTGAAACACAGGTTGGCAGATCTTAACAAAGTCTACTTTAATAACTTAAAAACACTATTTTGTAATTTTTAATTATAAAGAAATAAAACCTCTTAAACCGCAATATTTGATATATTTATGTCATGATTTACATTCAGATTGCAAAACATTCATCGTCAAAGGAAATTACTACCAGAGCCGAGCCTAATGGTATATCTACATTATCATTCATATCTACCGTTGTTTAACAAATCCAAAAATAATTTAAGACTACCGAATAAAACCCCGATTTTATGTCGCTGATTCTGAATTCCAAATTAAGGAAATAAAAATGTAATTTATTCTTATTTTGTAACGTCATAGGATCTTGTCGTTACCACTGACAACGACCTCTTTTACCGCTTCCTTTGACTGATTGACAGCCCGCCCCAATGCAGCTACACTATTTAACTTGCAGATCACTAGGCCTTCCCTTCCTGTCAAAAGGGAAGTTTTTTTTACAACCCCTTAATATCGTTTACACATTAACTTCCACAGGTTGCCCTTGCTTTTACTACCCTAATCTTAACCGATTTAATTACCTCATAACAATGAATTTTTCTGAAGAACATTAACTCTGGGACCTCATTTCATTTGGTAGTTTGATTTTTTATAGACTTATAAAAATGTTAACAAAGAGAAAAAAAAGGTGCCAAGTTAATATAGAATTCACAAGATGTGTGTGTGTGTGTGTGTGTGTGTGTGTGTGTGTGTGTGTGTGTGTGTGCGCGTGAGTATGTGTGTGTGTGTGTGTGTGTGTGTGTGTGTATGTGTGTGTGTGTGTGTGTTTGTTTGTGTGTGTGTGTGTGTGTGTGTGTGTGTGTGTGTGTGTGTGTGTGTGTGTGTGTGTGTGTGTGTGTGTGTGTGTGTGTGTGTGTGTGTGTGTGTGTGTGTGTGTGTGTGTGTGTGTGTGTGTGGTGAACGCAGGTATGTGTGCGAGTGTGCATGCGGGTGTGTGTGTAAGGGGTGTTTCTTTCCGCGCGGGTTGTGCTAGGTTATAAGAACCAATAGAAACTGTAATAACTATCCTGATACAGAATTAACATCAGCTCACCTATTTATAAAAAAAAAAAAACATTTTAGGTACGGCATTACCGGCATGTTTGAAGGAATCGTGACATGCCTCGTGTTAGGTACAGAGAAACATAGATCTTTGTATAGTGGGAACACGCTTAAAGATCTTTCGTCTTATCATTTCTAGTAAGCTTGCAAGAAACAGAACATATGATTATTTCATAGACTTCTTTGCTTTATGAAAAGTATAAACCTTTTTGTTTTAATATTGAGTTTTGTTATACGTCATTAACGTCTATATTATTGAGAAATTTGTGTATGATTACGATTGGATTGCGTTTGAGTGACCTTAATTGCATGCAGATTGTTTTAGAAATAAAGTAACTATGAAAATACAGGTTTTAAATTTTCAAAACATTTTCTAGTTCAACCAAGAAGTTGTCATTAGCACACTTTTTAGAGAATTGAAGAGAAATGAGAAAATAATGTAATGTTTTTGTGATGTAGGTATTTTTCAAAATAGTTGTTGTTATTTGTAATAATAATGACATACGATGAGAAGTACATGCATTGTCAAATCCGTTTATATTGTTGTTTATCCGCTTTCGGTTTTATTGTAAGGTTGTTGCATAGATTGATATTTAAATTTTATCTGCATTTAAGGATTTCAAATATTACAATTATTTCTTTGCAGTATATCTTTAAGATTTAGTTTCAGGCTTTAATCTGTAACCCAATGGATCGGGGCACTGACTTGCTGTTAACAATGACGTATTGGAAATTGAGATATGGTGTGCGTGTTACCAGGATAAATGTTTATATTTTCTTTTGTGTTGCCTTTTCTTACGCGGTGTTGAGTAGGCGTTTGTTGTCTAGCGTCCAGCGAGAAGAGGTTTACGCCAATTGAGAGCTCATGGTTAAAGCGTTGGACTATTCAAGGGGAGTGCACAGTATTGCTAATACTATATGCTAGACTCTATTGTAAAATGTGTCTTTCTAGAAAATCTCTCTCTCTCTCTCTTTCTCTCTCTCTCTCTCTATATATATATATATATATATATATATATATATATATTGACTAGACTATATATATATATATATATATATATATATATATATATATATATATATATATATATATATAACGTCTTACTGATGTTTCGTGTGTTTCACAGCTATAACTATTTTACGGAACTAATGTCCACGTTTTTACAGCCATTAGTTTCGGAATTGATATTTTTAGGTAACCTTCGTTTGAATACATTTAACTTTAGTTGTTTCTATTATTTATATATACATTTGTATTAGTTCAAGTTGGCAGTAGGCCCTACTTTTACAAGGTTAACTAAAATTGATTTTTTCCCTGTGAGTTTAACATTGAAATATAGGTTGTATAGAAGTAGAAACTGTACAATCGAGATTTCTTATTTCCATGGATTTCGAAACTTTGTACTGTCTGTAATTGTTCCATTATGTAATTGTAATTACCATTACGTATGTTTTATTTTACATTCTACGATTTCGACAATGATATTTAGGTGGCATTATTTTCACTACAGTTAAAATCGAGATATCTTTCTTGATTTTCTATATCGATATTAAAACAATATTGACTAGCTTAAAATCAGGTGATTTTTTTAAAACTTAGATTTAGTCATTTATAGCAGTAATCTGACTACTTTTAACATAGTTGTAATAATTTCATTATCTTGAATTTCAACATTGATATTTGTAAGGTAAAGATTAAATTAGTAGTTTTTTTAACGGTAAAATCGAAATTTCTTTTACTTTCTTGAATTTCTATACTCGTTTTTAGGCGGATATATGACTAACTTTATATCAGCGGTGATTTTTCTACATCCATAAGTTCGGAATTAGAAATTTTCGTGGCTTTAATCTGACAAGTTTTATCATCGATATAAATAATTTTATTTTTTAAACTTCTACTTTCAAATATAAGTGGCAGTAGTGTAATAATTTCATGAACTAGTCCCAGTCGAAATTCAAGAGGCTTTGCATTGATCTGTTAAAAGAACAGTGTTTTGTTATAGAAATAGCGCTGCTTCTTATACCATATCAAGAGCACAGAGGTAGTGAAATATATTACAATGAAAATATTGGCAAACATCCTAAAACTACTAAAATAATAAAAATACTCCAATAATACAAGTTACCTGAACTAAACCCTTATGTACATTAGGATGACCATAAAATGAAAATTTTGGACTTACACAATTTGTTAAATAACAGTTCATTTGTAGGCTACATGCGAGGAATAGATTTACAAATAGAAATCATAAATACGTTTCAGTGATTAGTTATTATCAAACACAATTTACCAATACGAAGTTCAACACTGGCAGAAATTACAGATACCAAACTCCCCATAAAAAATGCTTATTCATTTTTAAAATAAGGTTGAAAACAACCCGTTATCCATCGTGAAAATGCAATTTCAGGCTTTTCCATCGAATCGAAAGCTTTTAAGATGTCCGGGTTGAAAACGGGTTTCAAGTGGCATGGTATAAAAATCTTATACTCGCTCCTCCATCGAAGGCCCGAGATTTATCTCGAAGGCAATGTCAGTAAAACCTTTCCTTGAAAGCCTTTCCTCCACCAGCCCGAACCCTCATACGGATATTGGAAAACAGGTTGACGCTAAATGAAGACATCGTAACATTTACCATCAGCTAATTAACATAAACCTTTAGAAATAAACAAGGAAGATATATTCGACTCGTCCACTTAGTATATAAAATACCTTTTCATATTCATTTAAGTATATATAATACTTTATAAATCTTCCTTCTTTTCGTTATTCTTTGACTTTTCAGAAGCCACTCCCAAGAGAGTCAAGGGCCTGAACCAACTGTGATTCGCGTCTTGAGTTCATTTAGGAAAATAAAATGTTAGGGGTATGTAGACCTATGTTTAGGCAACAATAGATAAATCAACCGCTAGTCTGTTTGGACGTTTACTTTGTGTGAAGAAAGAGACTCATTGAAGCGATCAGAATTTGTAAAACTTCAGATTAAAATAAAATAGTGTAGTATAAAAAATGCAGTAAAAGACATATTAAAAGTAATATATATTAATTGTTGTATATTTGCAACGTTGGATTGCTTAGCAACGGCCTTTATTTCGGCTTCAAAATTTCTACTGAACGGTTCGTATTTGTATCAGCTAACAAAATTAACGCCTAGGTCTTGCTATGAGATGACAGAACTAAATCTATAGTACAAATTTTAATCAAATCATTTCATAAACAGTACACAGTGAATTTTAACAGTAAGGTGGTCAGTGATGGTTAACAGTATACCGTGAATTTTAACAGTAAGGTCGTCAGTGATGTTTAGCAGTAGGCCTACATAGTGAATTTTAACAGTAAGGTCGTCAGTGATGTTTAGCAGTACACAGTGAATTTTAACAGTAAGGTCGTCAGTGATGTTTAGCAGTACACAGTGAATTTTAACAGTAAGGTCGTCAGTGATGTTTAGCAGTACACAGTGAATTTTAACAGTAAGGTCGTCAGTGATGTTTAGCAGTACACAGTGAATTTTAACAGTAAGGTCGTCATTGATGTTTAGCAGTACACAGTGAATTTTAACAGTAAGGTCGTCAGTGATGTTTAGCAGTACACAGTGAATTTTAACAGTAAGGTCGTCAGTAATGTTTAGCAGTACACAGTGAATTTTAACAGTATACCTTACATTTTACACCAGCAAAATTTGAAGATAAATAAACTGATTTTCCAACTCCAATAAAACATGAGATGCAAGACCTAGGCACGTTCCTAACAATATAACATGAAATCATAACTGTCTTATTTACTGCAAAAATTGTGAGTGCATTTGAAAATAGAAGAAGCCTCGGAAAATTCAAACTGCTGCTCATTACAGATCACTCTTCTGGTATAAACTACGATATTATTAATATATAAATTACGGTTTACTAAAGCAAGCCAGCTAAATATTGTACGATTGATGACCGAAATTAGAGATATTACCTATACAACTACAAAGTGAATCTGGAAGTGATTATGATTGGCAAAATTTCAAGATAAATAATGCGACTTATTTTCCTATCCAATACAGCAAAATTGTGAGTGCATTTCAAATTCGAAGTATCTTCTGAAAAATGAACTCTACTGCTCATTACAGATCACTTCTGATATAAACTACGATTTTATTAATATATAAATTTCAGTTTACCAAAGCAAGCCAGCTAAATATTGTATGATTGATAAACGAAATTTAAGATATTACGTATACAACTACAAAGTGAATCTGGAAGTGATTATGATTGGCAAAATTTCAAGATAAATAATGCGACTTATTTTCCTATCCAATACAGCAAAAATTGTGAGTGCATTTAAAATTGGAAGCAGCCTCTGAAAAACCGAACTCTGCTGCTCATTACAGATCACTCTTCTGATTTAAAGTGCGATTTTATTAATATATAAATTCCAGTTTACCAAAGCAAGCCAGCTAAATATTGTACGATTGATGAACGAAATTTAAGAAATTACGTATACAACTACAAAATTAGGATTATGATTGGCGAAATTTTAAGATAATGCAACTTATTCTCGAATTAAAAACTGCAAAAATTGTAAGTGCATTATAAATTTGTAATAGCTCTTGAAAATTCGAACCCTGCTGCTCATTAAAGATCACTCTTTTGAATTTAACTGCAATTTTATTAATATATAAATTCCAGTTTACCAAAGCATGGCAGCTAAATAATGTACGATTGAAGAACGAAATTTAAGAAATTAGGAATACAACTACAAAGTGAATCTGGAAGTGGTTATGAATGGCAAAATTCATAGGTTCTACCTAAGCAATGTAACCAGTGATCTTACTTTTGGAGAGTAAAAATTCAAGACATCGTTATTTATATGAATCTAATAAATTTTAGTTTACCAAAGCAATCTAATTAGATATTATATGTTTGGAGAATAGCAATTCAAGATTTTCTCCAAATGCTTGACAGTGCTAAATTAAAAGAGGCGGACATGTTTAAACAATATTTAATTTTAATTAATCCAATTGAAAATTGTATTACTTTATTACATATTAAAAATTTATAATGAAAATGTGTTAATTTTTATTTTTATATAAATGGTATAAATAACTAAGCCATTTTAAAGAATATTTAGGAAAAAAACTCCGTTGAAACCCTGTGTAGCGGTAGTCGGTACCTCTTCACTCTGGAGGAAAGCAAGGCTACGTATGAGTGAACCTAACCTGACAACGCACCATTTTTTCCCCTTTCCTAAAGGAACATTGCCCTGTTCGTAGTACTGCCTTATTTCATCGGTCCTTGATTATCCCTCTTCCTACAAGGAAGTGTATTAGATATCTGAAGAAGATCTGCTCTCTACAGGGGCCATACAGAAGGGTGGGTGAGATTATGTACTTATTTTTTTTATAATGGATCTGTTACAGCTGTTGCCACCTCTCCGTCTCAAATTTCCAATTTCTTCTGCCATATATTATGCTTTTTCTAGGTTTCTTCCGGTCATTGCTTCGTCGATGCCATCACGCCAACTTCTTCGTGGCCGTCGTCTCTTTCTTTTCTCAGGTTGAATCTACTCTATTACCTTTGGAGGCCACCTTCTGCCGTCCTCTTTACGTGTCCAAACCATGTTAGTTGTCTTCTTTCTATCTCTTACCTTATATTTTTATCCATTTTCATTTCGTTACGTATTTGCCTATTTCTGATCCTTTCAAGTCTCGATTCAACGTAGCGTCGTCTTAAGTAGTCCATTTCTATCGTCATGAGTCTGTTATTGTTAGCATTCGTAACATCCCAAACATCTGAACTGTAGTGTTTAAAGGTCGTGCCCCTGATCTGCCTTTGTTTAGTCTTCCCCTGATTTCGTCCTCACTATCGCAATTCTTATTAAAAATCGCCCTTAGATATTTGGAAGTTTGTACCCTCTTGATTACAGTGTTTTCTAAACTAAGGTCCCCAATCTCGTCTTTGCCTACTATTAGTTAATAAAATTTTAGAATGTTCGTTGTTGAGCTGCTGCCTCATATTCCTCCTGTAGTTTTCTTATCATATGACTGAGATCGCGTTTCATATGGTTATTTAAAGTATTATATGTAAATGGAATCTTCCATCAAATAGTAAGTAATACACAAATGTTCCATTAACACTTTTCCTTTCGGAGAATGTATTAGTGGATAAGCCGCGCATAGCATCCATGCCCTCATTAGATAAAACCACGACTGTTTCCCGCAGTTCTAATGACCGGGTCAGGTGAGCTAAGTATGTAATATCTCGGCACAATAAAAGCAGAAAACTAATGCTTCCCATAGCCTTGGCATTATTCCCGCTGAAATAACCTAAACCTGCAATTAACACAAGCACTGTATGTATTCAGTCATGCTTCACTACGGCTATACTAAGCCATGGCTCAATGTGTTCTTGACCACCAGTTTATGTAGACATATATTTTGAATGTAAATAGACAGCGAATGCCACTTTATTTGAACTGGCTGGTAGCTTTTATTTCTTGTATTACAACCGTTCATTGAATTATTTTGGATGTATCTTTCTTGTATCCTATTTGTACGCATCATTTCTCAGATTTATCCACTAAGTTCGCTACGACTGTTTCTCGGGAAGGTTTGTTTCCAAGATACCTTTTTATTACGATAACAATGTTTTGCGGTATTTTACAAGTACTGATCTACCGGAATATCTTCGTACTACAAGCACTGGCTAGTTATGAAATGGCTTGCCCCGAAGTTCTCAGTAGCTCTAACTATTTATGTATGGGTCAATCCACATACATAGAGAGCCAGAGATGTTTGCTACTTTGTTTCAAATATTAATATATTTACTATTTATTCCAACATTTTTATTTCTTTTTAGCATTCAACCGTGTTTGCCATTATTATATTAGTTAGATTTTTTATGTAATATAAACAAAAACTCCTATTTGATAAGGTCAAATTTTACTTAGATCACCAGCGAAAATGTTATTTTATTTATCTTTATATAAATAAAATAACAAACTATAAGTTAAAACAGCTGCTTTAATCTTCGTTAGAATAGCCAACGCTTTCGTACATTAGAATAACCTATGTGTTCATTTGAAAATAAATAAACATATATTTTAGGTTGTTATATTTTTTCTACCACATAACCAATAACATAAAATCAGCTTTCTTATCTAATCAGGTTATCACTTATATTACGCCAAACAGCATGCATTACCTATATCGTTAACATTACGCCTTTTATGAAACGATTTTATCCCATGTAAAACTAAAATTAATTTACTATTAAATGTATTTAATGAATTATTCAAAAAAAAAACCTATCACCATAAATTATCAAATAAAGTATCATAACCTTTGCGTTAAAACAGCTGTTCTACCAGATAATCTATAACATAAAATCAGCTGTTTTTTGAAATCATATGATATCAGTTGTTTCAAGTCTCATATTGCAATCCTTGTCCCAGCTAATATATTAGTAGGCTTTATGTATAGAATGAGACACATAGTCCATTAGTAAGCTTTGAATATACAGGGGAACAGCTAATCTATTAGTAACTTTTGAATATACAAGGGGACAGCTAATCTATTAGTAGCTTTTGAATATACAAGGGAGACAGGCAATTTATTAGTAGGCTTCGAATATACAAAAGAACAGCTAATTTATTAGTAACATTAAATATACAAGAGAGGCAGCCAATTTATTAGTAGGCTTTGAATATACAAAGGGGCAGCTAATCTATTAATAACATTAAATATACAAGGGAGGCTGCCAATTTATTAGTAGGCTTTGAATATACAAAGGGACAGCTAATCTATTAGTAACATTAAATATACAAGGGAGGCAGTCAATTTGTTAGTAGACTTTGAATATACAAGGGGACAGCTAATCTATTAGTAACATTAAATATACAAGGGAGGCAGCCAATTTGCTAGTAGGCTTTGAATATACAAAGGAACAGCTAATCTATTAGTAACATTAAATATACAAGGGAGGCAGTCAATTTGTTAGTAGACTTTGAATATACAAGGGGACAGCTAATCTATTAGTAACATTAAATATACAAGGGAGGCAGTCAATTTGTTAGTAGACTTTGAATATACAAGGGGACAGCTAATCTATTAGTAACATTAAATATACAAGGGAGGCAGTCAATTTGTTAGTAGACTTTGAATATACAAGGGGACAGCTAATCTATTAGTAACATTAAATATACAAGGGAGGCAGTCAATTTGTTAGTAGACTTTGAATATACAAGGGGACAGCTAATCTATTAGTAACATTAAATATACAAGGGAGGCAGTCAATTTGTTAGTAGGCTTTGAATATACAAAGGGGCAGCTAATCTATTAGTAACATTAAATATACAAGGGAGGCAGTCAATTTGTTAGTAGACTTTGAATATACAAAGGAACAGATAATCTATTAGTAACATTAAATATACACGGGAGGCAGTCAATTTGTTAGTAGACTTTGAATATACAAGGGGACAGCTAATCTATTAGTAACATTAAATATACAAGGGAGGCAGCCAATTTGCTAGTAGGCTTTGAATATACAAAGGAACAGCTAATCTATTAGTAACATTAAATATACAAGGGAGGTAGTCAATTTGTTAGTAGACTTTGAATATACAAGGGGACAGCTAATCTATTAGTAACATTAAATATACAAGGGAGGCAGTCAATTTGTTAGTAGACTTTGAATATACAAGGGGACAGCTAATCTATTAGTAACATTAAATATACAAGGGAGGCAGTCAATTTGTTAGTAGACTTTGAATATACAAGGGGACAGCTAATCTATTAGTAACATTAAATATACAAGGGAGGCAGCCAATTTGCTAGTAGGCTTTGAATATACAAAGGAACAGCTAATCTATTAGTAACATTAAATATACAAGGGAGGCAGTCAATTTGTTAGTAGACTTTGAATATACAAGGGGACAGCTAATCTATTAGTAAAATTAAATATACAAGGGAGGCAGCCAATTTATTAGTAGGCTTTGAATATACAAAGGAACAGATAATCTATTAGTAACATTAAATATACAAGGGAGGCAGTCAATTTGTTAGTAGGCTTTGAATATACAAAGGAACAGCTAATCTATTAGTAACATTAAATATACACGGGAGGCAGTCAATTTGTTAGTAGACTTTGAATATACAAAGGAACAGATAATCTATTAGTAACATTAAATATACACGGGAGGCAGTCAATTTGTTAGTAGACTTTGAATATACAAGGAGACAGCTAATCTATTAGTAACTTTTGAATATACAAGGGAGGTGGCCGTTATTAGTAGGCTTTGAATACGCAAAGGGGGCAGCCAATCTATTATAATAATGTACAGTAACTTATAAGTAACATATATCTAGGTTTAACGGACAGAATATTTAAAAAATAATAAAACTTGCATTTGACACAAAATACATTTATAGTGATAATCATATATTTTAGTATTGTATTAATATGTTTAACATGGTTATTGATTATTAATAGGTTTATAATAATCAATCTGATAATTAATTATTATTGTTCATTAATTTTAACAGCCTAAAATAATTAATATAGCTTTTTTAATAGCTTTTACAACATTTTTTTAATTTACCTAATTAGTAGCATCAAATTGATATTCTTCCTTGTAAAAAAATTTATTCTGTACAAAATAAAAATCGTTTTATATAATCTATTAAGCGGTATTTGGTTCAAATCTTAAATTTCTAATGAAATTTGAACTTTGGATGCATAATGAGAAATGGTAATTAAACCTTAAGCAATGCAAGAGACGTATTGCTTTTAATGTGAAGAATATGCAATACATGTATTAATCAAACTAAATACTACAATAAGTCTATGACTTTCAACAATAAAACTTATTTTTATTGACCTTATAAACTCTGAAATAAGAGCTTAATATTTCAGCATTGAAATATTGAGTATTCATGACTCCATCGTTATAAAACTTGTACTAGCAAAGTTTACAAGTAGTCTATATAATTTATTTAAGACTATATGAAAGTAAAGAAATACTAAAATACATGTTTCAAATTTGGAGCTCTAAATGAAATATTTTGTAATCTAGTGAAGTGTCGACCACAGCCATTAATAAAAACATCCACATAGTGATAGACGTTAAAATTACATAATTGGAATCTAGAATAGTAGGTTTAAGTTATAAAGAGAAATAAGGCCTTGAATATATTGCTTAACTTATTTTTGATGTATAAGACAGGGTGGTTTCTTGTACTTGAGAAGAGACAGAGAATCCAGGTAAAGATTACAGTAGTGTTGAACATCTGTCTTTCCGTTAGCCAAAAATATCTTTAGTAGGGGTTGAGAATGTTAACAAGAAATGTTAGTTGGAAAGAGTTAATTGTGAAAATGTGCCGTCCCGTGCCGTGTCTAACAAGTGAACTAACAATTCGTGTGAATATAAAGTAAATTTTTTAGTGAACAGTGCGTTTCCCAAACCACCTTGATTAAATAACCACCTTGTTCATAAAGTGCTGTAATATTATAGGGTTGTAATGAATAATACTAGAGACGACGTGTATGAAATTAAAAGAATATAGGTGACAGTAACCTATCTAAAAAGAAAAATGCTCTTGTAATATGCGGATATATCCTAGGAAATTGTTTAAATACCTAGAACGGATTGTTATTTTATGAAAAAAGTCATCTGTAACTGTAACCGGTTATTGTCATTTCGTCAGGACCCATTGGTATACATATATAAACCTCCATATTCGGCATTAAAAGTACAAGTTATCGCTAGCATTTAAGAATCCTGTTTTCAACATTAACTCTTAAATCCTAAATCAACTGAACATACTAACTGTTGTCTAATTGTTTAATTAACAGCAATCGTTGACAAAATATTGTAATTTAAATTTAAACAAATATAAAATAGATTTTGCTTGTTAATATGTTTTAAATAAATGCCATTACAGTTATATAACCAAAACATAATACATACTAGAGCTAATGGAGTATATAACATAGCTCTGAAAATGATGCTGTGAAACATTATTTTAATATTAGTTGTAACGTCTTAATTTTTGTAAATGTGTTTCGTATAGCTGAAATGGCTGCGGTACAGCAACGGCCTAGCGAGGACTCGACATTTTCTCAACATGCAACCGAGGTCTTGGCGGTTCATTATCCGGTCAACAGAGGTCTTTATTTAAATTGTACAAACATTAGGATTTATAACCTTTTTTATTAAATGATTTATATACTATAAAAAACTGCAAAATATTTAAAACATTTTTACGGGAGTAAAAATAGCGCCTTAATCATTCTAAAATTTAGTCTGTTGTAAAATTTAATGTGTACTATTTTACAATTTCAAAATACTGGAAATTTAAATTATTAGTAAAACTAAATAAAATACTTGAATTTCTATTCCAATAATAATAAATGAAAAAACTTTAGCCAAGATTCAGAATTTATTGAAACCCGACTTATAGGCTAATATTAATTACAATATCTATTTTTTTTATTAAATTTTGTATTGTATTAAAATAAAATATTTCACAGTATATTTCTATCACAGAAACGACACCATTGAATTACATATGAAAACCATTTAAAAATCGTTATTATATAACTTTTTCATGCTTAGAAATGTAAACATTTATAATAATCAAATACTTATGTACATTTTAAAATATTTGTATATTCAAGAGATTTTTATATAATTACATACAATCCAAATACTAATTATTCTGTTAGTTTTGCAAAATAAAATATAGGTTAATCCATTTATAAAAGCACCTTTCATATTACATGTGTTGTAAAACAGTCTAATTTTAAATAAAAATGCTAATTTTACTACTAAATTTTATTCTTTTAAATACAATTCAATAACATTCCAATAATGTAAAGATTTGATGTACGACTGACTGTTTGACCGTCTGCAGCTCTCTGGATCGTTCCAATCATAATGGTACCTTGCAGTGACTGGGTATAGCAATAGTGAACTGAAGTTAAGGATATGAAAGGGACGTATAAATAGGGACTGGAAGAAGAAACGTGTTATGGCTCATGTGGGTAGGGTCACTTACCAACCCTAAGAGTGTTTGGGAGTGAAATGTGCTCTCCTGAGCTTTACAATGTAGGACACCTAACCGATCTCCGTAGACGCGGTTCTATGGAGGTTATGTTAAATAAGAGGCTATGCCAATAAAGAAGACAAATATACAAAACGCAGTTCCTGTAAACTTTGCTGTCCGGACATCGACACGTAAATAACGACTCTTGTAATATACAGAGTCGGGTTTACGACATATTCAGTATCAAATATCTCCGCTCTGTTAACATAAGAAGCCATATCTGAAGACGTCAAAGAATTTACGACAAGACAAGCGGGGGAGATGCCGTATTCTTGGTCAAGTGGCCGGTAGTCGGACATTAGGTCAAGCATGTCGCAAGAAGGGGAGCTTCGAAGTGCAATATATGTAAAGTAAGTACGAGATAAGGGTTGGTCACTCGCCCCATCTACCCTTAATGCTTCTCGTATCACGTCCACTTTGGAAAGTGTTGTTGACTTGGGCGCATTTCCTTCGCCCACCCCACATATCTCGTAAAATGCATTTTTATAGTGTAATGAACCAACTAACTGGTATCAGCGCTCTAAGGGTGCATTTAAATATGTTGATAAATATTAAAATATAATCTAGACGACGACCACTGATAGATATGTATTTGATTAAAAATAATAGCTAATTAATCTTGTCACAACGGACCGAAATATATCTTCTCCTTTTACCCTTTCTACAGCAGGGGCTTTGTTTACACTACCTTCAAGACAAAGGATGAATTTGCGTCGTGACTTAAACATCTCGCAATAAACATCTTAAGGTTTTAATGAATATACAGCGCGTGGGAGGGGGCGCTTTTTAATTCGATCCTGTTATATTAGCTTTTTTCCTGTCGTAAAATGACAATGGAGGTTTGTTTAATGCCATAAGAGTGATTCTGTAGTCTTGTCTGGGGACTTTCTTTACCAACTGTTCGGAGAGGAGCAAGCGCGCGAACACAAACAAACACACAACACACACACACATACACACACACACAAACAAACACACACACACACACACACACACACACACACACACAAACACACACACGCACACACAAACACACACACAAACACACGGACTAAACGCTACGCTAGGGGCACATGTATACAGCCGATATTAAATCGACAAAATTAAAACAATTGTCATTAGAATATATATATATATATATATATATATATATATATATATATATATATATAAAATATATTTTCTTGCTTAATAATTTAAAATAACATAGATTATTCAAATATAAGAATATTTATTAATTTATAATAAAAGCTTTTCGTTGGTTATCAGTACCAACATCAGGAATGAAAAATACAATAATGCAAGATGTAGGCCTGAAACATATGTTAATTAGAAATAGAATTGTTGCTAAATTTATACAAATTGCCAAGTTTATTTTGTTGCTGTAACATTATAGACATTGAATATAATATCAAATTTAGAATGTATTTGTATTTGTTCATTTATTTAATTGTTATTATTATTGTGTTTATATATTTCGAATGCTTCATATATATTCATTCTTAATCCCTTATTAATTTCTTTTATAAGTTTCATATTTTCAATATTTGGAAATTGGTGCTTATTGTTATTACAATGATTTGTAAAATTTGATTTATATATTTCTGGATTTATATAGGTATTCAAATGTTCTTTATATCTCTCTTTTAATGTTTCTTGATTTGACCTATATAAGCTTTATTACAGTTTTCACATTTTAATTTATAAAAACCACCTTTTTCATGCATATTAATTGTTTTATTATTGTTATTTATTATGTTTATTATTTTGTTATTAGTTTTGTATGCAATTTTGATATTTGTATTTTTAAATAATTTGGTGATATTTTTTATTTCATGGCCTGTAAATAAAAATGAAGTCAAATTGTATTATGATTATTTTTGTAAAATAAATTATTATGTTGTTTATTAAAAATATTATAATTAAGTTTGTCAACAGTTTTCTTTTTATAACCGTTTTCTAATGGTTATAATAGCAACAAAATAAATTTGGCAATTTGTATAAATTTAGCAACAATTCTATTTCTAATTAACATATGTTTTAGGCCTATAGCTTGCATTATTGTATTTTTCATTTCTGATGATGTTGGTACTGTTAACCAACGAAAAGCTTTGGATATAAATTAATAAATATTCTTGTATTTGAATAAACTATGTTGTTTTAAATTTAATATATATATAATTTATATTTACATATAAGTTTTTTTTATATCTAGAAAACGTTTTTGTTGTGAAAAAGTTATTTATAATATACATATCTTTCTTCAACAAGATTAATCATGAATATGTTTGTTAATGAAACTTATAAAATTCTTAAATAAATATATTTATGTACATATATTATACTATACTAATCGGAGGAAAGGATCAACAGCGAATAATTTAATTATTATTTAACACAATGTTAACGAACTTTACCAGAAACATTTTACCAGTATTAGATATATTATAGCCTTTAATGATTACATAAATCTATATAATTGTATAGCTTTGTGTATTGTATTATAGTGTTGTACAGAATGAGGATGTAACAGGGTGGACTGCTCAGTGAAGGGCAGCTTAGAGATAGATTGATCAATTCAAACTGATTCTAGCCTTGTGCTCTCAGACAACGACTATTAGCTGCTAAAAGCCCAATGCCAGTGATTTATCAGCAGGGACGTCTGAACAAGGCTAATTAATAACTTGTTTTAGCTTTAATATATTTCATAGTGAGACACGGTTTAACTTGACAACCAAGTGTTTGTAAGTTACTATTTTTAAATTCCTTCTATTAGATCACAATCTCCTGATATACATCTTTTATACATTTTCAATGGTTAATAAAATACGTTTTTATTAATTCAATCAAGTTCTAATACATTTCTTTCAAGCTATAGTGGATGAGAATACAATTTATTTCAAATATTTAGTCAATAATAAATTATAAAAACTTGGTGATCTTAGTAGGATTCGAACTGTGCATCTTCATATTTAAAGTCAGGAGCTCTTGTACTGAACCAACTTTTCCATGGTTAGATAGATTCTAAAAGAAGTATATGAATTTTCCCTTTGCGCCCATCTGGTTCTCGTTGAAACCCTCACTTTATAACCTTAAAAATTTGCCATAGTTACTACACAATACCGTAAATTCTCAAGAATTGAAAACGAATAAAAATAATAAAATAAACAACCTAATCAAAATGCTAGTGAGAAAAAGAATAAATAGTAACGAACAAAAATAATAGTCCATCAACATACATAGAAAGGAAAATGGAAAACTGCATTTCACTTTCTATTTTGCCGCTTCTTAAAATTGTTATTATGATATATTAGTTTTAATTATAAAATAAAAAGTAGCCTAACTAATATAATTTTTTTTGACTGAAGTAGGAATTGACTTTACAAAATTTGTCTTTATATTAAATTTTTAAAATTCTTCCTTAATATTACACCCAAAACAAAGATGTCTAGTTTAGTCCATGTATCCAATACAACATACACAAAATGCTTTTTAATAAGGTAGTTTACGAATTTTATCTGGGAATTATTTTAATATATTTAAAAGTGAAATTAATGTCAGCACCGTCTTAGACTTTCCCAATTCTGAATAAATCCACTCAAGTTTTCCCATAAAGTGCGAAGCGGTAATGATGTTGTCTTTCTTGATTGCGTGGGGAGAAGAGGTTGACCAATTTCCGGGAAACGATGTGACGGCCGGACTGTGTTAGTTTCCTGAAGGCACCGCGACGCCCGGAAGTTCAGCGACTTACGCCTCTCACACTGTTCCGGAAATACATTTTCAGAGCGGGCTATTGCTTGCGCAAAATATATAACGTCTTTATGCAATGTGATGGTTTTATCAGGGTTGGAGTTATCTTATTTCGTGTTGAAATAGAAAGCTTAAATTGTAATATTAAATTTGACGGATTTGCGAAATAAAAGCGACAAGTTTCGAGTATATGGACCATATCGTTATACAGTAAAACATGTAAAATAGAAATAATTTATAATAAGTACATTAATATAAATAAATAAAATATAACCTGAACATAAGTATAAATAGTCTAGTGTCATGTTCATGTTAAGTGATTAACCATTTTTTTACAATGAACCAAAGATCTCCAAGTATTACTGTCGTCAATATTAAAATTAAGAGTACTAATAACTCAAAGTAAAATTAAACTAGGAGTAAAGAATTAATTAATAAAGTTAGCTTCTTGATTAGACTCAGAACCTTCCAGTACTCCCAATGTGCAATGGTCCTGAGCACTCAAAAGTAGAACGTAATCTTTATATATTTATGTGTTAAAAAAAATGTTATTAAATAGTGTTGGCGGTTTATTTATGTGCGCCGATATAGTGCAATACATTTAAGTGTTGTCAGTATTGTAGTGTTTGACTGGGGCACCACCGATACTCCAAACCCCTCTTAGTAGGTGCAGCTACTCCGCACTCCCATACACGCGGCAACTAATGAACTCATCTCGCTTATTATTATTAAGAATTAGTCGCTAGCTGTATTTACCCATGAAAGCGATTTCGGAATTATTAACACTTATTTATTGTCACCAATAGGATACAATCTAATGATGAGAATAATAAGTCGAAACAAGTAATATAAACAAAAGTTTTCGAAAGTCAATTCCTACTCAAGTCAACAAACGAACAAATTATTATAATTACTTTTTATTAAGTAATTACAAATAATACAAATGACATAACATAAACTATGCATGAAATAAAACGGCTGTTCTATCACACAATCCATAATAACATAAAATCAGCTGTTTTATGAAATCATGTTACCAATTTTTTAAAATCAAATAGAACGAAATAACTGTATTGCATACAGGTATTTTTTGTGACAATTTTTTCTCGTATGTAAAACTCAAATTAATTCATGATTAAATTTAAATATTGAATTATTATCTGAAAAAACTATTAATACCAAGTGTCATGGACTACAAGTTTCAAAACACATATATTTCAATTTGAGTGTATGAATAAAAAGTATTTAATTAACGGTTGAAACTTTGAACAATATATATACATACACACACACACACACACACACACACACACACACACATATATATATATATATATATATATATATATATATATATATATTTAAGATCAAATAATATACACAAATACAGGAATATTTAATTTATTGAATAATAAACTCAAAGCTTTTCGTTGGTTTACATTACCAACATCCTCAGGAGTTACATTACTAAGTATTGTAACTCCTGAGGATGTTGGTAATGTAAACCAACGAAAAGCTTTGAGTTTATTATTCAATAAATTAAATATTCCTGTATTTGTGTATATTATTTGATCTTAAAAATATTCTAACAGGAAAACACATTTGATATTATATATATATATATATATATATATATATATATATATATATATATATATAAAAGAAGAGTGGGAACTAATAGAAGGAATTGAAAAATAGTAAATTTTTAATAAAAAGTGTAAAAAATGTTCTATATGTCCTTCATATTCTATGAAGCTCCAAATAAATGTTTATATGTTTGCTGGGCTCTAGTCGTTATCGACTAGTTCATTCCAAACAGTTACTAAAGTGCGTTCTCTCACTAAAAATATTACAATTATTTTTCCATTTTTTTTATTACTTCGTCAATATTACGTGCAAAGGAAGAACACAAACAGGTTCGCTGACGTATCCCCACTGGAAAACGTCACATTGTGTCATATCAGGTGACCTAGGAGGCTAAGAGTGTAACGCAAGATGGCTTCTGTTGTGCGGACGCCATACTACGACAGACTGACGGTACACTCAAGGTATCCCCTAATACAGACACTACGTAAGGATTTTCTTAAACTCTAGACCACGCCTATGGCTGCTAGCGGTGTTTTAGCTTATAGATGACATTTGTCAATAATATAATAGGTTAATACCGGGTTTTATTTTGAAACACCATGTACATATATATATATAATAAATTTAAAATATTTCAAAAACAAGAATACTTTTAATGAATATATTTATTCAAAGCTTTTCGCCGATAAAATAGTACCAGCGAAACTTTATATATAATGTATATACAACTTGTTTCTTTTAAGATTTGTTGTTATTATTTTAAATTTAAAACCACATATTAACGACTGTTACCGGATATTGTTGAATGAAGTGTTGCTAATATGCTAAGTATGCGATTATCTCGGTACAAAGCATCACATTAAGTGCCCCCACTCAATTAGCCGCACGCCTAGGTCTGTCTAATGGAACACTCCACCAGAAGAGAACGGTGACTGTGCAAACAGTAAGGTTAGGTGCGATGTAAACACAGAAATCGCTAAGTCACTGGCGCACTTTCCCTTATTGGCCGTCCCCGACGTCATTAATCATGGCACGCAGCGAAGCCGGCCAAATTTTGCACTTGCACGCGCCCTCCGTAATTAATGGTACGGTGCCCATAACGATCTCTGTCAGTTTCAATTGTCACGCTCCAGGATTCGTTTAATGCGAACTTGTTTAGCAATCCTCCAGGATTAAGCATTTTCATTGTTAAGCCAATCAAAGATGATTAATTGTAACATAAGCAACAATTTATAAAAAAGTTGATAATTTATAAATACAATTCATAAATCGTTTGAGAGAGTCCAAAATGAGAAATCTTCAACAGTCGTATGCTATCTAGACCTGATAACTTTGGTAGTAATGGGTGTGTATCTATGTATTGCGGCAGGACTGGCTGATTCAACGTCTTGGGTCTAAACCAGGTCGTTAATAAAACACAAGACATATTTCTGGAGTGTTTTGATAATTGAAATATCAAATTTAATACTTAAAAGAAATCCGTCTGAACAATGAACGTTAAAATGGCAAATAAACTGTCAATAAAGTCAAGGAACGGTCCCACCCTGTATTGTGACAGGATTTATACTGATTCTGTTGAAACAATGCCTTCATAGACATTCTGAAACCCCAGAGACCAGCTTCAAAGATTAAGTTCTTTTTAATAACTCAATTTTATTCAAGAAATATTTCAAGGTAATTTTTAAGTGGAGAAAAGTATACTTTAATAACTATTGGGCTATCTATCCGTCTCGCTTGGTTACGCCAATCTAAGTAGAAATGACAATAGATATTAGTCGTGCAAGGATATTAATTGGAAATTACGTTCAAACTAAGTCTATGGACACTAATGGAATGTAGCGGCTATTAAGATGGATTTTAGAGTTAATAATAATAATAATAATAATTTAATAATAATATTAAAAATAAATATTATTCATTATCATCATAATCATAGTCGTAATCATCGGGACATAATGACAACCAACTTCATACTATCGTAATTGCTGTAATTATAATTGTGTTCATCATAGCTGTTATGAACAAGATGTTGTCATAGCTATCATCGACATCATAATTTTCATCAACATCATCATAATCTTCGTTAAAATCATCATAATTCTCATCAACATCATCAAAATTGAATATATCATCATCATAAAAGAACACATCATCATACTTGAATCCGCCATTATAATTGTAGTCAATATCATCATAATTGAATATACATAATCATAATTGCCGTCAAAATCTTTATAATTGTCGTCAAAATCGTCATCATTGTTGTCAACATCGTCATAATAATCATCAACACCATCATAACTCTCTTCAGTATCATAATAATTATCGTTAACATCGTCATCATTGTTGTGAACATCATCATCAACGTCACAATTATCATCATCATCACTGTCATATCTGTACACCGTAATCATAATTATTGTAAAAATAGTCATATTTGTAAGTCATGCTCAAACGTCACTAAGCATAAATTTTTTATTCTAATGTATATTTTTGTTACCAAGCAACCATCCTCAGAGACATAACAACCAAGACTCTTGGTAGAAATGTACATTAGGTTAAAATGAAATATTTGTGGTCAACCTTTTTAGTATTATTTGTTACTATATAGCCGCAGTTTATTCCAATTAAAAAGGGATCCTCATAACTGTTTTCGTCTCCATCAACATTTTGTCCTACATCACGATAAGTGTTGTCCAAATCCTCGTAATTGTAATCAAACTTAATCTTAATAGGTTATGTTTAGTGTTTTTTAGTTAAGCTTAATTTGATTTGTGTAGCATCACTGAGGATGAGGACAAATTGTCGTTGAAATGCGTTTAAAAATAAAGTTTTTATATTTGTGAGTTGTAGCATATTTATTCTTTAATTAAAATTTAATCTTAATTAATTTTTTTTTTACACAATCTTGAATCAAAACAAAATGTATAAACAAAACTTTTTAAATTATTTTAAATAAAGTTTTTCTATTAAATAATTACAATTGATATAAATAAAGTAACATAACCTATGTCTTAAAACAGCTGTTCTACCACATAACCTATAATAAGAAATCAGCTGTTTTATGAAATCATACCTTATCATTAATTTTAAGCCTAATGTTACGAAATATTGCATACCTATTGCTCCTTTTGTAAAACGTTTTTCTCCCATATAAAAATAAAATTAATTAATTAAATTTAATTATTGAAAAATTATTTGAAAAAAATTTATTAACATCAGTGCCAACCACTACAAGTAAAAAACAAATGTATTTGAACTTGCGTAGATAGACAAAAAGTATTTTATTAACGACTGAAAATTTGAACATGATACAAATAGTGAGATTATGAACTAATAGAAGGAATTGGAATAGGTCGGAAAATATGGATAGAAATGTATTTAAATATCCCGCATCACAGAACTAGGACATGAATCACGGATGCGTCCTGCTGGTTTCAGATCTAGCCATCCTCACCCAACTCACAAGTCGGAAAGCGCTCAACGCAATTCTAAAAATATATCACAAGCGGTTCTCGTTGCAATGAAGCCGATGAGTCTAATTGACAAAGCCTCTCAAAAATAAACTATTCGTCACAAAGAGCCGTGGCCCCTCGACACGGCACGCGCCTCCGGTCCACTAAATCAAGTCGCAGCGGCAGCGACACTGTTACTCTGCAACTATCCGCCAATTATCCACGCGTGTGGCCGCGCTTCTAATGACACGCCATTCTTTGTTTACAACCCCTTCGCACTGTTTACTCCAGTATTTCATTTTACACGACCCTTATGTTTCCGGCCGTGAGATCAATCGTGAGAAACATATGTTTGCGCAATGTTTGGGCAAGCTGCAGTAAGATGGAAAGCTTTGATAGGTGGGACATTCTTTCTTTACACTCGTACTAAACAACAACGCGGTGAAATTTTCAAAATGAGCTAACCAGTGCCCATACAAGGCCAAATAAAGCAGTTACAGGGTTATCTTGAAGCAAACGAAGATATTAGTCTTGTCCCTGTGTCGTCAGTTGTGTTCTAGTAAACTACTTAACAAGATGTCGCTACGATTATATCTTGTTGTGACCATTTGCGTAACCAGAGATTCTTTCTGTCGGGATATTGACAATCGGAAAACAATTGGAAGCTAATTAATATTCCCGATGCAAAATTGAAAGATATTAGATGCTATTTTAATGTGTGAATGTAGGCATACGTCAACACAATGCACCCACACATAAAAATTGTTATATGAAATCTTATTTTCACCTAATTTAAGCATCAGCTGTACGTCATAGCGGGATTACCGCAACCTATTGGTTATTAGCTGCATCTATATTAATAATTCTTAATTTCAATATAAGTGACTAAATGCTTGGTCAGAAAAGTAAGTGGTAGCAGTTGTATTTATTTTTTAAAATTGATTTAGGCGCTCCCAATCGAGCTACAAATATGCCATAACCTCCTCAAGAGTGTAATCACGTACATCCAAGGTTAGGTTCCCAAATTATTAGGTTTTTACCTAATTTAAATAGAATCCACATTTAAAGAACAGGCTACTCAATGAGAATTAAATTTACGTGTATATAAAATGAGCTATATATTTATAAAATTTGGTTAGACTGGATAAGAAAGAAGGGATCTTTGAACTTTATTTTCAGAAACTACATTCCTACAAATAAATATCAACCCTTTGCACGCTACGTAAGGAATTACAAAATTCACTTAATCGTTCAATTAATTAAAATTTAAAAAAATAATAAATTAGAGTTATATTTTTTTTTAAAGGATTGGTATTAATTGAAAAAAAAACAGCATGAGTGCCTTAGTAGTGCATTAGTATTAGATTATCTTTATTATTATGCTCAAAACTGGTTAAAAATGTTTATTATTTACAGGAATGTTCATAACAAAAATCAATAAGTATTTGAAAATAATATATATATATATATATATATATATATATATATATATATATATATATATATATATATATATATATATATACATAAAAAAGGAAATAAAAAACCTGTACATGACATATATAAATACGTAGGCTACTTAAATAAAACTGCAAAAACTTCAACTTCTTGGTGCAGCGTCGGAGAGCAAATACATTCGCTTAATTGTGCAGGCTTCCCGCCGAATGACTACGTAATAGGAATGTAAAACGCGCGTATTGCATACCTAAGCAAAAGTCAACTATTTATGTCTGTCAACAGGTGAAATTAATCATCTAACTAACAACATGACCCCCAAACACTACAGAAACATTCTAACGCATTCTACTGGAGGTTTCCCAAACTTTACTTGATATAATGCTTTCTTATAATCAATAGCAAAATATTACACTTAGCAACGTCGGCGGAATATTTCGCCCATCGCGTTCGAAGGTCTAACTTTAACAGAATTACTTAAAGACGTTAAGTGCTACCACGTTAAGTGGTACAAATGATTTAATTTTTATTTAAAAAAATTACACACACATATATATATATATATATATATATATATATATATATGTGTGTGTGTGTGTGTGTATGTATGTATGTATGTATACATACATATATATATATATATATATATATATATATATATATATATATATAAACCTGTGATGATAGATCTTGAACTGTGATAAATTATCGCAAACAAATATTTAACATGCATAACCTGAAAGTTAAATTATGTATTGTCTTAACCGAGTGAACGCATTAGGGATTTTATTATCGAAGTTATCCGCCCCTGCGGGAGGGTTGTCTTATAAGGGTAGTAGCGAGCCAATGTTTGTTTTTACGAGATCTGAAATTAGGGCTTCACATCATTAATTCCCGCAGATTGTAGAGCGCTCCTGGAGAACGTCTCTACTCCCGTCCGTCCGTCTGTCTCACTGACAGAGACAAACTATTTACTTTCGCTTGTGTTCGCCATCAATTACTTTTCACTTTTACCGAAGGGATCGTGTTTGTTTTCGCGGACAAATCTCTACTCGGGCCTTTCGGAAATTAATGGTCAGCGAAATCGGACAACGTTTGGATGCGACAAAATTGCAAGTTCTTGCTTCGGCGGTTTGTCGCCGTTGTTTTGCTTGATGAGATTTTATTTCACAGACGTAATACACAATACACAGACTAAGTTAAAGCTCTTGCAAGAACAGGCTCAGACAAATGGTAAACTGAAAAAAAGTCATGTACTGTTTAAATTTGTTGTTGCACTGAAACAATATGGCTAACTGGAAAGATTTGTTGTGAGGATTTAAAACAATAATAGACGGCTGTAAGATATGAAGCTGTAAGATAATAGGTCGTAAGGTACGATATCGTAATATATGAAGTCGTAAACTATGAAGCTGTAAGCTATAAATTCGTAAGATGTAAGGTCGTAAGCTGTGAGATCGTAAAGTACGAATTCGTAAGATGTAGGATCGTAAGATATATACTAGTAAGTTATGAAGTCATAAGATGTAAGGTTTTAAGATACGAAGTCGTAAGCTATGAAGACTTAATATATGATGTCATAAGTTATGTAGTTGTTAGGTATGATGTAGTAAAATATGAAGTCGTAAGATATGAAGAGTTAATATATGATATCAAAAGGTATGTAGTTGTTAGGTATGAGGTAGTAAAATATGAAGTCGTAAGCTATGAAGACCTAATATATGATGTCATAAGGTATGTAGTTGTTAGGTATGAGGTAGTAAAATATGAAGTCGTAAGCTATGAAGACTTAATATATGATGTCATAAGGTATGTAGTTGTTAGGTATGAGGTAGTAAAATATGAAGTCGTAAGATATGAAGAGTTAATATATGATGTCATAATGTATGTAGTTGTTAGGTATGAGGTAGTAAAATATGAAGTCGTAAGCTATGAAGACTTAATATATGATGTCATAAAGTATGTAGTTGTTAGGTATGAGGTAGTAAAATATGAAGTCGTAAGCTATGAAGACTTAATATATGATGTCATAAAGTATGTAGTTGTTAGGTATGAGGTAGTAAAATATGAAGTCGTAAGATATGAAGAGTTAATATATGATATCAAAAGGTATGTAGTTGTTAGTTATGAGGTAGTAAAATATGAAGTCGTAAGCTATGAAGACTTAATATATGATGTCATAATGTATGTAGTTGTTAGTTATGAGGTAGTAAAATATGAAATCTTACGTTATAAGTCATAATATATGAAGTTTTAAGACGAGATGGTAATATTTGAAGTTGTAAGGTATGGGGTCGTAAAAAAAGATAAAATATGAAGTTTTAAGTTATGAGGTCGTAAGATTTAAGGGCATAAGATATGAAGTCGTAAGGTATGAGGTAATAAGTGTAGAAGTAGTAAACTATGAAGTTGATGGATATGAAGTCGTAAGATATAATGTGATAAGGTATGAAGTTGTTAGGTATGAAGTAGTAATATTTGAAGTCGTAAGGTATGTAGACGTAAAGTATGAAGTTGTTAAGTATGAAATCATAATATATTAAGTCGTAAGATAGAACGTAGTGGATTATGAAATCGTAAGATCCTTAATCCTTTTAGAAAGAGTTTGTGAAGAACACAAAAATACGAAAAGAAGCTGAGGATATTGCCACTTGAAGGAGTCGCTGGAGAGAATGGTAAGCGGAAAATATGTTACTAATGTAACATTTATAATTATCTGTTAAATAACTATATTTCCTCATATATAGATATAATATCCATACATGTATGGATGTATGTATGAGCCTTATGCATTACTAAATAACTGATCCGATTCCCATGAAACTTTGTTAAATTGTTGAGTAGATTCCTGGGAAGGTCTCTGGCGAAATAATGTTTTCCAACATGTAATTTTTATGTGTCATAAAACATGACTTTATATCTTATCTTAAGACATTTCATTTAATTCATTCCAAATTTTGGTTGCTAGGCAACACTCAATAATCTAGAATTATTTTCCAACACATTTCAAACAACGTACAAAAAATATTGTATATTTGAATGCATTTCAATAAATAACATTCAATCAAGAATTTTTATTGTCACTTTTTTATCGATCGATTTATTATAAGTTCAGCTATTATTATATTAATAAAATACGAAATTAAGTTTAGCTAACGTTAACACGGCATTCATTGACTTTTAAGTGGTACGAAAGACTTTTAAGAAAGACGATTGACTTTTAAGGATCAGCTTGTTTTTATAATAAATACGGTGACTTTGAAGAAACTTCAATTAGCTTCTGTTACGTCTTAAATTCGTTACTGTATTGTTTTTAACCTTGGCGTGTTAATTTGTGTAACTGTATTGTATTGAAGATGACATCAGTAGACTATATGTCGAAACATGTAGCTCTAAATTATAATATTGACCTATTATTTAATTTTTCGTCTAATATAAATATTTTATTAATACATTTGTTCATGCATTACAACCTTGGTTCATGCATCGTTTACTCGGATAAACGATTTTTGTTTTTTTAAATTCAAATCCGGTTTAAGGTAATTAACAAATTAAAAATTAACTTGTAAAATAGACTAAATATTATTTTTAAAATTAGGATAATACACATAGCACTTTAAGCTACGATGGCCATTACAGAAGCTATTTTGGATTAGGTGATGGTTAGGATATTTATGGAATCGATACCACTTGGTGCTTACACGTTTATCTGCTCCGAACAGTAGGCTATAGATAAATACAATTGTTGTTTGCTTTATGTATTTTAAAGTATTATTTCTTCAAGAAAGAGATTATTATTTTAGGCAGAATGTTTTCACAGTTTGTTCCCAATAAAGGATTGTCATGTCGCAGTTATTTACTCATACAGCTTTATGTAGCGGATTCAGTGTTTTAGATTAAACTTTAGGACACAACCACCTTTCATTAATTAACTATTGAAAAACTATTAGATATAATTAATTAATACATAGCTAAGTGAAAACTTATGAGCTTACTTGCTGACGTGTTTCGAAACAATTGTTTCTACTCGAGCAGAGGCTTAGCTTCGTAAACTATTGTTTCGAAACGCCTCAATAAGTAAGCCCTTACATATTTACTTAGTTAAGTATTATTTAATTATAGTTTAATCAGTGAATTCAAGATGATTACAACAAGCAACTATTAGATAACATAAATAAATGAAACCTGTCAACCACAAATAACTTTCTTCTTTTATTTAAAACCTTATGTACATTTCGATTGCATAGCAATCATCCTCAGGGGTAATTTACAATGAAAGAGTATTTTCATTGTTCATTGTAAATTACCTCTGAGGATGATTGCTATGCAATCGAAACGTACATAAGGTTTTAAATAAAAGAAGAAAGTTATTTGTGGTTGAGAGGTTTCATTTATTATGTTAAACATTACGCCACAGTTGTTTCATACAGTTATAACTATTAGATAGTTGAATTATTTCCCCCCAAAAAAATCAATACAAATTTTGAAGAGAAATACATATAAAATTATATTTTCTCAACAATGGCCCTAAGTAAATCTTATCGGATGAAGAATAAAGGAAGTATAATCTTCGACTGAAACAAAACATTCAGCTTAAATGGAATTTAGAAACTGTTTAAGATAAGAGTCATAAGTTTGATGAAGGATAGCGGAATGCGGATTAGTTTTGCCACGATACCGTCTAAGTTGGCCTATCGCATGGCGACATTTGAATTACCCCGTGCACTTTATGTCAGCTATCTGCCGACACACTGGGACCAATGACCCGTAAAGATTTTATTCCTTCAACGTTGGCACCCCACATATGGTGCTCCATAAAGCCTACTTTTTAAATTTACCGTTGCTATCAGTCGCGATTTCGTTACGGCGAGCGCACGAACCGTATCTTACGGCCTTCATTTAACCCGAGTCATCGCGGATTATTTTTATTTCAACAGCGCATAAAGGGGTTTAAAAGCTGCCATCGACGGGGCGAGGGGGACAATTGTCGTTATGTATCGGAAACGGCGTCGAACTCGTGATTCTGAGTGAGATGTTAATTCCCTCAGGGTCTATGTTTCCGTCTGTCAGGGAAGGAATAAAACAGCGCTCGTCGTGAGTGACGAGTTCTTCCGAACTAAATTAACAGGGTGTACTTGTGCGCCGGTAATACAGGCGGGCTTTTGATATGCTAATGCGAACATCTTATCCCTCAGGACACGGCTTCCTGAGTCGTCTTCGTTGTCATCTGGAGCTATTAAAAGTCATCATAATGCGTTTTGTTCTTTGCCGTTCTATATTTTATTGTGCTTCCCTGGAACTCCTCGTCGTAAATTATTTGTCTTTTTAAAAACGTCTTAAAAGATATTAAAGTAATGTTTTAAAGTCCTTTGGGTCCCTATCGCAAGGCTTCTAAGGGAGGCCGTAAAATACCCAACGTAGGGCGTAAAAAGGTGTGTGGAAAACCTAATGCTTAACTTTAAACCAATGGAAATCTGGAATAATTTTTATAATCTACTGCTGAGTTTAAAAATGCTCACACCTAATCTTGGTCAATGAATATGGAAAAATTCTATACGTAAACGCAGAAATGAGTTGGTAATGGTTTCAATTACATCGAAGCATAATTAAATTGTCAAAATAAGAAATTAGAGGGAAATGAGACCAGATCGTAAGAACATCGTCTTCCGCAATATCCACGAGATACATCGTGTAGATTAAAACAATCCCCACGGAACCTTATTTCTTTTCCTCATACCTTCTCATTATCTGCAATAACTGGGTTTCCTTCCTGTAAAACCATATTGATAATTCCCAACCAGCATAACTCTCTCAACCGTCCTGTCACTTCTCTTCTGCAAACTATCTCTTGCATTTTTATACCCGTATACTTCCTGTTCTGGAGTGCGTCAAGAGGCAGGAGCTGCTGGGCTTCCAAAGGTGGCAAGCCACTACCCACTATGTCGCTACATGAGGATGCTCTCTCCATGTGCCAGTCAACGTCCGCAGTCTTTCTTAACGTCAGCAAAGCCTTCAACCGTCCTGAGTGTGTGTGTGTGTGTGTGTGTGTGTGTGTGTGTGTAAGACAGATAGAGAGTGAGAAAAAGAGAGACAGAGAGCCATAGCCATTTGTCGCACATGTTCATAAGATACATGAAAAGTAAAGGATTGTTTTGGCTGAGAGAAGGAACAATCATAGCTCACGTTGCAAGGACCGCTTTTATGACGTAAAACTTGTCTTACGTCTATATAGGAATATCTAGCCGCCAAATACATTTTATTTTCGATATTTTTCTATTTCCGGAATGTACAAATAGGCTCAAATAGTTTAATTAATCGATTACAGGTCTCTATGAAGCAGCAATTAGCCCCAGTCAAAACATATTTCTGGAATTATTTTCAAATTTTGAATTCTAATTGCTGTTTGACGAAACAAACAAACAAAAAAAACAAAAAAAACAACAAACACCATTACCGATAAATTGCTTTGAATAATAGCCGCTAATCCATGAAACCTAAACACCTGTCTAATTAGCGTAGGAAAAATTGTGTTTACTCGCTAGGGTGTATTCCGCATTAATGCAGATATATGGGGATGAATGCATCAGTAATGACGGGGTTGGGGGATGCATATCAGTACTCAATCAAGCGTGTGTTTATTTGATGAATGACGCAGAATTACAGCTTTGATCTAATTATTGGGGCCGGGGGAAATTAATTCCCGGACTGCATTCCATACAAAACGAATCAACTTGTGTACGGAAATATGTTTCAGATAATAACCGCCAATTAACTGCGGCTTTTTACGACCGTTTCGGATTATATGTCATTTGTCGTGCCAAAGTGCACCGGGGAGGCTCTCTACTATTTCCGTACCATTAATGTGTACATTATAATTTTGAAAAAACGTTTATAATTAGATTTTTTCCATTTACAAATCTGGAGCGTGGCTAAAAACCGCTTGCAAAGACCAGAATTATTTTGCAATACGCTACAAATTATTGATATTTTATATAAAAGTGAGCTTCAAACAGGTTATACCAAGAAACTAAGAATGTTTACTTTATTTTTTCCTTATGAGTGAGCGTACGTGCGTGGGTTGAAATGAGACGGAAACAGAAATATAGTGGACATATGGAACCCCCTACGCTGGTAAATAAACAAAGCCTTTTGGCTGACGTAAGTAGAACGCATGCCCTCTCCAGGCAAAACTATTCCCTATCGAATTCATAGGATGTGTGTCTTGTTACAACCCGGTGTAGGTAAGAGGATAATGGATGGATTGTGATATCAGGCGATACTTCAGAAATGGAGATGGATAGATAGATAGAGAAAGAGAGAGATAGACACAAAGACATAGATGAGAGAGAGAGAGAGAGAGAAAAAGATAGAGAGACAGAGATGAGAGAGAGAGAGAGAAAGAAAGGAGGGGGAGGGAGGATGATTTTGTGTATGTTAATAATTTTGTGTGTGTTTGTATGTGCGCGCGCGCGCGTGTGTGTGTTCTTACGGACCTTACCTCACTCTGCTACACCCTCGACGTCCTCCAGCTAACTCTTCTACAATCTTCACCTCGTTGAACTTTCCTCGTTCGCAAGAAAGTAATGGTTTATCCCTTGACCACGAACCCTGGTTCGAGACCTGTATCTCAAGGAATAAACCTCTCAGGGGAACCGACCCCTGAATTCGTTATAAAACCCTTTAGCCTCCTATAAGCCTTTTAAGCTTCTTTCGGGGTAATGAAATTTTTGAGAGACACTTTTGACTTAAATACTACAATTGGATACCTAGTGAATTTATTTTATCTTAAATGAAAACAAAGCTAATTGGAAAATATAAATTTTTTATTTAACATTAGAATTTATTAATAATTACTTTATGTTATTTTACAGGATTTATCTTCTTAAGTTTTATCTAAACTGAAATTACAATTAACCTTCCTATCTATTTCCAGGTTAATAGTGCAGAATATGTTTCCTTATTAAGTCTACATTATTATATATAATGTTAACACACACACACACACACACACACACACACACACACACACACACACACACACACACACACACACACACACACACACACACACACACACACACATATATATATATATATATATATATATATATATAAATATATATACTGTATTTGTATATACCCTATTCTTTTCTAATATTATCAAAAGCCGAAAGTTTATAATATATCTATATATATATATATATATATATATATATATATATATATATATATATATATATTTACACACTAACATTTACTCAATTTCAATTATCTTAATTAATTTTGCACATATTTTTGTTTATCCAAGTTAAGTTTCATATATCTCAGAGTCTTGTTAACATTCAAACATTCTAAGGTTAACCTATCTAGTTAAACTAGGCTATGCCTTTTAATACAAACTTTATTCAATTCAATATCAGAGTCTTTTTAACATTTACCCGTTTTTAGGTTACCCTAGTTAGTTTTACTAGGCTATACATTCAATAAAATCTTCATTTACTTTCATTCCTTTTCGTACTTATCTACTAGATTAATAATGGATTTCCATCCGTTTTTTCGAGAATAAAGCCCTATTTGATAATATGAATTAACCTTAATACGTTAATTTCCATTGCTGGCAAACGGTTGAATGAAAAATCAATTTAGAATATTTATAAGTTAGTTTAAGTAACCTAAAAGAGGTTTCTCGCCCTTAGGCTATTCAATTTTTATTTAATTTTGACTTGAATTTAATATATTTTGAAATAAAGATGTATTGAAAAGAAAATTAAATTGTTTATATGACCTTGTACTGCAAAATGTGAAGTATCTTCCAAAAGTGGTTCATTCTTGGGCATAGTAACTTTCTTCCTTGAAATTTTGTTGTTCTCTTACTGCATGACGTCTTTGAAATTCTCTAAGTCCGGCGTTTTAGCATTCTCTCGGTCAAGATGATGTTATGAGGATATTTGAGCATCTGCCCAAATACGTTTACACTCTCCTGTCACATCGGAGCACTTTATACGGTCGTATTACATCATATTGGATTTTTAACTTCGCTTGCTGGTAAAACACAACCGCTCATTACCAAAAGACCAAAATCCTACGTCATTTCGTCCATCTTAAATTTTAACCCAATGGAAATTCCGTTACCATGGTAACCGTATAATTTATTTTTAATCTCCAAACCATTCTACTTCTAATAACTCTACTTATTTCTTCTCTATTTTTATGAAAGTCTTTTCCTTAATGGAATGTTTTACTTGACTTTTTTAACTTTCGTTTTAATAATTAATTAGTCTATATTTCTTCTAATTTATCTAATTTACTGTCTCTTTTCATATATCAAATTACGATGGCAGCGCTGTTTCCTCTGTGGCAAGATCTTATAAACAATCTCTCTACACGTTTTGAAACCGAATCAAATATATGTTTATTCCTAACCTCAATTCTAAGCTATATCGTTTTAGATTACGATTATTACCTTTAGAGAATTACAATTTTCCCTAGCTAGGCCTCTAAGTTACTCTCCTTACAATTCTTTTTCTTATATTCACTATTCATTATTATATTTGGTTAAAATTGTTGTAATATTATGCCTTTTGGCCTGGCTCCATAGGTTACCCGTTATTTAGGCTAGCCTCTTTTAGGTTATAGTTTTGTTTATTGTATCTTACTGATCACAATTTGTTCTTTCTATGTCTGAATTACTCTTTCTACTCTTTATTAGTCTATTATTTACTAGTCTGTAGTTTATTTAGTCCAAATTTAATTAATATTAGGCACTTATGCCTAGTTACTTATTCTGTACTATTACCATACTTCTTGCATCGGTAATTTTGGCCGTTACAACGCGCGCGCGCACGTTGTTGGGGGATTGACTTTGTAAAGAGGAAGCCCACCAACAACACCAGGCCAGGAGATATGCACACAACTGGCCAACAAGAAGGGACATATTGGCACTGCCCGACACTGCCAACGCTACCTAAGGATTTGTAACTGCTTTACACTCCCCAGACTGTGCATATTTGCCCAAGACCCTCTACACACCGCAGGTAATTTGGATATGAGAGATTGCAATGCCAAATTGGATTGCCAACAATGGCCGTGCGCGGGAGGGCGGGCGATAAAAAAATCTAGATACAGGAATGCAAAGAAGTGCGGGGCCGACGCTGTATTGTTATTCAAATTTTCCGCGACGCCTAATCAGCGATCTAGACAAGATTGGCGCGCACCCGTTTTGCATAATATTCAATTTATGGGACCTGGGTTTACGCGTCAATAAAAGAATACGGAGAGCTTTGATTTATTGGGGTGCTTATGGATGTTGATAAAACGAGGCCATTCCACCTAACGTGATATGGTTTTTTCCGATAGATAAACGCCTCAGGAATTTTGCTGAATATGCTTACGTAGAGTAGGCCAACATTGATATATCAAAAACCGAATTAGTTTATAGTTATTACACTAAACGTATAACGTACCCATGCGATGCTATAGCTTCTTCGGAATACCATCGCGGGGGAGTCCTAATATAGAACTTTCTTAGTCCTTCCTAATTCAGAACACCCATCGGGTAAACAACTATTTTTACGAGCTCGATATAGAGACGATCCACTTCGGGTGATTCTGCCACGTGACGCTATGATTCTCTCTACATCCTTTCCCAAGAGTATTTGTGCCTCATACGTAATCCTATGTGCCCGTATGTTCTCAATCTTTTCGTAAAATTCCAGGCAGTATTAATCCTACTATTTGGTTGCCTTAAATAGACAAAAACAAAACAAAGTGAATTTACAGCCTATCCTATACCCTGAAGGTGCTACAGTAACCACTTCAGATTGTTCCATAACAACGTTCAGATAATGCAGTGTTACCACAAATACAACAATAACTTTATATTCCTTGTAACTAAGGGATATTTTAGTTTTGTGGGGTTTAAAAGATGGACATTTTCTTAGAGTCCACGAAGTGAGCAAATCTACTTCAGGTTCACGACTTCTATTAAATGATATTTCTGTATATCCCAGATAAAGGAATTTCAGGTTCATAGCTTATCTTTTATACGCAATTTTGTATCGTTATCCTTCGTAGGCGATTCTAGTGCAATGAAAAAAATCACCTAAAAATAAAGTTTTAATAGAAACAAGTAATATAAACAAAAACTGTTTAAAATCAAATTCTGCTTATGCCAACAAGGAAACATTTTATTTTAGTTACTATTTAATAAATAATTTCAATAAATATAAATAAAATAACATAACCTATGCCTTAAAACAGCTGTTCTACCACATAAAATATAACATAAAATCAGCTGTTGTATGAAATCGTATGTTATCACTTATTTTATCCAAATGGGACGAATAATTATATTGCTTATCTGGCCCGTTTTGTGAAACGTTTTTATATCATAAAGAACTAAAATTAATTAATTAATTATGACTTGATATGAAACTGTGTTAAAATCAATTTTCATCCACTACAAGTTTAGAAAAATGCATTTGAACTTGAGTAGATGAATATAAAGTATTTTATTAACGATTAAAAATTATAACAAGATATATACATATATATATATATATATATATATATATATATATATATAGGCTAGAGAGAGTGTGAACTAATAGAAGGAATTGAACAAAATTAGGTGTTATGAACTCCAGTGAAAAGATATTTTAACTGTTTTAAACTGCTTCCGAAAAATGATAGTGAATTTATTTTAAGTGAGAACACTTACAGTTAATAAATTTGCTATATCTTAAGCATAAAGCGAATCACAAGCAGATTACAGTTTACATCCTCCAGTAGGGGCTATAATCATGGCCGAAGTGACTAGTGCTACTTTACCGAAGCCATCCAAAAAGTCATGAAGATGTATTTACTGTCAAACAAATGGCTCCCTTTCCTAAGAACGCAAATTATCTAATAAAACCGAAGAGCACCGAAGGTTAATCGATCCGCTGCCTCCAGTCCGCACTCGTAACGAATAGCACCATCAAGTCGACGACATACTTTAGCCAAACGTTACAAGACCGGCCATAACAATGCAAAGATTAATTCCAAGACGAATCTACAACATTTCCGTGTGCAAAGAGGCCTCGCGTCAAGGAACGTTGCGCGCTAAAAGCCGCAATGGGAAGTAATTTGTCTGCACGTAATGTTGGGGACACTGCTTCCGCCCAGTGGCGCCAACATTACAACAGCTTTATCTTGCAATTTGTGTCCGTTCTTTCATCTACACAATGGTATAAGGTTATTTTTCTTTTCTACAAATATTTTCTTTTTAAATATTTAATAGTGAAATAAAAGCGTTAGTTTTTCAAAACATACACGCACGCACGAATTCAAAGGTGGTTTTTTAAATTCTTCTAATTTTTCTAAAATAGACCTACTCTTTATCGGGGTCAAACGATTACATACCGAAGTACCGTTTAGGGAAGATGTTAGTTGGATGTGTGGTAGGTAAATAATATCCTGGAAGGCACATGAGGCTCACCTAGATTCGGACGTAGAGAGGAGTTTTGATCACAAGAGTACTCTGGAGTTAGACCTAATCTTTATCGAAGTTTAAGGGGGTCACATGCGGATGATTACCTTGAGAACCCCGTTTAAGGAGGGCGTTAGTCGGATATTTGGCAGTTAGTTTCATGGTAGAGGCATGAAGCCCCTCGAGACCAGAAGATAGGGATGATTGTCGCTCATAAGTACTGTCCTGAGCTAGACCTCTCTATAGGGCCCTAATCTCTTGATTAATATTTATATATAGTATGGCTAAGTGTTACAATTTGCCTATGAACTGCCGCGTCCCATAAATATTAAAACTAGATTCGTCCCTTATAATTAAATTTTTATTAAAACAAAAGTAGCGTAAAAGCGTTTTCCCATCTTTTAGTACAATTCAACCTAGGGGAATAACTATTGTCGACGCAGAAATTATGGACACTTGAGTTTGAGCTACAAGCGAACCATTCGTGCTAGCACAAAACTGTTCACACAATTAATTAGCGTGTGTAATTATGCCTTATATATATATATATATATATATATATATATATATATATATATATATATATATATATATATAACCAAAATATTTTAGCACGATTTTTGTTAAATTTAGCTTGAGATATAAAGAAAAAATACGATTTTATCACTCTTTTTTACTGAAGTTCAACTTTAAGTTATATCTACATTAAAAGCACTAGTCCAATCTTTGTGAAATTTGTGTACCATGTTATATGACTCAGTATTGATAACCTAAACATGGAACTTGAAAGTTTTATCTCATTTATTAGGGTAGTTGCTGTAGATTTAGTACATCAACTTTATCTCACGGTTCCTTTGTTCGATAGAACTGATTTTTAGCTTGTTTTAAAAAATAAAATCTCAACATATAAATTTTATATAAACTGTTTATGTATGGTTTAGAATTCGTTGCGTTATTGATTTCTATTTGATACAGAGTTAATGTGCGCTGGAGCGTGCAATCGCCTCTGCCGTCCGAGGTTAAGGTAGAGTACAGCCTGGTTCCTACCGCCCCTGAGCCCCCGGAAATGCCCGCTCAAACAAACTCTGTTTAATGTCAGATTTTAATGTAAGAAACATTTCCCTCAGATTTTTTTTATGAGGGCCTTTTGACCTTCAACGACAGCTTTAAAAATGTTTTGGGGTTTTTGTTTTATCATATATTTTTACACCTTCAGTTTTAAAAAAAACAATTAGCACTTAAGATAATCGCAAATTTTTCTTCGGTAAACGCTGTTCTCGGAGGCATCTTGAAGATAAAATGCATTCGTATATATACAAGAGCAGAGTGACACCTAAGGTCCAGAATTCGGTGATTAACCCTTTGCACTCCACTGCCAGGTATATCTCGGCAAAGGCGGCATGCGTTTGGTCTCCGACGAACCGAACAACAATCTTGGCGTGGTTCTCCGACACCGGACAAACCAAGCAATGTTTTTTGTCATATCTACTCAGGAGCCGGGTTTAACCAAACAAATATAGTTTGGCATTTTTAAATTATTATGTAACAATCTTTAGGTTTTGTATTACCTTTGTACACAACCTTATTGTTTTTCTAAGTTGGTGGTTCAGGTAAAACTTATTAATAGAACAACACGTCCCGCAGTTTCACATCGTCAGAAAGTGATTTGGTTTTTCATACACAAGTACTAAATTTTACGTGTACTGTTTGCCGAATATATTATTTGTTTGATTAAATTTGGTTTTAAAACGCCTACAGGTTCTAATCAACGAGTTATTATTTTCACATTGGCAGTGAGAGAGATATTTTAGAAAGAACCCAGCTTTGTTTTGTCAGAAAAAAAGGGAACTGGTGACTACCATAAGAAGATGAACGCTCAACACTCCGAAGAATATTTTAGGAAAGTTTTGACTATCCTTTCTCCAAAATCGGTAGTAATTGATCAAGCGCCTTACCACACCATGGTCGATCCGAACACTAAAAACCCCAATATGTCATGGCTCAAAGCAGATATTATTTCTTGGCTAGTGAAAAGACACATTTCTTTACCACCCGATGCAAAAATATTTGAAAAACTAACAAAGGTCGTTTTAATAAACTATGCAAAACCATACTTTCAGACCCCAGAAAAAATACTTGATGAAATTACACAGGAATTAAGACCAGATGTAGAGCTGATATAGTTTCCAGTTGCGTATTGTGAGCTCAATGCAATAGAACATATTTGGGCCTATGTGAAAAATAAGGTTGCAAAAATAAATAGATCGGACGCAGAAGAGGTAGGAAATATAACTCGTAATGTATGTGCTGAAATGTTACAATCAGTGACACCTGAGCTATGGGCAAATTGTGTTGGATATACTACGAAAGTAGAAGACCACTACTGGGAAAAATACCATTTTTGTGACATTTGCTGAACCAATCACCATAAATTTAGAAGACTCAGATTCAGAAAATGATGATGATAACAGAGACGTAGAAGATGACTTATCTGATTATGAGGATTAATAGAATTGTAAATATATATAAATTATGTATTTACACAAACAAAATATCAAAAGTATTAAAAAAACAAAAAAAAACAAAAAACATTTTTAAAGGTGCCGTTGGAGGTCTAAAGCCCTCATGAAAAAAAGCTGATGGGAAATGTTTCTTATATTTAAATCTGACTGAACAGAGTCGGTTTGAGCTCGCCTCCCCGTGGGGTCACAGACGGAGTAGTAGGCACCAGACTGTACTCTACTTTCACCTCAGACGACAGAGGCGGGTAGCCTTCAAATGAGCAACATTCTGTAGTTTAGTTATTTACAGAAATATTACTTGACATTTATCAATTTCAACTTCAAGTTGTGCGATGAACGACTGTGGAACGGCAAGAAGATAACCCGCAAAATTTTTTCAGTTGAAGTTCGTGCACTTACGATTATTTGAATGTCGCGTATTTTAGCTAGTTGAATTTAGGTCATTTGAAGTAGCCCCGGCAGATGTGATTGCACGCTCCAGCGTACATTACCTCTAATGTTGGTATTTTATTCTTTAAAACAAGCTAAAAAAAAGTTCGATCGGACAAAGGAGCCGGGATATAAAGTTGCTGTACTAAATCTACAGCAACAACCCTAATAAATGAGATAAAACCTTCAAATTCTACGTTTAGGTGGTTATTAATGAGTTATATAATATGGTATAAAAATTTCACAAAGATTGGACCAGTGGTTTTAATGCAGATATGTCTTAAAGTTGAAGTTCAGTAAAAAACAGTGATAAAAGCGTACTTTTCTTTACATCTTGAGCTAAGTTTAAGAAAAAACGTGCTAAAATTATTTTGGTCATATACATAAACGCAAAATTAAACAGGCTGATTAATGGTGTGAATAGTTTTATTCTAGCAGGAATAGTTCGCTTGTAGTTAAAGCTCAAACTCAGGGGTCTATAATGTCTGCGTCGACTGTAGGGTCAAAATTAAGGTGCTAGAAAAGTATGCTGGCCACATTACCTTTTTTGAATAATCTATGGCGAATAAATGGACCCGATCAATTTGGCCCATGACGGTTCTCCACCTACTCCACGACTACGTTGTATTATCAATATTGAACAAACCCAATGCCTACACGGATCCAGCCTCAAATTCTCGGTTGCTCAAGCCAAGGGGTTGCTCTGGATCCAGGGGCTTGATACTAAGGTATGTGAAAGCTCAGTATGTCACTTCAAGGCATTCACTGGTCACTGGCCCGCCTCGGAGATGAGACGCCCGATCTTCCAAACATACCGAAGTAGAACCTTCCGATCGGCCCTTTATCGTAAGAATATCCCTCTGATTGGCTCGGACCCGGTAGCAAAGACCTTTATCCTCCTTCTGTTGGCCTCAGACCATCAGGATGAGGACTTGAACCTTAGCAGGGATGTCTGCACCAAGCAGCCACCAACATGACACTAGTCCTTGAGGCCTGGAGACAACTCACCCCACCACAGGTGAGAGCAGGCCTAATGACCCTGCTCACGTGTTGCCATATTATCCTCCCTATACCATTTGGCACGGACTTTTCATTACCTCTAATTATATTCACATAACTTCTATCCTTCATAGGAGATTAATATCTGGCTGATAGCACTAAAACTACAAGAGAGTAACAAGCTAGGCAGCGATACTATTTCTCTTTCCTAAATCAAGTCCAAACTACAAATGCAGTCATCATGATTATTTAAAAATCAATTGTTCGAGTTGTAAATGTTACATACCTACCAAACCGACTATTACTATGCGACAGCAAAGTAAATGCTTAAGTTAGTAGCTAAAGTCAAAGATGAAAATAAAGATTTTCTAACATCAACCAAAATAAATTATGCGAGCCAAACTTTAAACATTTCTGCGACTTCTCTTGCTTATTTTTCAATTTCTTTTGTTAGTTCACGCTATACTTAAATATCTTGTTTAAATTTTCCATCGTTGATAAAATACTTTTATTCGTATACTCTAGTTTAAATACATTTGTTTAAACTTGTAGTGGATCACAATTGAAGTTAATACAGATTTTTTTCAAATAATAATAAATTAATTAATTAATTTTATTTTTATATGGGATACAAACTATTCATAAAAGGGGCAACATATGGAATATAGTTATTTCGTCCAATTTGGCTTTAAAAAAGTGATAACATATGATTTCATAAAACAGCTGATTATATGTTTTAGGTTATGTGGTAGAAGAGCGGTTTTAACGTATAGATCACTTAATTTATATTAATTGTAATTATTCAATAAAAAGTAACTAAAATAAAATTTTGCTTCGTTGACTTAAGTAGGGCTTGAGTTAAATTTTTTTTTCATAATACTTCTTTAATACTCTAACAAAATATTTATTCTAACCTCAAATCTTCGCCGAGGCTTCTAACCAATAACCTCGCCAGGAACACAGTAAAACAAGACCAAAAATCTTGTTCTCCCCTTATAAATATTTGAACCGAAGATGATTGGCAAATAAAAGGAAGATTTATCCGAAGATGAAAATATTTGGGCGCCTCGTGGGAATGTTTTCAAGTTTTACAGCGCACACGGGGTTTACGGCCGTGTATTTGCATGCCTTTTTACGAGCTTGTTACGGGGTTTTAGCGGGCACCAGCTGCTGCCGATAAGCGAGCGCCGTATTACCATATTGGCTCTACTATCGGATTAAACGTTCAAATTGCCCACCGACTCTTGTTGAGGTTATGTCACTGCCTTCATAGTGTGATAACTTCCGTTTATCCCGCAGTAAACGGAAGTGGGTGTTTTTATAACGTCGAAACTGTCGATCTTGTCATTGCTTAAACCTCAATTTAAAAAAAGACCCTATAGTTGAAAATGGTTGATAATTTAAATAACAAATATAATTTGAGGAGTTAAGTAGTTAGATTTTTGCATTGAGACACACCTTATTTAATTATTTATTTACTTAATTGAATTACCTATACAATGATAAAAGAAAAATAGGAATGAAAGTGTCAGGTACACATTGCTTAGTGCCTGTATTACTTAGCACCCGTAATACTTAGTACCCGTATTACTCAGTACTTACATGACTTAGTACCTGCATTACTTAGGACGCGTATTACTTAGTACCCGTATTACATAGTACCTGCATTACTTTGCAGTCGTATTACTTAGTACTTACATGACTTGGTACCTGTATTACTTAGTACCTGCATTACTTAGGACCCGTATTACTTAGTACCCCTATTACTTAGTACCTGCATTACTTTGCACCCGTAATACTTAGTACTCGTTTTACTTAGTACTTACATGACTTGGTACCTGTATTACGTAGTACCTGTATTATTTAGGACCCGTATTACTTAGGACCCGTATTACTTAGTACTTACATTACTTAGCACCTGTATTACTTAGTACCTGCATTACTTAGGACCCGTATTACTTAGGACCCGTATTACCTAGTACTTACATGACTTGGTATCTGTATTACTTAGGGCCCGTATTACTTAGTACTTACATTACTTAGCACCTGTATTACTTAGTACCTGCATTACTTAGCACCTGTATTACTTAGTACCTGCATTACTTAGTACCCGTATTACTTAGGACCCATATTATTTAGTACTTACATTACTTAGCACCTGTATTACTTAGTACCTGCATTACTTAGGACCCGTATTACTTAGTACTTACATTACTTAGCACCTGCATTACTTAGGACTATATTATTTAGTGCTGTATTCTTTAATACATGTATTATTTAGTAACTGTACTATTTTTATTAGTCTGTCTTCCTTAGTACCTGTAGATGCCTGTTATAAGGGTATGATTTTCCTATAAAGGCCTTATATATTACTTAAATGTTCTGTTTAGGTGTTATGTATTTAATAATTCTGGACTTTATGTTTGTTCAATACTTTCGTAATTCCAAGCATTCACCATACAGGCTATTTGCTCAATATAGTCAGAACATCTGTTACAACAGCAAATTAAATTTCTCTTTATAATTTTTAATCAAAATTCACTGCTTCTTAAAAATAAATGCACGCACAAGGTGAAGAAAATCTTCCCGCTTATACAATGTAATTCCCTGAGGAACCATCCCGGTCTGTGATACGTTCCTTAAATTAATATGCAGCCATAACCAGCCGTACTTAGGTTTTTCATTTCCAATCCCCTCTTATCGCCGCCGCTGATAAGTCAATGGAATTGAGTTCTTTTCACGGACGGAATAGGTTTTATGAAATATAAGTAACATTTATTGCGGTGACGTTTCTAACGCAACCGTTCCATTTACTCTATATAAAGATACGGAATAGGCGCATATACGTCCATAAACATGAAGGGAGTTACAATTAATTACTTAGTGTCTCCAAGAAAATAATACGGTACAATTTAATCAGATGTCAGGATAGATTGTAAGTGTTGGTCACTGATGATGGACACGTTGCTAAAACATGATATTTTTGTTTTCTCTGTTGTTAGAATTGTATAGGACTTTCCAGTAAAACCTAACATTTACCATCTCGTAATGGTAAAAGTCTAAAGTCTCGACGGTCATTGTTTATTTCGAACAATGATAGACTCGGAACATCATAGGTTTTACTTCAGGTAAATGTTACCTAACCTATCCATAATCAAAGCGCTCGTTTCTAGCAAGAAAAATTATTAAGATATATATATTTTAATTTTTACATAATTAACTAATAGGCTCCTACATAATTACTTCCAAACCTATAATTTATACATTTAACATATTAATTGACGGCAAAATTACACAATTTATCATTTTCTTAGATTTTGACTTGCTAGAAAGTGTTTTAAAATGACGTTACAAAAATGTTGTAAGTTACAACGATGCGTTGAATAAGTTCTTTACAACTTCGTTCTTATAATTAGTAATGTAGTATTCTTATAATTAGTAATGTAGTATTCTTATAATCAATAATGTAGTATTCTTATAATTAGTAATGTAGTATTCCTATAATCAGTAATGTAGTATTCTTATAATCAGTAATGTAGTACTCTTATAATTAGTAATGTAGTATTCATATAATCAGTAATGTAGTATTCTTATAATTAGTAATGTAGTATTCTTATAATTAGTAATGTAGTATTCTTATAATCAGTAATGTAGTATTCTTATAATTAGTAATGTAGTATTCTTATAATCAGTAATGTAGTATTCTTATAATTAGTAATGTAGTATTCTTATAATCAGTAATGTAGTATTCTTATAATTAGTAATGTAGTATTCTTATAATCAGTAATGTAGTATTCTTATAATTAGTAATGTAGTATTCTTATAATTACTAATGTAGTATTCTTATAATTAGTAATGTAGTATTCTTATAATTAGTAATGTAGTATTCTTATAATTAGTAATGTAGTATTCTTATAATTAGTAATCTAGTATTCTTATAATTAGTAATGTAGTATTCTTATAATTATAAATGAAGTATTCTTATAATTAGTAATGTAGTATTCTTATAATTAGTAATGTAGTATTCTCATAATTAGTAATGTAGTATTCTTATAATTAGTAATGTAGTATTCTTATAATTAGTAATGTAGTATTCTTATAATTAGTAATGTAGTATTCATATAATTAGTAATCTAGTATTCTTATAATTAGTAATCTAGTATTCTTATAATTAGTAATGTAGTATTCTTATAATTAGTAATGTAGTATTCTTATAATTAGTAATCTAGTATTCCTATAATTAGTAATGTAGTATTCTTATAATTAGTAATGTAGTATTCTTATAATTAGTAATGTAGTATTCTTATAATTAGTAATGTAGTATTCTTATAATTAAAAAAGTAGTATTCTTATAATTAGTAATCTAGTATTCTTATAATTAGTAATGTAGTATTCTTATAATTAGTAATCTAGTACTCTTATAATTAGTAATGTAGTATTCTTATAATTAGTAATCTAGTATTCTTATAATTAGTAATCTAGTATTCTTATAATTAGTAATCTAGTATTCTTATAATTAGTAATGTAGTATTCTTATAATTAGTAATGTAGTATTCTTATAATCAGTAATGTAGTATTCTTATAATCAGTAATCTAGTATTCTTATAATTAGTAATCTAGTATTCTTATAATTAGTAATCTAGTATTCTTATAATTAGTAATGTAGTATTCTTATAATCAGTAATCTAGTATTCTTATAATTAGTAATCTAGTGTTCTTATAATTAGTAATCTAGTATTCTTATAATTAGTAATGTAGTATTCTTATAATTAGTAATCTAGTATTCTTATAATTAGTAATGTAGTATTCTTATAATTAGTAATGTAGTATTCTTATAATTAGTAATGTAGTATTCTTATATTTAGTAATGTAGTATTCTTATAATTAGTAATGTAGTATTCTTATAATTAGTAATGTAGTATTCTTATAATTAGTAATGTAGTATTCTTATAATTAGTAATGTAGTATTCTTATAATTAGTAATGTAGTATTCTTATAATTAGTAATCTAGTATTCTTATAATTAGTAATGTAGTATTCTTATAATTAGTAATGTAGTATTCTTATAATTAGTAATGTAGTATTCTTATAATTAGTAATGTAGTATTCTTATAATCAGTAATGTAGTATCCTTATAATCAGTAATGTAGTATTCTTATAATTAGTATTGTAGTATTCTTATAATCAGTAATGTAGTATTCTTATAATCAGTAATGTAGTATTCTTATAATCAGTAATGTAGTATTCTTATAATCAGTAATGAAGTATTCTTATAATCAGTAATGTAGTATTCTTATAATCAGTAATGTAGTATTCTTATAATCAGTAATGTAGTATTCTTATAATTATAAATGAAGTATTCTTATAATCAGTAATGTAGTATTCTTATAATTAGTAATGTAGTATTCTTATAATTAGTAATGTAGTATTCTTATAATTAGTAATGTAGTATTCTTATAATTAGTAATTCGAGTATTTGTAATGATAGCTGACTTCAAATTACTGCTAGTGAAATTAATATGTGTTCAATTTCTTCTATTAGTTTACAATCTCCCTATATATATATCCTGTTCAATTTTTCATCATTAATAAAATACTTTTTATTCATCCATTCAAGTTCAAATACATGTTTTAAAACCTGTAGTGGGTGGCACTTCATGTTAATACAGTTTTAAAAAATATTAATTCATTAGTTAAAATTAATGAATTAATTTTAGTTTTACATGGGAGAAAAACGTTTCACAAAAGAGTCAAGGTATGCAATATAGTTTTTCTTCACATAAAATAAGTTATAACATATGATTTCATAAAAGAGATGATTTTATGTTATAGGTTATGTAGTAGAACAGCAGTTTTAACCCATAGGTTATGTTACTTTATTTAATTTAATTGTTTAACTATTTAATAAAATGTAACTAAATAAAGTTTTTTATGTTTGCCTAAGTAGGAATAGACTTTAACAAGATTTTGAGTTTATATTACTTGTTTGTAACAAAATCTATTCTAACCTGATATTTTTACAGCTATAAAATAACCTGTAATATAACAGCTATATAGTAATATAAAAAATGTTTTTATTTAAAAACTTGGAAGTTTATGCAGTTTTATGTCTTGATAGTTTGAGGTTATGTTTAGTTTTTTTGAGGTTATGTTCTTGGTTTAGAATGTATTTTTAATAACATAGGGAAAGAAAAACAATAAACGTAACATTCGGTCAAGTATTACCGAATATTGTTCCCAATACTCACTGTAAGAATTAATATGTCAATCTAAACTGGCTGTATTTACTTTTTGTTCCAATTCCGCGAGCCTCTACAAGTTGTTTTACGACTGTTTCTATGGTTTGACGGCTGCACAGGTTTATTGTATCACCTTATATGGAGTTGGTACCACTTTTATATTGTGAACCATTGATACCACAGAAAAAAAGATGGAATCAATATGGTAGTAAATTTTAAGTATTTTAATTTAGTAAATAACAAAATGTATGGTAAATCTAATATTTTCCAAGATATTTGTCAACAACTGAAAAATACGCACAAAAACCATCCCCCTCCGCTACGCTCACCTCCTACTGCCTGGGACTTTTAGTATGTTGCTTAGGGCGCCTTCGTACATAACTGTATCAATTTTCAGAGCTATACAATTTTTGTTAGCAAATTTCCTTTGTTGCCTGGGCTATTAAGTACAGCTTTGAGGCTACAAGGCCTACAGATTCACAATATTTGCCACTGTGACTGTGTGAGAACGAATTGTCACCACAAACTCGGCCATTGTTTTTACGTCACTCGCCAATACGGGTAATTACGCAAAGAGCGATCATCGCTAAATGTAAGGGTCTCCATTTACATCATAATAGCGAGACACTTCCACCCCTCGATAATAGACAACACTCCAAACACGTTTGGACTTGCGTAACGCAAAATGGCCGCCGACAATACAAAGCCCCTCAATGAAATTGTTCTAGTCTATTATGCTGCCTAGTGACAACGCTGGCACGTCGGATGTGAAGATGTCTGTTGGGGTCAGTGGTCCCAGGACGTCTGTTGTCTACTCTTTTAGCAATAAAGTAGGTCTGATGAAATGTGACGGGTCGACTTGTATTGCTTCGTTGTTTTATTAATATCTATAGCTAGAAAAAAACTTATTGTAAATTTTATAATAAAATAATTATAGTGGCATTAGTATAAATAATTAATCACAAATAATATATTCATTAATTCTGGCATAATTATCATATCAAGCAGACAAAGTACATTAACGTATCCTACTGATGGTTAAGGGTTACCATCGGTAGTGGTAAGTTAGGGTTACTACTAATGGCTAATCGGTAGGATAGAAATGTTTTTAAATGAGGGTTAAGAGTAAGATACAAACGTTTCCTACTGTATGTTTAGGATAGGATACAATATACCGGATGTTATGCGCAGAATACAAATGGCCCTTTTGTGGATTATGTGTTAGAAGGGGATACAGACGTATCCTACTGACGGTTAACTGCTAAGGGTACGATACAAACGTGTCCTACTAAGGATTAATTGCTAAGGGTAGGATACAAACGTGTCCTACTAAGGATTAATTGCTAAGGGTAGCATACAAACGTGTCCTACTAAAGGTTAACTGTTAAGGGTAGGATACAAACGTGTCTTACTTAGGTTTAATTGCTAAGGGTAGGATACAAACGTGTTCTACTAAGGATTAATTACTAAGGGTAGGATACAAACGTGTCCTACTAAGGAATAGTGCCTAATGGTACGATACAAACGTGTCCTATTAAGGTTTAATTGCTAAGGGTAAGCTACAATCGTGTCCTAATAGGGTTTAATTGCTAAGGGTAGGATACAAACGTGTCCTATTAAGGTTTAATTGCTAAAGGTAGGATACAATCGTGTCCTACTAGGGTTTAATTCCTAAGGGTAGGATACAAACATGTCCTACTGGGTGTTAATTGCTAAGGGTAGGATATAAACGTGTCTTACTAAGGTTTAATTGCTAAGAGTAGGATACAAATCTGTCTTACTAAGGTTTAATTGCCAAGGGTAGGAAACAAACGTATCCTACTAAGGTTTAATTGCTAATGGTAGGATACAAACGAGTCCTACTAAGGAGTAACTGCTAAGGGTAGGATACAAACGTGTCCTACTAAGGTTTAATTGCTAAGGGTAGGATACAAACATGTCCTACTAAGGTTTAGTTGCTAAGGGTAGGATACAAACGTGTCCTACTAAGGTTTAATTGCTAATGGTAGGATACAAACGAGTCCTACTAAGGATTAACTACTAAGGGTAGGATACAAACGTGTCCTACTAAGGTTTAATTGCTAAGAGTAGGATACAAACATGTCCTACTAAGGTTTAATTGCTAAGGGTAGGATACAAACGTGTCATACTAAGGATTAATTACTAAGGGTAGGATACTAACGTGTCCTACTAAGAATTAATGGCTAAGGGTAGGATACAAACGGGTCCTACTAAGGATTAACTGCTAAGGGTAGGATAAAAACGTGGCCTACTAAGGATTAATTACTAAGGGTAGGACACAAACGTGTCCTACTAAGAATTAATGGCTAAGGGTAGGATACAAACGGGTCCTACTAAGGATTAACTGCTAAGGGTAGGATAAAAACGTGTCATACTAAGAATTAATTACTAAGGGTAGGATACAAACGTGTCCTACTAAGAATTAATGGCTAAGGGTACTATACAAACGGGTCCTACTAAGGATTAACTGCTAAGGGTAGGATAAAAACGTGTCCTACTAAGGATTGATTGATAAGGGTAGGATACAAACGTGTCATACTAAGGATTAACTGCTAAGGGTAGGATAAAAACGTGTCCTACTAAGGATTGATTGATAAGGGTAGGATACAAACGTGTCATACTAAGGATTAATTGATAAGGGTAGGATACAAACGTGTCATACTAAGGATTAATTGATTAGGGTAGGATACAAACGTGTCCTACTTAGGTTTAATTGCTAAGGGTAAGATACAAACGTGTCCTACTAAGGATTAATTGCTAAGGGTAGGATACAAACGTGTCCTACTAAGGATTAATTGATAAGGGTAGGATACAAACGCGTCCTACTGGGTGTTAATTGTTAAAGATATGATACAAAGTATGATACAAACTTATCTTACTGGGTAAAGGGTTAACGGATATAAAAATATTAAGTGGCAAAATAGAAAGCTAATTTCCTTGCTATTTTCCTTTCTATGAATGGTTTTGGACTATTATTTTTGTTTGTTAATATTTATAAGCTTTCTTTTTTCGTCACTTGGATTGTGTTGTAGTTTCTTTTCCCTTTCCTTTTGCATTGTACGTTTGTGAAGCAAGGTTTCTATACTGTTAATTAAGATTATTTGTTTATTTTAATCTTTTCATTCATTTTTAATCCTAGAGCATTGTTTATGGTATTGTATGGTAACCATGGTAACAATTTAAGGATGTGCAATGGAGGTTTCGACGAAAAACCAGATGGGAGCATAAGAAAAAATCATATATGTCTTTGAGAAATAGTTATCTTGCAATGGGAATGTTAGCACATGCCAAAGCGCTAGACTTCGAACATAAAGTTACTTAGTTCGAATCCGACCTTACACCAACAAATTTTTATAATTTAATTCTTGAAATGATATTTGAAAAAAAACTGAATTAACATCAATTGTAATCCAATATAGGTAAAAAAATTGTATTTAAACTTAGATGAATAGAAACGTACTTTATTAACGATTAAACATATGTACAAGATATAAATCAGGAGAGTGTGAGCTAATAAAAGGAGATTATTAAAAAAAAAGACAAAATGTCTGATGGAGTAGTAGAATAAAAATTATCTCGTAATAATTTTACGTCATTGTTAATTAGTAAATAGGTTTTATAACAACCTATTATAGACAACACTTTAGTTTTTGTTACATTTTTTGACGTTTATTTAGCCTATAGTATTCTCCTCAACATCTCAACCACATTAAACCATATGAACTCACAAATCATTAAACAATTTCACAGATACAGTATTATTATAAAGTAAATAAATCCATTTAAAGCAAACGTAAAACGTTTAACATTGTGAAAAAATATAACGGGTTTTAATTATGTATGGGTATTTATTACTGGGCACCTGAGTGCATCATAGGGGTATACAGATATTATGCAACCCATTGTTTGCTCATTTCTGACCCTTAAGCCCAACCCATGTAAAGCAGTGTATAGAAACACCCCCTAGGGTTACGTAACAGAAGCAAAGCGTTTATTGAACTGCATTATATTTTTATCTTTATTATTAAACTCCTATTAGCTCACACTCTCCTGATATATATCTTGTAAAAATTTTCAATCGTTTATAAAATACGTTTTTATTCATCCAATCTAGTACAAGTAGGCCTACAGTTAAAAAAATCTATAATGGATGACAATTGATGTTGATACAGTTTTCCATATATATATATATATATATATATATATATATATATATATATATTAAATAATTAAATTATAAAAATATTTGAGTCTAAGTCGGATTCGTACTGAGTATCTTCATACTCAAAGTCGGGCGCTCTCAACACTGAGCCAACTTTTCAAATATGAACTTAAAAATGAACTTCTCAAAAATGTATATGAATATTTCTTTTGGCCTTATCCGGTTGTCGTCGAAACTTCCATTACACAAGCTTAAATTGTTACCATGGTTACCATACAATATCATAAATGCTCAAGGATTAAAATTGAATGAAAAGAATGAAATTAACAAAAAAACTGGATTGAAGGTATCAAACCTTGCTTCACAAACGGACAATGCTAAAAGAAACTATAACACAATCCAAGTGACGAAAAAAGAAAACTTATAAATATTAATAAACAAAAATAATTAGCCACCACCATTCATAGAAACGAAAATAGAAAACTACAAGGAAATTTGCATTCTATTAACGTTCTATTAGTTGCAATTATAAAACAAGTAATAAAAAAATATTAAAAAAACCAAATCCTACTTAAATGAACAAAGAAAAAAATTATTATAGTATTTTAAATTTTATATTTACAGTTAATATAAATATGTATATACAAATGTCAGAACAACAATATTAAGTGGCAAAATAGAAAGCCGATTTCTTTGCAATTTTCAATTTTTTTTCTATGTATGGTATTCGACTATTATTTTTGTTAATATTTATACGCTTTTTTCGTCACTTGGATTGTGTTGTAGTTTCTTTTCGCTTTCCTTTTGCATTGTCCGTTTGTGAAGCAAAGTTTCTATACCGTTAATTAAGATTATTTCTTCATTTTACTCTTTTCATTCAGTTTTAATCCTAGCATTATTTGTGATTTTGTGAGGTAACCATGGCAACAGTTTAAGGTTTTACAATGGTGGTTTCGTCGACAACCAAATGGGGGAAAAGAAACATTCGTATATTTTTATGAGAAATACACTTCTAACTATATTATACGACGGTAGACTTTAAACATGAAGATACTCAGTTTGGATCCGGGCTAGACCATCAAATCTTTATAATTTAATTATTGAATAAATATTTGAAAATTAACATCAATTGTCATCCACTATAGGCATGAAAAATGTATATGAACTCGATTGGATAAATAAAAACGTATTTTATTAACGTTTGAAAATTTGTACAAATTATATATATATATATATATATATATATATATATATATATATATATATATATCAACAGAGTGTAAGCTAATAAAAAGAAACTGAAATAACATTTTTCTTTGTTGACTTAAGTAGGAATTTACTTTAACAATTTTTTGTATTACTTGTTTAAAGTTAATTTGTTAAGTAGGTAATATACGAATCAACATTTTAATTTTCATAGTGGAACCTAAATGTTGAGCAATGTATTAAAATTATTTCACGTTCAAGGCTTTGTCTATAATTAATCTACGTAAAACCTTTTTACATATAATACATGTTTCATATTTTGTTCAAACTATGATATAGTTGGTTGAAAAAATGTGAAATCTCAAACACGTGTGTTTGTTATTACTATACAGATAAGCTACTGGGTATCTTAGAAAATCCATAAACATTACAGTAATCATTGTCAACTCATACGAGTGAGAAAAACAGAAATGATAAACTGTCATCTATTTAATATAAGTAGATAAACAAACGTTTTGAAGCTGTTGTTAGGTTTACGGCTGTCATTCACTTGGACTCCACAGGAAGCAGGTCCTGCAGGATTTGCATATATCCAATTATTGTCGCAACCAAAGTGCTCCCGATACGGTGTGCAATCAGTCATAACGGCTGGCTGAAACGGCGCGGCGGCTGTCAGTCAATACAGCAACCAAACAAACATGCTAGGTTGAAACTCATCATTATAACGAGAAAATAGAACGATTCGATTATACTAACCTCAATAATACCAAATTCACACAACACGAAATGAATTTAATAAACAAAGGCCTTAAAATACAACCTACATTATAAATAAAATAACATAACAAATAGAAACATTATACTACAAACTGAAACAGCGATACAAAAAACCGACACTAAAACCAAGACGCACTACGACATGACACAAAAACCTAACCAAACACTAAAACATTACTAACAACAACGTGAACAATGAAATTAAAATCGCTGAAAACATAAAACAAATAGCCCAACTAAACAACATCACACTCACCACAGCAGACAAAGACAACACCACAGTAATTATTATTAATACAAACACCCTAAATGACAAAATCAATGATTTCATAATAAATAATAAGGATATAGTACAACTACATACAAACCCAACTGAGAAATATCACCGAACCATCAAAAAACTAATTAATACATCCAAATATATTATCAGCAAAAACAAAAATACCACCTAAAACAAATCCACCCTAAAGCACTTACCCTTCGCGCTCTCCCTAAAATTCACAAACCCAATGTCCCCATACGAGCCATCATCAACTACCAAAATGCCCCTGAACATAGACTAGCAAAATTCATGGACAAAATAATCGGACAATCTATTAACTTGAACACAGAAACACACATAAAAACAAAATAAATCTTATAAATATAATAAAAGACATAAATATACCACACACTTCAACACTACTATCACTCGACATAACAAACATGTATACCAACATACCCGTATCCGAAACTCTCAACATCCTAGGAACCCAATGATTACAGAACAACATACCAAAAACCCACGTTACCGAAATCCTGAACATCCTCCAAACCATCACCAAACAAAACTATTCCACCCACGACTCAAACTTCTATTCACAACCAGATGGCCTACTCATGGGAAGTTCTATCAGTAGTGGCCTAAGCGAAATTTTCCTACAACACATAGAAAACACCAAGATACTCACAAACAATACACACGCACACAAAATCATTTACTGGCACAGAAACGTCGATGATATAAAACTATACAGAGGCAACTTCCGTCAATGCGAAAAACTCCTCACCTACACTAATAAAATACACCCAAAACTCCACTTCACTTCAGAAATTGAAACCAACCGATCCCTAAACTTCCTCGACCTAACCATAACAAAAAGCCACACACAAAAACACAACTTCAACATTTACAGGAAACCAACAACGACAGATACACTTATCCACAACACCTACAACCACCATATCCAACATAAACACGCTGCCTTCAGATCCATGCTCTATAGTTTAAAGACGTTCCAATGACCACAGAAAACATGAACAAAGAACTAGACACCATTAAATATTTAGCATACACGAATACAACATCATAATAATAGACAAACTATGGCACAATATATAAAAAAAAACTAAAATTAACACTACAGACAGGGAAAACAATTAATCACATTATCATACATAAACAAAACAACATATAAAATAGCCAGCAAATTAAAAAAAAACAGGATACAAAATAGCATACATAACTAATAACAAGTTACAATACAAAATACAACACGACACCAACAACAAAGATAAACTACAAGCATCAGGCGTATACAAACTAACTGCGACAAATGCAACAAATTCTACATTGCGCTAAAAGGTCGCAGCTTCAAACAAATAATCGTGGAACGCCAATAGGACACCAACTCAGCATTTTACAATCACATAAAAGAAACAGGACACAAATACACAGATATTTACCATAACCAAGAAATCTTACATATCAACAAAACACATCTCAACACACTAGAACTTTTTTATCACTTTGTAATTTCGATCAGTCGGGGATGAATAAATAATATATATATAATTATATAAATTAAATTAAATTAAATTAAATTATATATATACATATATAAATTATGTATATTTATATAAAGTACATAATTTCTTAGGTCAAGTTTCTTTTCTTCTTAGTTTAAAAAACTAATATTTCCCCCAACAGTATCTGAAAAATGACCTTTTACATAAGGGAAGTTTGAATTTTATTATTACCCAATTTATTTTTATTTAGTGGGAAAATTTCACAAATCCCTTCAGATAAGTTACCATCTAAGGAACATATTAGAGAGTGAGTCTCTCTAATAACATCTATATGTTTATATATTACATAATATTTGTATATATGATATTATAATCTAATTGGGGCATTAAGAAACCAAGGAAGATAAATCACATTCTTGCTATTTTTAGAAAATGAAAATTAAAGGTTACAGCCTATGATTAGTCCCAGGTTAGTTGTAAATATATTTATTGCTCGATCTCGGGACTAGTGAACGATACGGTTGTCTTTTTCACATTTTACGGTACTTTAACTTTTTGAAACTGCACTAAACTGCAAAAGTGTAAAAATGTCACTTATATTCCTTGGTCACTCGGTGTCTCAGTTACATTATGTATTATATATAATTACACACACACACACACACACACACACACACACACACACACACACACACACACACACACACACACACACACACACACTCACTTACACACACGTGCGCTTGCGCATTTATATATATATATATATATATATATATATATATATATATATATATATATATATATATATATATATATTAAAACAACATAGGTTATTCAAATACAAGAATATTTATTAATTTATATCCAAAGCTTTTCGTTGGTAAACAGTACCAACATCATCAGGAATGATTCTCATATATATATATATATATATATATATATATATATATAAATATCGCAATATGTTTTCTTGTGTATTGTTTGATATTCCTGATGATGTTGGTACTGTTAGCCAACGAAAAGCTTTGAATTGTAAATTCAAATATAATTCTTGTATTTGTATTTTGACTTTTGTTCTTTATATATATATATATATATATATATATATATATATATATATATATATATATATATATATATATATATATATGAGAGATTCCTGATGATGTTGGTACTGTTTACCAACGAAGAGCTTTGGATACAAATTAATAAATATTCTTGTATTTGAATAACCTATGTTGTTTTAAATTATTAAACAAGAAAACGTATTATATATATATATGAGAGATTCCTGATGATGTTGGTACTGTTTACCAACGAAGAGCTTTGGATACAAATTAATAAATATTCTTGTATTTGAATAACCTATGTTGTTTTAAATTATTAAACAAGAAAACGTATTATATATATATATATATATATATATATATATATATATATATATATATATATATATAAACGTTATTTTTGTCGTACGCAGTTCCGAGTTTTCGTCAGAATCGATATCATCTAGCATTAACGAGGTGAAGCCAACATTAGTTAAAGGGCAAATGATAAGCATTGGATTGGGAAATTCTCATTCGTATTGTCGCTGGAGTTTACTTAAATGTGACATTATTGCCAAGTATTCGTTCTCCCTGTACAACACCGCTGTTCAGAGAGACTGAGAGACAGACAGACAGAAGTACGGAATAGTTACGACTGCGATTTGACCTAAGTATCCTAAAAACAGTTTAAGTAAATCACTTTGGGAAGGTGACGCTCCCAAGGGTTGTCAAAACGTAGATTAAAGAGGGTAGCAATGTTACGGGGTTGGTCAGTCTGTCATAAAGTCTTACAATCACTGTCCGAAGCTGGACTTTTTATTGAAGACTATAAACTCGCTAGACATCTCACCCCGGCGGCCTGGAGGCGTGCTGCAAGAGGTGTGTGGAGCCTGCACCTCCATCCGTTGTTATTCTGTTACTCCAGTGGGGATGGTTTGTTTGCTACGTTCCGTTTAGGTTTTATTGTTATTCCAAGCGTTACGACATAGTAATTTCAACCGGTGAAATTTTCTTAAAGTAGGGAAATGGCTAGTAATTGGTTCACAGCATACTTCTAAGCCCGATGTCTACTTCATATCTACTTCAACGAAGCAACCTGCCTCTCCGAGCATTAATCCCCCTTTCCCCCTGTAATTGATTAGAAACTATACCTTAATGTAATAATGATCTTATCATATTTTTTAATTGAAAACGTTTATAGTTACACCTACAAAAAATATTAGATGGACATAAACGTAAAATTTCGCGATAGTATAGTTTCCGTCAGGTTACCTTATAAGTTACCTCAAAGTGAATTGAATGTTATCATATGATTTCTTAAATCAGCTGATTTTGTGTTATAGTAGAACAGATGTTTTACACGTAGTTTATGTTACATTACAATGTAACATATAGCTATTATTAAATTCCTTCTATTAGCTCACACTCTCCTGATATATAGGCTATCGTATTCGGATTTTCAATCTTTAATAATATATATTTGTATTCAACCAATCAAGTTCAAAATACATTTTCCTACCTATAGTGGATGACAATTGATGTTAAAACAGTTTTTTTCAAATGTATGTGTTTAATAATTAAATTTAAAAAAATATTGGGTTTTTGTAGGATTCGAACTGATTACTTTCATGTTGGTACTGAGCCAACTTTCCATAGCTAGAAACAAACTTATCATATCCGATGTAAACCTTTTTCCATTCTATAAATGAAAAACCTCCAGTGTACAACCTTATATTGTTGCCATGATTACATACAATATAAATAACCCCCTAGAATTAAATATGAATGAAAAGAGTAAAATAAACAAAGTGGATTAACGATATCAGACCTTACTTTACAAACGGACAATGAGTAAGGAAAGCGAAAAGAAACTACAACACAATCCAAGCGACGAAAAAAGAAAGCTTATAAATAGTAAGGAATAAAAATTATAGTCCAACATTCTACATGGAAAGGTAATTGGAAAACTGCAAGGAAATTCACTTTCTATTTTGCCACTTAATATTGTTATTCTGACATATGTATATACATATTTAATTGTAATTATAAAATTTAAAAAAGTAAAATAAAATTTTCCTTTTTTATTGACTTTAAAAAACAATTTTTATATTACTTATTTATTGAATATTGTTAAAGAAAAAGATTATTAAATATTTTTGATCAGTTAATCATTAATTTATTTAAATTTTGATAAATCTTAATACAATTAATTCATTCTCACCGTAATAATAAGTAATGTAGTTTTATTCCAATTTTTTAAAATGAAAACATTCTTACGCGTCTGAAATGTTTTAACACCCAATTACAAATTATTTATTTTAAAAAAACTGTATTTAGTAAACATCTAATAAAATGGTTTTTTTGTTGCCTACATTATTTCATTATTAACTACAGTTAATATTAGTCTTTATTAAATACATTCCTCAAATAAAGACATAAATACTAAATGAAAATTGTATAAATTCATGTTTTTGGGGATTTTCATTAGAAATTTTGCAAAACTATTAGTTCTAATTTGATGTACTTCAAATTTTGGTGTTAAATGTAAACATTCTGTTTATTGCTTATATTATAACGAATAAAAGTTTAGGTAATTCCTCAATATGTAAGATTGAAACTTTTTCTTAATTGAAAATATCTGTAGACGTGTCTATAAACGTTTTCACTTCGTCGTTACCGCCCCCTCCCCTGAGTCCACAATCTAATTTTTTTCATATCCAAAACACCTGTTTAGGAACCGTTAAGAGAGAATTTGTTCTTTATAAAAGATGGTCTGACCTCGCCTGCCTCCCTCACTCTACGAAGGGAGGCGCAAGTATAATTAACCCTCTCTCTCCCACCGCTTTAATTATTCATTTCCGATCACTCACCATGTACGTACCTAATGTCTTCTCCGAACTAAAAGTTACTTAAAAACCCAAACTCCGAGCTTCATCAAAGAAACATTAATGACACTTGGTTCTGGCTAACGATGTTTTAATCTGTGATTAACTTCGGATGCGTTAACAGCAGTCCAGTGAGCACAGATTCCCACGGTCTCTGCTAACTTCGCCGTGGTGTAGCGGACTAGCTTTATCGTGCAAGCATGCATTGTCATTAATAAACTCGTGCTAAGAGTGAATTATTTACACGGTCCTTGTCTGAGGGTTTACCTTGTATCTACATTCCTCGCTTAGATTCAAGTTTTGTACAAAAGCCTAAAGATGTAGCTTTTATAAACTTAGTTAACAACTTTTTTTAAAAATAAATAATTATTGCTTATAGTAATTATTTTGCTAATTGTCATTTAAATATGAAAAATTATTCAACTAACTTGTAACAACTAATCACCTAAAAATCACCTATAATTCTAACTGGAGGCTGAAGAAGTCGTAAGACGAAAACGTTTCCTCCAAATGTAAGTTAACAATTTAACAACTTTTAGTTAACAAAAAGTCTGGTCGCATGTAATAGCAAAAGTATAATAAGTAATTTACAACCAGCTCGTCATGAACACCAACAGCAACAAGATATCAATATTTAATAGAAACATGTAACCTAGTAGTTGTTAAAGGTTATACCAGACTCAACATTTTTCCTTTTATATAACTTAATAAAAAAATGAATTCTAAACAATAACATACCTAATAATATTAAATAAACAATACATAACAATAATCAATAAATAGTAAAAAAAAAACTTAATAAGCAGTAGTGGGACAGAAATGTCTATTTCTTATGACGTTCCTGATCAAGTAGCCTACAATCAACTAAAAAATCAAGTTTAGTATTATAATTATTTGAAAAATAAAAGTTTGTTTCAAATAGGAAGAAAACGTTTGCACATTTTTAAAGTAGAAATAATATGGGACATCCAAATTCTTTAATCTATATCTTCTTTTAAATTTTTACAATATTTTGGAAGTCGAAGATTTTCTACGTGCAAAATATACAGTCAGGAGAAATCATATCACAGTCATGCCTCATATAAAACTTAGGTAGCTGAAGTATCAGACAGATATAAATACTTCATTTGAAGAGTGTAGTTAATACAGGTTTTAATAGACTGTAGTTAATAATAAAAGAGTTAATAGAAACCTCTATTACATGGTGAAATATTCGTTTAATAAAGATTTTATTTAAAGAATTCAATTTAAATAGATCCTTAAAAATTATCAGACGCATCTATGGAAGTTTTCATTAAAAAATTAGAATAAAAATAAATAGTCTGTTATCATTATATTAAATTATGGTTCAATTTATTAAAGTGTAAATAAATTAATATATTTATTACCTGACCAAAATATTGAATAACATTTAAACTTGTACAATAAACAAGAAATATGAACACAAATATTCTATACAATTCTTACTTTAGCAAAACAAAAAAAAACCTTTATTTTAGTTACTTTTCATTACATAATTACAATTAGTATAAATAAAGTACTGTATCATAAATATTTGTTATAATACCACAGATTTAAAAAAACATAAAAATCACCTGTTTTATGAAACATATCTTGTTATATGTTATTAAATATTATAAGCCAAATGGGACGAAATAACTAAATAACTATATTCCACCTTTTTAACTATATACCTTACCTCTTTTACAAAAAGTTTTTCTCCCATATAAAACTAAAATTAATCCGTTAAATTTAATTAAGGAATGGATATTTGAAAAAATGTATTGAGATTATGTCAACCACTAAAAGTTTAAAAAAAATGTATTTACATTAAAGTCAACCACTAAAAGTTTTAAAAAAAATGTATTTAATTAACGACTGTGAACTAATAGAAGGTATTGAATGAATGATTATAACCTACGAGTTAAAACAACATAGCCTGTAACATAAAATAATTTGTTGCATGATATCATATGTTGTCACTTAATGTAGGCTAAAAAATGAAGTACAGTACATGAATATTGCGTTAGAACGTTTCGAGAGAGTCACGGCAGGCCAAAGATTTTTCTTAGAGGAAAACATACAGTCAGGCATGCCGTAATAAATAATAGTTTGAAAAATAAATTAATAAAATGTTGTATGATAGCATTGTAATAGTAAAAAGTGACAAGTGTCTTGTTCTATATCAGAGACAAGAATGAATGCATAACTGACGTATGTTTAAAATGAGAATTTAATTAAATGTAACCAGGCCATGCATGGTGTTTCTATATAGGAGGGGGGTGGTGGTGACAAATTAATTGTGAACTGTCTGCAATAGTTTCTGACTTATTAAATCCTCAGAGATAAGTAGTTATCAATGAATGTATGTGTCTAATGAAACTAGGTTACCAAGACGTTGTCAAAGGAAGCTCAGTTAGATGAAAACGACGCTATTTCTGTGCGCACATAATCATTGTATTATTCGTTCCAAAAGCATAGCCTATTGAAACACGCAATAGGTTAATTATTTAGGAAAATAATTATTAAACAAGGCTATCTTTATTAGACGAAACGATGCTTCACCTTTGGCTGTGTGCACATAAACGGGCTATTATCCGTTCTAAAAACATTACCCATTGAAACCACGTGGTAGGTTAGTTATTTAACAAAGTAGTTCAAATGAATTTATTGTGTCCAATGAAACTAAGTTACAAGACATTGTTAGATCAGATCGAGTGAGGTGCACTGGAATGAGGTTATGTGAGAAGTTAAATCAGGTGCGATGAGGGAAAGTTGGGGTCAGGTGAAATACAGTGAGGTTAGGTGAGAGAGGTCCGCTGTGGGTACAATGAGGTTAGGTAAAACGGGGTGAGGCAAAGCCCGGTTAAATGAGGTGTGATGAGGTTAGGTAATGTGGGGTAAGATGCACTGCATTGACGATATGAAATAAGCGAATAAATGAGGTGCGATAAGGGCAAGATGAGTTTAGGGAAAATGGGATGAGGTTAAGTGCAGTGACGTTAGATGAGGTGCGATGAGGGTAAGATGGGGGTCAGGTGAAGTAGAGTGAGGTTAGGTGAGGAGAACTTAGATGAGGTGCGATGAGAGTAGAATGAGGTTAGGTAAAATGGGATGAGGTGAAGTCCGGTTAAACGAGGTGTGGTTAGGTTAGGTAAGGGGGGTGAGATACACTGCAGTGACGTGATAAGGGGTGATGAGGGTAAGATGATGTGAGGTAAAGTGCAGTGGCGTTAGATGATGTGCGATGAGGGTAAGATAGGGTCAGGTGAAGTAGAGTGAGGAGAGGTTAGATGAGGTAAGATGGAGCGAGGTGAAAGGGAGTGAGGCTAGATGAGGTTAGGGTCGATGAGGTTAGGACCGATGAGAAGAAGTGTGTGAGATAATTAAAAAATAATGGCAGTAATTGCCCTTTTATAGTCCTGGTATGATGTTATAAGATTGATTTTTCAGATATACAATTCTAAAAATTTCCATTGGATTCTTTTATAATTGAAATGATTAAAGCTTTTCCCTTTAGACGTTAAAGAGTAAAACTCCATTAACTTGTAACCACCATCCATCTCGAGCAATACCCAATAACGTCGGCCATGTACGACCAATACAGGCAATTCCGTTTATTGCAAAGCAAACATTGCGGTGCTGTTAACAAGACCTCCCCGCAGCTGTTCCCGGGGGCTTTTATTTACGACCGATTGTTTTAAATAATAATTGCATTTGATTGGAAGAGTTAGGCCAGGGGAGCTGTCCTTACATTATTGCGTTATGTTGGCACCACTGCATCTGGGACTGCCCTATAATTCTGACACATTTATTACATATATGCTATTTACAACAGAGGCTGCCATAAAGGTGTGGTGGTAGTTTTGGCTTCAGTTTTAGGCAGTAAAATTAAGTGCTGTACAACAATTAAACAGCTGTAAATGTTATCTGATACTTGTCAAGCAGTAAATTATCTGTGCTTGTAATGAAGTATCACGGTTTTGATAGATACGCGTGCCTTGGTTATGTTCAGTTATTGAATACATAAGCTTAATACATAGGGCATTAATGGAAGAACGTTAAGCAATTATTTAGAAAAAACATTATTCTTATAAATAACCTATCTAACACATTAGGAAACTTCGGAAATACAGTAAACTCCCGATTATCCGTGGGCGGATTAACCGGTTTGCGTATTATCCGGGGTCTGCCATTGTTTTACAATTATTTCAATCAGATTCATGTGTTTAAATTTCGAAGCGGTGAATTACGACGTAAATATATATAAGGCTTAATAGAAGTTAAGATGAAGAGAATAGATATGTAAATATGTACGTACTAATTTTTAAGTTGAAAGGGAAGCATCCTGACGTGGGCCAGCGAAATAAAAGGGGCGAGCAGACTACTGTAAATAAGAGACAATGACAAAATGCTTGGACACCCGAAAACCTAATGTGTATCATAAGATTGTAAACAAATATCAGCTAATCTCGGCTATAAATAGTCTAGGACGTGACATATGCATTATCCGTGTCTGTCATGTAGCCTACATTATCAATCTTTATGGCTTTGTGACACAAGTAGACACTGCGACAAAATGGTCCTCAAGAAACTTAGATCGCACATTAAAGCTAAATCAATGCTCACAAAAAAACAGACGAAAGTGACAGATTTTTTTGTTAAAAAGTGAAAGTATTATGTGTAAAGGAAATTATATATGTACATACATACTTACTTTTGACATATACTTATGTACGTATTGTAAATAGTTAGACATGTAATTGTAAATGTACATGTTATAATCTGTCAAATACATCGACATTTTAAATTATTTCCTGTATTTATTTTGTCCTCTGAAGATTATTTTTGAATTGTATTAACCGGGGTCATTACTTGTGTAACTTATGGTATAATAATCGATTATCGGATGTTTCGCGTATGCTTTATTCATAGCGGATTATCCGGGGAATTCGTTATCCAGCGTTGCCGGGCCACCCTATTCCACGGATAAGCGGGAGTTTACTGTAATTAAATACACATCAGTATATGTTGCATTGTAAACTCAGTTACTGTTATAAATTGTAACGTGGAACCAAAATTTTCGCTGGTTTATAAAAATGGTTTATAAAAGGGACTAACTGATATTTTATTTTTCTAATAATATAACTAATTCAGTATTTATGTTTAGTAATTTTACTAAAGACTAAAATTCTAATCTTTTATTTGTATTTATATTTTTGCAATTTTTGTGATATCTACAATAATGTAATGTTATTGTTATTTTTTATAATTTGTAATACTTGCTGGATTATAAGCCTGTATAGTTCGAATCCAACCTAAGGAGATCAACTTTTTAAACTAAAAATAATGAACATATTTGAAAATAAAACTGTATTCAAGTGCCATTCCCTACAAGTTTTAAGAAAATGTATTTGAACTTGAGTGAATGAATAACAAGTATTTTATTAACGGTTGAAAATATGAACGCGATATATGTATGTTAAATATAGTGATAAATTTAGTTTATAGTTAATGAATAAAAATATTTCAAACACAAGAATAGTTTTAATTTATGTATTATTCAAAGCTTTTCGCCAATAAAATAAGTATTAGCATCTTCAGGAAAAACAATGATATAATCCTTGATATGAGTAATAACCTCATATAACAATGATATTTATCTGAAGATGGTAATAGGCTACTTATTTTATTTGGGAAAAACTTTGAACAATATATAAATAAAACTATTTTTGCATTGAAATATTTTTAATAATTATAAATAAACACACACACACCACACACACACACACACACACACACACACACACACACACACACACACACACACACACACACACACACACACACACACACACACACACACACACACACACACATCATTATGCCCTGGGTCTGAAAATGAAAACCTTTTTTTGAAACGTCGCCAAAGATTGTAAATAAACAAATTTCAATAACCAAAGTGTTTTAAAAATTCAATCTTTTTGATTTTTTTCATTCTTTCTGTAAGAATAATGAATTATAATTACTTTAGTTTGTATTAATTATAATTAACGATTTGAGAAATTTGACGTTTCTAACTTGTTTTCTTTAAACGAGTAATTGGTTTCGTGGTGGCCTACTGGTAGACTAGCGTAACACACAGACATTAGCCAATTTTCTCCCTAAAATAACTATCTGAGTGTAAAACCTAGGACACAAATAATATCTCGTGTAACTGTCTAGTGCGCACCGTGTAACGATATTACACTTCAAGCGAACCGATTAGAATGCTTTTATACGCTCTGAGTGACTTCGTCGTTACAGAAAGCCCACGTTCAACAGGTATTTGTAAAAACAGATTCATGAGCAAAACATAACCAAGCTAAGTATGTTAGTGAGAGGTTAGGTTAGGTTTCTTCTAGGCCTACGCGAAACAGATTCGTACTTGCCGGAAACGTAAAAGTAACTGTTCTTTGTGCCATTGCGTAATAACAAATACGATCGACCAATCGTCATGGAAGAGGATCATACCCGCTATCTCCTATTGCCTTTATTTGAGTGATATGTTTTTTCATTGCCCAAGTCTTGCTTTTTTCCCCACATAATTGGTAATAAATATTAACTGTAATTGGAAATGAGTTAGAACTAAATGTTCTTACTGCCATACTGTGAAAGAATCGACCTTCTTTGCCTATTAAAGATAGATCCGTAGCGAACGAGAACCGCTAATTTCCCCTCGAGAACACGCCATTACGAGTGGCGTCACTTGTTTCGCTTTTAATAACGGTATTCAATTACACTTGATACAGCGCTGCCTTGCGGATTTCATAATTAAAACGTCTTCCGATCCGCGGCCGATTTAATTACACGCTTCAAAATCTCAGTATTCATCCACTGCCACTTTGACTTCGTCGACAAGAATTCGCAATTATTAAATGAAAGTGTCACGCAGGCAGTGATAAAGCCTACGTTCCCTTTCCGGACACGTAATTCAATCGCTGATAATTGTGGAATGATGAAAATAGCAATTCATCTGAATTAGGCAAAGACGCGTACTTTGGGTGGGAGCATTCCTTTACTAACCCCTTAAGGGTTATAACAATATAGGCCTATACAAATACTAATATATATATATATATATATATATATATATATATATATATATATATATATGTTTTCTTGTTTAATAATCCAAAACAACTTAGGTTATTCAAAGACAAGAACATTTACTAATTTATATTTAAAGCTTTTCGTTGGTAAACAGTACCAACATCATCAGGAATGAAAAATACAATATTAAAAATACAATTGTATTTTTCATTCCTGATGATGTTGGTACTGTTTACCAACAAAAAGCTTTGAATATAAATTATAAATATGCTTGTATTTGAATAACCTATGTTGTTAATTATATATATACTAATATACATGTATGTATAATTATACAGTAAATTCCCGATTATCCGTGGGCGGATTAACCGGTTTGCGGATTATCCGGGGTCTGCCATTGTTTTACAAATATCCAATTTTTATTCCAATCAGATTCATTATTGTTTTTTTTTTTAACCACTCAACGCGGCACAATATCCGGTAAAAACCACGACCATGAAAATAAACTATCTCAAAGCTATCTCAAATAACGCAAGGATAAACGATAACTGCCCTGTTAGACTGAATAAACCAACTCGAGTTAGGAACAGACTATGTATATAAGAGACAATGAACAGATGCTTGGACGCCTGAAAACCTAATGTGTATCATAAGATTGTAAACAAAAGTAAGCTATTCTCTGCTATAAATAGTCTAGGACGTGACATACGCATTATCCATGTCTGTCATATACATTATCGATCTTTATGGCTTAGTGACACAAGTAGAAACAAACATTCCGAGTTAAACCTTGAGTGGATATTATACTAAAATAAGTAGTAGGTAGTTTGAATTTTTAGGCGTTATTTTTATTTCTCTGTCTTTTTTTATTGAATTTTATTTTTTGTCATGCAGTATTTTATCATTTGTATTAGTTGATATTTTATGTAAATTTCCTTTTTTTGTTGTAAATAAAACAATAAATAAATAAAACAACATTTTAATGTCTAATACACTGTTTTAATGTCCCAAATAAACATGTATACGGTAGAAATAAAATTTTTGAGATGAAAACAACGGACACAATAATTAGAGCAAGACGACTCTTCACTGTGCGACAAAATGGTTCTTAAGGAACTTAAGATCGCACATTAAAGCTAAATCAATGCTCACAAAGAGAGACGAAAGTGACAGATTTTTTTGTTAAAAAGTGAAAGTATTATGCGGAAAGGAAATTACATATGTACATACATACTTACTTTTGACTTATACTTATGTACGTATTGTAAATAGTTAGACATATAAATGTACATGTTATAATCCGTCAAATACATCGACATTTTAAATTATTTTCTGTATTTACTTTGTCCTCTGAAGATTATTTGTGAATTGCATTAACCGGGGTCATTATTTGTGTAACTTATGGTATAATAATCGATTATCTATCGTTTTGCGTATTCTTTGTTTATAGCGGATTATCCGGGGAATTCGTTATCCGGCGTTGCCGGGCCACCCTATTCCACGGATAATCGAGAGTTTACTGTATATAAAACCAGTAATACGTTATTGCGATATCAGAAAAAAGTAATTTCAATGAAACCATAAATAACAGTTAATTAAATCATAATAACCAAAACAATACAACCTGAAATAAATATAATAGGTACTTTCCATTAGTTGGGTTAGTTTTTAGAACGAACCAATACTATATTTAAAATTCCAATTAATATTTCTAGGCTAGTCATTTCTACTTAGTCGCTTCTAGACTACATTTCCAATTAGGCAATGTCAGATACGAAATAATAATAAAAATACGGTTCACAGAAAAAAATAAACGAAAGTGAATGAAGCCGAACGTGAATATTTGTTAAAATTAAAATTGTTAGAATTAGAATTATTGGCATGATAAAATTCAGTATTTCATTGAATTTCTTTGCATACAACCACGCCGCGCCGCCTATCGTAAGATAGATCTACTACGCCAGCAACCTTCATGTGATTGTACTCGACAACCTAGAGTTTCATGTAGGTCGGAGAACACACACTCACACACACACACACACACACACACACACACATATTTTTTTAAATTTATTTATGTATTACACACACACACACACACATATATATATATATACATACACACATATATATATATATATATATACTCGTGTATATATATATATATATATATATATATATATATATATATATAAGCTAGTAGGTCCGATAAGTAATGACCATCAATGTTGAATCGAACTACAAACTTTCACGCCTGGATATTTAGGTAGACTGTTCATTTCACATCACGAATAACTAAATACTATACAGTTACACTATACATAGACTATACTGTGGTTTGTAAACATAAAGGTAGTTCATGAGTGTTAAGTATCATTTTCGAGTGTAGTTGTAAGTTGAGGTTATATTTGTATTTTCTCAGAATGTATGAATTGAGACAGTTAAAACCACCGCCGTTTTTCCGTTTAGAATATATTTCCAGTATCATGTGTAGGCTTTGATAGTAACTACGCCTATCATTTCTTGTTGTGTCTTTCTTGTAAACAAAAACAACTTTTATTGTTTAACTATAATTTGTACATCATTTGTACAATATTGTATAACACATTTTAAATGTAAGTTTGGTAAAACATAACGAAGCCTATCAAACTCTACAGTTGCAAAATAGGTTCTTTGTTAAACAATAAAATCAAAACACTCATGGTACAAATATCTATTGCATTACATGACGTGCAGGGACTTCTGGAGTGGAGGGAGCGAACCCACTCACCAAGGGAGACCAGTGTCCGCACGGACGGACGTTAAGGTATCAGATCGCAGCGGACGACAAACCTAATTATTACATCTCGGGGTATCGTAAATACGATTGCTTCAACAACTCGGTTTTGGGTAAGGAACTTAAATAAATTGGTGAATACGTCATCCGAACAGAATTGTATACAGGATATATAAAATAGGATGAGTTATCCTGTGGGATAATATGGACTGAGAATATATGGTGTACATAGACCAGAATGGGGCATAAGTAAAACGATTATTATTATTTTTTTTTTTGTATAGACTATGTTACTAAGTATAATATAATACAGTACATTATATTATAATCATTAGTTTTAATATTATTATTAGATAATATTACTGCTTTTATGACTAAACATATATTCTAATCAAGAAATAAAATTATTTCAAGTGTCAGTAATTATAAATAGCGGTGAAAGTTCAAAAAAATGTAGTATAACCTAATTGTATCAACACACACAACTGTTACTTGTTTATGTACACTTCATTTTTAGTACCGAAATGAAACTTTCGTAAATGACATTGTTTTGCGAAACATTTTATCAAGCATGGAATACTACATTCGGTACAACATACGAACAATACTTTTTATTATAATAAAAAAAAATTCAATAGACCTAGGCTCACAAAAAAACTACCAACATTTAAATCAGGAAACTTACCGTATTTATCTTCGTATCAATTGCTATATTTCTCTGGTAATAGGTTTTGTATTATGTCTAACCTTATTAATAACTATCTGGTGTGTTGAAAAGATTTACATGATTCGATCTCACAAAACGTAAACACAACACTAAAATTTTGTTATTTGTTTTCACAATTACATTTCTTACGGTTGAAGACAAGCTGATTTTAAACAAACAAATATATTGGAAAAAATCACTACTGCTCCTGCGGGACAACTCGGAACTAAATTAGAGCAATGGAAAATTCAGCTGAGTTTTAATTGTTGACCAGCTGATTTCAGACTTTCGAAAGCATAATTGCATTGAAAAGAAACATTAGTGCTGCTCCTGGTTGAATAATAGGAAACTAAATAAGAACAACGAAAAGTCAGCTAATGTTATGCCGTTATTATTAATTTATATTTTTAATTGCTCTAATTAATTTAACATAGGAATACCAGAAATTCTGCTACTCTATGGTTTTACCTACAAATAAAAATTCAGAAATGCCTACATATTTACGGTAATATGTTCATCTTTATTTTTAATACTCTTTTTAGTTTTTATAAAGAAATTACTTCTTTCTTATAATTTTAAAGTTGTTAAAATTATTTTTTGAAAAACGTTTACCTAATGTAAACATTAAAGCAAAATTAGAACATCAATAATTTAACAAATACAATATAAATTAAGAAATAATAAATAAATTATGAGTCTTTTTATACAGTTAAAAACTTTATTTTATTTATACAAAAAGTTCATATTGCTAACTTTAGGACATTACCAATGTGCTTTAAAATAACGAATATGATACTTTCTTTAAAATACCTTAAATAGTTCAAAAATAAATATTAATCCTAAACATAAACTTTAATAGTTATAGATATAAATTAATAACTAATCATATACTAGCTTAAAAAGTAACTGAATCATATTACTTATAAACAAATATGAGAAAATTCAATTACAAATAAAAACATATACTGTAACTTAACCTTTAAAACGAGAAAATCAATTGATGTATTATTTTGAAACTAAAATTACTTTACTTTGGAAAAGAATTAAATTACTTTGCAAAGTAATAAAACTACAGATATACAAATGAACAAATGGCACAGAAAGCATGAAGTGAAAAAACTTAGAAAAATCAGAGAAGCAGATGTAACTTTAGTGAAAAAGGAAGGTAACTTCGAAGAATAATACAGGATAAATATGAAATAATATTTGCTATCCGCCATTTTTGTAACCTTAAAGATAACATTCCAAGCTCATATTCCAATTTTCTGGAGGCTTTGGTTGTGAAATCTTTTATTTAACAATATCAAATGTTTAAAATAAAATACTGTGTATTCTTTAAAAACTTTGTTTTTGTGTAATGAATTTACCAAGATATTATTTTTCAAAACGCAGCAATTAAACCAAAACTATTTTTTATATTTTTTTCTGTAGCCTATTTTTGTTATTAATGGTTCTAAGGTAAATAACGTTAAATTGCCTTGTCTGTAAATACACGTTCAGCCACCTTTGTCACTATATTTGTTGCATATATACTGATATTCTGTTAGTGGATACAGGAAATACGTTCTAAATAGTCGCATATATATATATATATATATATATATATATATATATATATATATATATATATATATATATATATATAGGTATATAGATAGATATTTAAAATTAATAAGTTTAAAAGGAATAAGTCTAAGTTCAGGCCTATATCATATCAAAATAAGAAGGATTATAGAAAAGATTAATTTCTCTTTTTATCGGAATAAATGTAAAACCACGATTTTAAAAAGCTTGTTTAAAAAAAACACGTTTTTAAAATTATTATTTTATTTAACCAGTTATTAAATCTGTCATTTTTAACACATTAAGCACTTTGGTTTAAATTTTGAGAAAACGTGTTACACCCCATTCGGTTTTTCTATGGCCTACTGTTGTAAAAGTTTGCTTCTGATATTAGCTCTAAATAATTTATATTGTGAAGTTGTCTAAAATATTACACTTGAAGCAAACTGACAAACATTAGAAGACTTGCCTCTGAAGTGGTAATTCAAGGACTTCCTTAAATCTCAAATTTCCAAAAATAATGACAACATAAAGATCAGATCAGTTTCCGAAACGGGGAGATTTGCTGCCTTGTTTTTAAAAGAGAAACATCAAATCAGCCCCCCCCCGCCTCCAATCATAAACGTCATAATGACGAATCCAATATGTAATATAGGAGATGAAATATCTGCAGATTCGCGATACAGACGCGCTCGCACGCTCGATTGTTTACCCTTAAACCTCCCCCCCACGCCCCGTCGTAACTTCAGGAATATCTTATTTTCACCCCAAAAACATCAAGATGAGACGATATCTGGGTCGGGACACTTGTGAAGTGATGAAAGTACTGCCGACTATCGGCAGAATCACAGTCGGTCGGGTTTTACGAGCCAGATAGAGTCGCTCTCTTGTCCGCCGCTACTGACGCGCGAGCTATGACCTCCCCCACCCTCAGACGTGCAAATAATAAAAACCCCTTCTCATCGCTTGCGTAATGGCAGTCGTTCAGCGGCTGGATAAGGAACTAATCCCAGAGGCCGTGGTTATAATATCACTTATTATTATTCTTACAAAGAATGTTATTCTTTATAAGGGAATGTTGCCCGTATGAGATCAGAGGGAACTTGTTGTTTGTTTAATGTCCATACAAATGTACAGAATGTAAAAGCAAATATTAAAAAATTCTTTATTGGGACAGAACGACAGAAGTGGACAAACAATATATTTGCAAAAATGTGGTTTATATAGGTCCTCATTAATCGATTCTAATTAATATAGTTATTAATAAAAAAAGAGTTATTAAGAAACCTTTATTACATCTTAAAAAATTTACTTAATAAAATATTTAATTTAAAGAATTCAAATGATATATGTTCTTAAAAATTGTCAGATCTTTCTAAGGAAGTTTTCATTTGCAAAATTAGAATAAAAAAGTATATTAATTATCATTATATTGAATTATAAACAGTAAGATTTATTGAAATATAAATTATTATATTTATTAACTGATAAAAAATATTGAATAAACATTTTAACCTAATAATTTACAATAAACAAAGTAACATAGCTTACATGTTGAAACAGCTGTTCTACAACAATAACATAAAATCAGCTGGTTCATGAAACCATGTCATCATGAGATCATAATATCATGAGATGTTAAATTATGAGGAGTGTCTCGTGATAGATGAGGGGATTCGTCTCCCATGAAAAAATGTAGTCATTTTCAGCAATAGAAAATTACGACAAACAGAAAAATTTCTCTGTGCTAAACATACGCAGCCAGGCCTAAAATAATAAATAGTCATTTTAATAATTATCTCATACGTCATGAATAATTCCGCCACGTGGCTCGCTTTGTTCTCACACTAGACGCGCTTCCTATTTTAGCATACAATAAGTGATCATGTATGATTTGATGAAACAGCTGATTTTTGTACAGATAATGTTGTAGAACAGCTGTTTTATCAGGAAGGTTTTGTTACTTCAGACAGGCTATATATATACAATTAATAAATTAAAAATATTTCAAAAACAAGAATACTTTTAATGAATATATTTATTCTATAAAAGTATTCTTGTTTTTGAAATATTTTTAATTTAATAACTATATTACAAGAAAACCATATTTAATATATATATATATATATATATATATATATATATATATATATATATATATATATATAAATTGTACAAATTTCCAATCGTTATTAAAATACGTTTTTATTCAACCATCCAAGTTCAAATACACTTTTTCAACCTGTAGGGTATGAAAATTGATGTTAATACAGTTTTTTCGAATGTTTATTCAAATTACTATTTTCAAAAATATTGATATCTCGGTTGGATTCGAACTGAATGACTACATGATTAAAATTCAGCATTCTGGCACTGGGCCAAGTTTCCCATTATAAGAAATCTATTACTTAACGATGTATGTCAAATTATAAGAGAAAGGTACCTTGCAATAATGAAGTAATACAAGAAATGGATAGAGTCGAAAAATTTTAGATCACCACCATCTTCATAAATTAGAAAAGAAAAAAAGCGAAAATAGCAACAAACAAATTAATAGTCTAACACCATATACTGAATAGATAGGGAAATGAAAATTTTCAAGGAAATTCGCTTTCTATTTTGGCTCTTAATATTTTAATTCTGTCATATGCATATACATATTTATATTAATTGTATTTATAAAATAAAATGTAGCTAAAATAAAATTTTTCATGTTGACCTCAGTACATATACTTTTATCAATTTTTGTTTATATTGTACTTGTTTATATAATGCACATTAATAAGTTAAAATGTTATTATTCAATAGTTTTTATGAGATAATAAATATATTTACCTATATTTCGTTAAATCACAGTATAATTATTAAAAAAAAAAGTTATTAATTTTTTAAATGAAAACTTTCTTAGACGCGTCTGACAATTTTCAAGGAATAGTTCCAAATAAATTCCTACAATATAATTTTTATTTCGTGTATCTAGAGACAATTTCTTGAACTCTGAAAAATAATAATAATTTCTAAAAGAAAACTTCTAAAAAGAATTTAAACGGCCAAAAATGTCGATTCTTGTGATTTAACGGGACCAACACAGTTTAGGCAACGTCACTAATACGGGAAGTAGAAAGGGTTGTTGATAAACAAAAATATTATGATAAGGTTTAGAATAACTTTGTATTCACAGTTTAGTTATTAGTGCAGTATAGGCAAATGCCTATGTACGTCGGCACTACTACCCGTCCTACTAACATTGTTCGCACATTTGACTGGGTCTTTAGTAATGAATACTGGTGGGTCTTTTTGTAGCTAATGATTACTTCAGAATTTATTTGGATGAGATAATAATAGTTTGATTCTAAAGTTAAATCACTAAGCTGCGTCATTGAACCCCCGAAACATATAAAGATAATCTAAGGTAATGATAACATTTATTTTGAGTATAAAAAGTATACCAATTGTAAATATTGAAAATTTAAAGTTATAAAATAAATAAGTTGTAAAGTAGCCGTATTTAGAGAAAATAGTTTTTGTCTCTGAAATTATGGAATAATAACAAAATGAGATGTTTTTAGCATGGGTAGTGGTGAAGCAAAGCTTTTTGAGCTATGTGTTGCCAGCTAAAATGTGAAGTATTGTGAGGTATAGAGAAGCCCTGAGGTAGTCCTGCTCTCTATCATAACCCTCTCTACCGGACGAGTACAGAACTATGGGATAGCAGATGCAGACAACAGTATATCTTTAAAAATATATCATAGTGTAGGAACAGCGCCGGCCTTAGGCTTTAGCATTAGTCGGGTAAGATTTGTTTCATCGCCCTTGTGAGGGTAGTGTAACTGAAATAGTTTTAACATTATTATAAACTGAATCCAACTGCAAAAGGTTTAGTAAATAATTTGTTTCAAACATTTCTTTTTTCACGCCTAAGAGAAAAATAACCGTTTTGAACTCACCAGTGAAAACAAACAAAGTTCATTAGTTTTTCAATGAAAAATGGCTGAGGAAAAATTCAAAACTTTTGTCATATGTATCTTTTGAAGAAATTTCCTATAGTTATGAACACCCTTCAGTGCTCCTAAACGGCCTGCGCCCTCTGACACCTCCTGAGCTTGCCCCCCTTTCCCAAAAGGCCAGTATTGAGTATAAGTAATGACAGGCCAAGGGAAGAATGCTGTTTCCTAGAAGAAAAGGAATAGGTCTTTCAAGAAAATTTTATTTCCCAGCAACCCTTTTTATTTCAAGAACTCGGACATCTGTAGCGTGATTAGAGAGGCAGAACTACTGACAGAAATCACTACTAAGGTGAAAGCGAAAATGAAAAAGTCACTAAAATGTAATGAATATATAAAATTAAAACCCCAAACAGTAGAAATAACGTGGCCCATTCGTGCAAACAATATTTGGTTTTACATGCAAACCATCACGTTAAGTGTGATGCCGCGCACCCCTCAATCTGACCGTCATTCGTATTCCATATATCACGTAAAGCTCACGTTGTATGACTAATGTCCCCCCTCCCCCTCTAAGAGGGTCGGTAACGGGCTGCTTTACGAGAGGGTGGTCAAGCCGAACTCTCTTGTTTAGCAATTGACGCGAGAAAACCTAATAAAACAAGACACAAATTTTATTCGCTGTCGGTGACAGTTTTGAATAATAAAAATATGTTAAGGCGCTGAAGGGTCGCCGGCGGGTAAACGACTTGGAAACGGGAATTAAGAAACGAGGGAAGTTAAAAAGAGATTTGTATTTTATGTGACAGTCGCGGATTATTCAATTTTTGTTATAAACGTTGTGAGGGGGGGGGGGTCAAAACATAAACCTAATGTACTTTAACTACAGTAGGGAATGGCGATTCTACAGTAGGGACGAGAAAGCGAATGTTTCTTTGAAAATCATTTCAAAGGATGCAAGATACTTGGTGCAAGATACTGAGGATATATTTGGAGGGAGGTCCAGGGTTGTATGCACATAGATCTACTCTCTACAGGGGATCATAGACACCTCCAACAGTTACACTACATTACCTTTACCTTTTACCTTTTAATAAGAACATAAAGGGATGTGAAATTAGCCAAATCTAAGGGAAGACAAACATATTTCTTGATACTGGGAATAGGGGAAAGTCGCAAGTGGAGAGTGGCTTACATGAAGCAGACCTATCAGCAGTATTGGAGGGAGTTTTGAACCTACTGGCCTTTAGTTCTCAGCACATTTGTTAACCGTCGAATCTAAAGTGTCACAAATATACTCAGGGTCTGAAATATTTCTATTCTCAAAAACATTTCCCTATATATTCATTTCACTACTCCATCTTAAACGACTGTCTGCAGTTTACAGTTAAAAGGCCATCATTTTTATAGTCTACGGAAGTAACAGTCAGTAGAATCGGCTTACAGAAATGGCAGTCAATGGAGCTGGCCTCCGGAAATGGCAGTCAATAGGCTGGACTCCGGAAATGAACACTAAGACTAAGAAATTAGTTAATAGAAAACGTTTACTAATATAACCTATGTGTTAAAACAGCTGTTCTCAACATAACCTGTAACATAAAATCATCTGTTGTATGAAATCATAAGTTATGATTTAATTTGGGAGAAATCTGACGCGATCAAATCTCCGATGACGCAAACTGAATGATTTTTATCCAACCCAAAAATGTCAGGCACTTCCAAAAAACTTTTCAATTTTTTCACATTTTGGAAAGGTTTACTTTTATAACCTGTATGTTTAAATTCATTATTTTGTAACCAGTGCTTAACGGACCCTCGGTATAATATCTCGAATAAACGGATGCCATTGTATCCCTTTAATAAGGGTATTTTCTGTTTCTTGCCTCACACTTAATGAAACGAGGTTAGCTCCATTCGTGGTTGGTCGAGCAGTCGGTCAACAATGAACGGTAATTGGCGGGAACGCGAGTCAACAGTGCCTTCTAGATTGGACACGAAACGAGTGTCGCTTGTAATGAAAAGAAAACCTGTCCCGATCAAGTCTCCCCCTGCGTTTACAGATCGATATTGTAGTGTGCAGTGGGTGATTTCGTTTGGCCAACACGTGGCTTAAGACAATAGAATCTCATAAGGCAAAGACAGTAAAGAAAAACTGGTGTCAGTAATCCGCTGCCAGACATTTAATGTTTCATCACGCCAAACTTACTACGGTAACACTTCTGCTTCTAAAAATGTTATTTGTGATAAACAAACAAATACATATTATTATTATGAAAAATATTTTCTCTTTGAATAAGCAACGAAACATCACGACAGTTGTACAAATTGAGAGTTAACTTTTTGACTTTCTTACAAGTAACTATAGAAAAGTAAAGTTTTCAATTCCGTCTATTAGTTCACTTTATCCTTGTACAGGCGCGTATCCAGCGACTTGCTTTGAGGGCGGGCGATCGATGCATTATATATATATATATATATATATATATATATATATATATATATATGTGTGTGTGTGTGTGTGTGTGTGTGTGTGTGTGTGTGTGTGCGCGCGCGCGCGCGCGCATTCAAGACTAAGCTTCACTAGCGCTATCTGTTATTAAAACGTTTAGACGTTTACGAGGGTATGCCAGGGAACGCGTCACATTTTCAAATTAAAAATTAAAATTTTATTTTTTATTTACAATACAAGACGAATTAACTTAAGTAAAAGTCTAATTTAATAGAAAGTCCTAATTTAATAATATATTGTCGATTTCTAACCCAAAGTTCTTGAGGGTTGGGGAGGGGGGAGGCGCCCCCTTGAATACGCGCCTGATTGTATATAGAATATATCTTGTTCAAATTTTCAATCATTAATAAAATCCTTTTTATTCATCCACTCAAGTTCAAATACATTTTTTAAAACTTGTAGAGAATGATACTTGATGTTAGTACAGGTTTTTCAAATATTAATTCACTAATTAAATTTATTGAAATAACTTTTGTTTTTATGGGAGAAAACATTTTAGAAAATGGGCAAGGTATGCAATTTAGCCATTTCCTTCCATTTGGTTTAAAATAAAGGATAACATATGATTTCATAAAACAGCTGATTTCATGTTATAGGTTATGTGGTAGAACAGCCATTTTAACGTATAGGTTATGTTGCTTTATTTATATTAATTGTAATTATTCAACATGAAAATTAAAACAAACTATTCGAGTAGTTCAAATACTACGAAAGGCTAGCTTTGGCAAAGTTTGTGACGACGGGACCAAAGCGAAATGCAATGCCAGTAGCACGGTTTGAAGTAAATTTGTATTCCTGACTCGAAGTTTTGCCACAATCGGACTTCCATTAAGACCGGCTTGACACGTTCGACCCGCCTCTGATGCGTTGCAATCTCGCTTGATTGATGACGCTTTACCGTCGTTTTTCTTTGCGATAAATTTTAAAATCATCCTCAATCGAAACCCACGCATGTCGCCCATATCATTCGTCTTCAATTTACAAGAAATACTTGACATCATTACGTTTTATCCGAAAATTATCTTTTTTTTTATATTCAACTATTCAACATGTAAAGTGATTACTTTTAAAGGTTACAAAAGGTTGTAAAGGTTACTTTTAATATTTTCCCTTCATTTATTCAATGTAAACTTTTTGTATTGATATGAAATCGTTATTAGATTAGACTCAGTCGCCCTATGAGTACAGTAATTCCATAATGAAATTCTACAGTAGTGCCAATTTTGCTCAGTAGATTGCACTGCACTTTTCCTCTGTCACCGTTAATGCTTCATCTAAAGAAACGAACAGAAGTGACAAACTAGTCGTAGAAATAGAGAAATATAACTCATGCTTGAGAGTAAAAGTAAAATACTTTATATTTAGTTTATATTCACACGAATATGGACGCTGGGTTTGTTTCACAATATTACTTCTCAGTTGCGCCAAAAGATAGCGTTTTTCCTTTCCTAATTTGATGGTTATACCTGATTTACACAGATGTCGGACACATAATGTTAATACAATTATTTTAAATCATTAAAACATATTTTGTATTATAATTTTTTTTCATTTTTCGAAAACTCATTGAAGGGAAAATAAGAAAACAAATACAAAATTGTTTGGTCGTTAATTTTCATGTACAAATAACCTTTTGTTTAACATATTAAACAAGAAATGAAAAACAAGTAATGTAAAAAAGAAACATTTTTCAAAGTCAATTTCTACTTAAATCAACAAAAAAAAATTTTATTTTAAATCCTTTTTATTTATAACCACAATTTATATAAATGTGTATAAACATTTGTCAGGATAACAATATTTTGTGGCAAAATAGAAGACGAATTTCCTTGCAATTTTCCATTTTCCTTTCTATGTATGGTATTGGACTATTATTTTTGTTTGTTACTATTTTTCGTCGGTTGCATTGTGTTGTAGTTTCTTTTCGCTTTCCTTTAGCATTGTCGATTTGTGAAGCAAGGCTCAATACCGTTAATTAGGATTATATTTTAATTTTATTCTTTTTATTCACTTTTAATCCTAGGCCATTGTTTATGTATTGTATGGTAACCATGGCAATACTTTAAGGTTGTGCAATTCATATACCTCTTTGAGAAATAGGCCTAGTTGTGGGAAAGTTAGCACATTGCGAAAGCGCTATACCTAGAACATTAAGAAACTCAGTTCGAATACGACCTAAATCCCCAGATTTTTATAATTTAATTATTGAATAAATATTTGAAAAAACTGTATTAACATCAATTGTCATCCAGTATAGGTATAAAAAAGTGTATTTGAACTTGATTGGATGAATAAAAACGTATTTTATTAACGATTGAAAATTGTACAAGATATATATTATGAGAGTGTGAACAAATAGAAGAAATTTATTAATAATTAAAACCCGCTATACAGAAAAAAGTCTCCTGCTTGCTACATTTTTTTATAGAAGAGAGAGCTTTGGACGAATAATGTTGAAACAAATTGAAGAATAATATTCAGCCTTAAGGATGGCGAGATTGGGGATTAAGGAGAGGGTCATTTTTATGCTTGTAATGCCAGAAAATTGTGACGTATTTAAAGTCAATAGAAAAACTTTAAAAATTCCTACGTTAAGTAACTATAACAAGCCTTGAACGTACGATTGTTGATATAAGAGCAACAAACGAATGTACGAATGTAAGAGCAACAAACGAAATGCAAAATATGATTCGAAAACCTGAACGGCAAATGACGTATAGGTTCGTAAAGGTATTACGAACGTGGTCTCTTTGATTAACAGAAGGCTTTTAACCAGTTATGTTTTCATATTTTGGCTTCTTTTAATTATTATTCTTTAGAGTTCTTTATAAGCTACATTTTCACTGTTTTATCTACTTATGTAACATTATCTCCTGTATCCTCCAATCCTCTCCATTACTCTTTCGTTACCTGAAACTACCCAATTTCTTCTACTCTTGTTTCTCCTCCATCCCCTTAAAATCTCCTTTAAATCTGTCCGTGCTCCCCGCATCTTTCCTACCGTATAAATAACCAATGGTTGCTTCCAATCTGTGTGAACACCTGATGCAACAACGAGCACTGTAGCAAGTGGCCAACATGTACGCAAACATTATGACCTTGCTTAGAATCGATAAGGGTATCATCGATGTATAAAAAGGAACACATCCATATGTAAAGCAGGAGGGGATGCTCTGATTGATTTCGCCCTTGTTGACAATACTCGACCACCCCACTAAGCTCTGCGTGTGTGTTTAGATGTTCAACAGCATGAACAACCTCGCTTCTTCCATTATCCACAAGTGTACACATCATTGTATACTTCGTTCTGGGTCGTACGTCTACGCTTCAAGTCAAAGGGGACTTATTCTAAGACGAAAAGGCAATCTTCCTTTAACAGTTAAGGCTGCGAGAAATAATATAACTAAAGTTGGTATTATTTAGGTTTTTAAATAATAATTTAAATTTATTTAACAAACTGTTAAATAGTTAAAAGTGTTTTTTTAATTTTTTCTATTAGTTCACACTCTCTCTATATTATATATCTTGCTCAAATTTTAATCGTTAATAAAATAGATTTTATTTATCTACTCAAGTTGAAAAGCTCCAATAATTTGTTTTATACTTGAAAATTATAACACTTGATGTTATTACAGATTTTTTTCAAATATTAATTCAATTATTAATAAATTAAATAAATAAATTGAATTCATTCATTATATTTAAATAAATAATTTTTCTTTTCATTTTACCACTTAATGTGATTCTGTCATATGTATATATATAATTATATTAGTTGTAATTATTTAATAAAAAGTAACTAATATAACAAATTTCTTGATTTACCTAAGTAGGAATTTACTTTATAAATTTAATTTTTAATACTTGTTTTAAAAAAGCTGGAATATTTATGATGAAACAAAAAATGTCTTAAAACATTTGAGTAATATCTATTTGTCCTAATATGATATTTATTGTTTGTTTTTAACGTAATCAACGTAAACATGGTTGTGCTTACTATAAGGGAATCAACAACTGTACAAGTATAACGGTAAAGGTGGCCGAACATATATACATACACTGCAGATTCAAATACACTACGCGGCACTGAGTAGGCAATTTAACATCAGAGGTAACCGTGCGACTGTAAGCAAAAAGGAAAAAAATATAAACAAGTGTACACTAAACATTCTTGAGGCATTGCATGATTGCTTTGCGGAAAGGTTTGGGAGATCCCAAAATAGTTGAAGAGAGGCTTCTTAGAGTTTGATGAACTTAATAATGATATGGGGAAATATAATGGGGTAATGTGAAAAATAAATGATAGATGTTTTCCCTTTTTTCGCTGGATACTATAAAATTGTATTAAAATAACACTTGAGTTTTTTTCCATTTGTTTTACTTCAGAAGTACCTCTTAAGATTACCTTGTTACTCAAATGTATATCTCGATCACATTTTCAAACGTTAATAAAATACTTTTTATTCATCCACACAAGTTCGAATACATTTTATAAAAGTTGTAGTGGATGACACTTGATGTTAATACAGTGTTTGCAAAAAAGTGTTTCATTAATTAAATTTAATGAATAGATTTTAATTTTATATAGGAGAAACATTGTTCACAAAAGGGGCAAGGTATGCAATATATTTATTTACTCCCCTTTGGTTTAAAATTAGTGATTTATTAAAATAGCTGTTTTTATGTTATAGGTTATGTGGTAGAACAGTAATTTAACGCATAGGTTTCGTTTCTTTATTTATAAAAATTTTAATTATTTAATAAAAAGGACCTCAAGTTTAAAATGTATTAAAGATATACGTAGGAATTTACTTGAACAATTTTCTCGTATTACTTTTTGTGTGTGTTTAGTTAATTCAAATACAGTTTCTCAAGAGAATAATTAATTCGTTTGTTTTGCAATGTTATATATTTAAAGTTATATACTAATTTTATTTATATATATGGGTGTTTTATGTATTTATAGAGAGTATCCACTATTAAGGGATTAATATTTATACAACAAACCAAGTGGTAAATGTGGGCAAACATATACAAATAGTAGACTCAAACAGACAAATACGGCGCTGTGTAGGCAATTTCAGTAAGTGATAACTGTGGAACCCTGAAAGAGAAACGAAAATAAGCTAAATAAAAGATTTAATATTCCATTTCTACAATATATGAATTTATATTTGCCTGCTCCTTTCTTCAAGAAAAGATTTCCTCTGGTTTAAAATGGGATCTGGCTCTGAAAACTGATAAATCGATGTAATCAATCGTTAAATGTTTTACTCAAATTACGTTAAATATAGACTCAGGGAAAACAGTTCTTGTTTTCTTCGCGACATTAACAAATGAGCACATGTTCCGTGGAGCACTAATCTAACAGCTTCGTCACGTGCTGTGGGACACGGGAGCTCTGCTTAAACCAATGACAGCCATGTTGGATTTTGCTTCATTCCTATATAATGGTGAAACAAGTAATATAAACTAAAACTCCTACTTAGGTCAACAAAGAAAAATTTTATTTGAGTTTAATTTGATTAAATGAATACAACTAAAATATATATATATATATATATATATATATATATATATATATGTGTGTGTGTGTGTGTGTGTGTGTGTGTGTGTGTTATATATATATATATATATATATATATATATATATATATATATATAAATATTTATTAAATTAAAAATGTTTCAAAAACAAGAATACTTTTTAAAGCATATTATTATTTAAAGCTTTTCGCCGATAAAACAGTATCAGCATCTTCAGGAAAATAATTATCTAACAAAATATTTTTACAAAAAATTTTACAAAAGAATCGGCGAAAAGCTTTAAATAAATATATGCATTAAAAGTATTCTTGTTTTTGAAACATTTTCAATTTATTACTATATTACAAGAAAACATATCACTATATTTAATATATATATATATATATATATATATGTGTGTGTGTGTGTGTGTGTGTATATATTAATATATATATATATATATATATGTGTGTGTGTGTATATATATTAATATATATATATATATATATATATATATATATATATATATATATATATATATATATATATATAAGGGCTCGCTCTTCTACTGTTGTTGGGTTCACCTCGTCAATGCTGGATGAGATTCTAGCGAAACGTCGGAACTGCGAATTTATGGACTGCAGAATGAACGGATGTACTCCAGATAGTAACAATTCATCATATTTTTCCATCCGTGAAGGAATACGTATCAGCATACATATATATATTAATATATATAGATTTTATTAGATAATTATTTTCCTGAAGATGCTGGTACTATTTTATCGGCGAAAAGCTTTGAATAAATATATGTATTCATTAAAAGTATTCTTGTTTTTGAAATATTTTAAATTTATTGTATATATATATATATATATATATATATATATATATATATATATATATTTATTTATTGCCTAACCTAACCATAAGCATAGTAACTTAACCTATGCGTTATAACAGCTTTTCTAGTACATAATCTAGAACATAGAGTAAACTGTTTTAAGAAATATGTTATCACTTATTTTAGGCCAAATGGGACGAAAAAACTATATTTCATACCTCGTCCCTTTTAGCAAAAGTTTTTCTCCCATATAAAAGTAAAAACAATTCATTAAATTTAATTAATGAGTTAATATTTGATAAAATGGTTTTAATATCTAGTGTTATCCATTACAAGTTTAATAAAATGTATTCGAACTTTAGTGGATGGATATGAAGTATTTTATAAACGCTTGAAAACATGAACAAGATTATATATATATATATATATATATATATATATATATATATATATATATATATATATATATATATATATATAGGGAGAGAGTGAACTAATAGAAGTAGTAGAGAATAATAGAGTTGTCAACTTCTTTGTCCGAGGACTGTTGGCCCAAAACAAATGTGTTTGTAACAAAGCACAAGCTCACAAGTTCGCAAAACGGTCTGTCTATGAACGTGGTTTGTCGTTAGTATAGTTGGAGCTAATAATGAGGAACAATCCATATATTATTGATTGTAAGCCCCTGATAGCGTTAATTTGAGCTTAGCTTGTAAGCAGATTTAATCAATAAACAATCATGAACATTAACTCACAATCAATCGCTTCTGTTAGAAGATGCTTAATTATTGTCATTGATGATGATTTCTTACTCATTGAAAAGCGTAAGAGCGAATAATGTTTTTCATTAAGTTTTACTGTTTGTTTTTACTTAATTGCCATGAGTAGTGTTAGAAAGTAGTAACAACGTTCTTATACATTGTCCTTAAAATCAGCCCAAAAATATCTACAAAACAGTACTTTTTATTTGTCAATTTGCAGATTTGCATAAGCCTATTAAAATAATACTATTAAAAATGCCCTAAACCAAGCCTTCTGCTGCACTTAACGCCGTATTTACTGTCGTCATAAAGTGGCTCACTTCTTAACTAATTTTTGTGAAGAGTTAAGTACGTAATTGTTAGTGAGTTGGTATCCCTGTTGTAATACTATCAATGGTGGCTTAGCTGAGATAAAGATGCTTGTTTAGAATCTAAATATTTGTAAAGCGTTTTCTACTTTATTGTTAGCGCGTTGGCATCCCTGTTGTGAAACTTTAGTGGTAGATTTAGCTGAGATAAAGAGACTCATTTACGAACGTAAATATTTGTAAGAGTTTTGTATTTTATTGTTAGTGAGTAGGCATCCCTGTTGGGATCCTATCAATGGTGGCTTTAGTTGAGATAAAGAGACTCGTTTACGAACCTAAACATTTGTAAAGAGTTTTGTACTTTATTGTTAGTGAGTTGGAATCCCTGTTGTGATGCTTTTAGTGGGTGCTTTAGCTGAAATAAAGAGACCCGTTTACGAGTCTAAACAGTTGTATAGAGTTTTGTAGTTTATTGTTATTAAGTTGGCGTCCCTGTTGGGATCCCTTCAATAGTAGGTTTAGCTGAGATAGAGTCTTGTTTATAATTTAAATTGTCCGAGTAGCATCACCAATATTTTTCTAACAGTTATTATCTAGATTAGGAATCTGGAGGAAATAAAATCTAATTCTATGATGATTAAAATTTATGAATTCATGCCAGCAAATATAAATATGAGGTGACCGAAAACACGAAACCTAAAACCTCTATTTGTCCAAATAATAGTGTAAGTTCAACAACGTTATAGGGAACTCTGATGCCTCTAGTTCGTAGGAGTTGTAGGAAACCAACAAATTGAATGGTCTATAATCTAGAAGGATTATAAATAGGGCTTAGGTATGGACATAAAACAATTGGCACACGATATTATGTCGCAATTTATGTATGCAACCAGGAGAGCAGGGTTCCATAACTGAATAATCATTTTAAAATATTATTTCTGGTTAGTCACAACCAACTATAGACAAAAACGTTTTAAAAACGTTCATTAGTTTCAAAACATTTCTTGTTTCGATTCCAAAATGTAATCCTCTCCAGGAGCTAAATATTTCCTATTATTATTATAATAATATTCAAACAACACAAATCACAAAAAATCTACTGATATTACACTATAAAATAAACCAAAATTTTAAAAATTTCAAAATATAATAATCAAAATTTTAATGTTTAATTGTCTTGCATGTAATAGCTCTAAAAACAAAGAATTTAATAAATTTTACTGACTTTTTAACAATATTTTGTATTACGCATTAAAAACTCTTGAATAAAGGAATTTTGGTTTTAAAAAGTGTAACGAATTGCTCAACCTTTTCGTCCTAGTTCCACACACTGTGTTAGTCGCCTGTTTCCTCCTGACCTTTCGTTACGGCGAGGCAAATAGGGTCCGGTAGCGGCTGTTGGAGCAGCTGAAGTGGTCATCGACGTACCAGCCCCGGTTCCAGCTACACCACCCACTAAGTACGGACTGTCTATTCGAAAAAAGAGCATCAACGACACTATTATATTTAAAAAACGTTTGTTCTTCAACTCCTTCTATTAGTTCACACTTTTCTTAAATATATATATATATATATATATCTTGTTCAAATTTTCAATCGTTAATAAAATACTTTTTATTCATCAACTCAAGTTCAAATACATTTTGTAAAACTTGTAGACTATGACACTTGGTGCTAATAAAGTTTTTTCAAACAGGAATTCCATTTAAAAATAAATAAATGTAGTTTTATATGTAAGAAAAACATTTCCCAAAGGGGGCAAGGTATGCAATGTAGTTATTTCGTTATAATATGAGTGATAAGATATTATTTCATTAAAAAAGTTGATTTTATATTATAGGTTATGTGGTAGAACAGCTGTTTTAACGCATAGGTTATATTACTTTATTTATACTAACTGTAATTATTTAATAAAATAACTGAAATAAAACTTGTGTCTCTTGACGTAAATAGGAATTTACTTTTAAAATTTTTGTTTATAATACTTATTAATTATTAAATCAATTGTAAGAGTGGTAAGATTATTCCCTCCAATGAACTCCGAGTTATTAAAATTTATTTATTGACTGACATTCCTTCAACAATGCTGATCACAACAGGGATGCCAACTCACTAGCAATAAATCACAAGACATTTAACCAACGTTAGCTAAGACGCGAGACAGTTTATGACGTCGGTAAATAGGCCGTTAAATGCAGCAGAAGGCTTGGTTTTAAGTATTTTTTAATCGTAGTTTTAACTGGTTTATGCAAATGCGGCTACAAATCTGCAAGTGTTTATTTAGGATCTGTTCCGAGCGAGAGAAGTAGGTTTTATTATTTCGGAATAATTTCACAGTTAATATTGAAGTATATTGTTACAGAGTGAGTCAGAGTTTTATGTTACACCGCCTGTTTAAACATTATTTTATTTCTTTAAAAGATGATTTATGTTTTTTAGCCGTAGAACCGATGACCTCCCTTCGCTCTATCAAGGGAGTTTGGCACTTTGTGGGTCGTCTTTTCATCCCTGTGCTAACCCTTGCATTGCCTTATAGACGTAAAGATGCCCAGCAATTATTAGGATTGGTGTAAACAGTAACCCACTTTGTATTTTCAGAATCCCATAGGCAACCAATTAAGCTGTCCCTTCCGTCAAGGCTAAATCCACTGCTGAGCAAGAATAAAAACACAGATGCTGAAGTTACCTTTGTTTCATTAATATAAATGTTTTATAGAAAACGGAATATTTACTAATCCATGATGTAAACAGCTCATTAGTTCGAATGAAACACTGTTTTTTTTTCGTGCAGTGGTAGGAAATCGTGTACTAAAATGGAAGTAGTTCCCTTGCCAACAGTTTGCTTTTCTTAGTAAATTGTAATGTGTGTTTTTTATATCTTCCTAGATACATTTCAGCTATATTTAAATATTATGACATTATTGTACTATAGCAAATAGTCCTTAGTTTTAATATACAGAAATCAGGACTTTATAAAGTTTTGCGTGTTATGAAGCTATTTTTGTTTTTTTTCAAACTTTTTAATTTTTGGGGACCAAATTTCTTTTTATAGAAATATCGGTATTTATTTCCCATTCTCACGTAAATGATTTTAGCAAAAAACATTTTACCGGGTGATGCAGAAAATCATCATAAATACGAAAAAAATTATAAAACGTTTTAAAGAAATTATTAAAGATTTTAGAAAATAGAAACCCCCCCTTCCACAGCACGCGTAAAACGTTACTAATTTAACATATTTGCTTTACTTTTGTAGAAATAATAACTTTTAAAGGGCCTAGAAATGTAATTAAATTTGCTGTTGACTCCCAAAAATTACAAATTTCAAAATAATCTACTTTAACAAAGCAGTATTAGCACCACGACACAAGGGGTGAAAACCCGGCACACAAACCTTATAGAATTATAAAACTCACACAGACATCTTGATTTTTGGCTACAATAAGTCGCAAAATTTCTCAAAAGGACTAAACAATCCCTTACAGGTCCTTATCCATGCACAACACAGAAAATTTCTTTTTTTTTTTTTTTTTTTTTTTTTTTTTTTCTAAATAAATAAAACCTCTATACCACAAATAACATTTTATTTAAACCTTATGTACATTTCGATTGCCCAGCAATCATCTTCAGAGGTATTTAAAAAATACAACTCTGAGTTGTACTTTTTAAATACCTCTGAAGATGATTGCTGGGCAATCGAAATGTACATAAGGTTTAAATAAAATGTTATTTGTGGTTTAGAGGTTTTATTTATTTAAAAATAAACATTACGCCACAGTTGCTTCATATAGTTACAGAAAATATTCCATTGAACATTTACACACCTTTTATTTCTATCGCCAAAAACGATAGAACTTACCCGTCATAAAGCGTGTTAAATTGATGAGTTTAAGTTGAATTTTTCAAAATTTGTAATTTTTGGGAGTCGTCAGCAAGTTTAATTACATATCTACGCTTTTTGAGAGTTGCTACAAAAAAAAAAAAAAAATAAAGCCAAACGTTCAATTTGTAACGTTTTAGGTGTGACATGGAGGAGGAAAGAACTGCTATTTTCCAAAATGTTAATTATTTGAGGCGTGAGCGAAAGGTTTTATAAATTTTATATCGTATTCCGAAAGACTTTCTACATCACCCGGTAAATTTGTTTTTCTAAAATCAATTACGTGGGAACGGGAAAAAATACCAAAATATCAAAGATATTTATGGTTGCTATTTTATTTTCAAAATCAATTACATTGGGACAGCTATAGTTAATATTAATATTAGTAAAAATGACTCTGTATTATCATAAAGGAAGCTTACTTGGCCATTCCCTACTCAAGGATAGTAATGTTGCAAGCACTACCCTTCACGCGCCCATTATTACCCTAGGTTTTGACCCTGGCCAAACATTTTCACAGGCTTATTTGATTACTAAAATGTTACTTAAAAATTCTTTGGCTCTACCGGGAATAGAAGTCAGGACTTGTAAGTTAGTAGTCAAGTGCTCTACCCACGTGACCACTCAGCTGTATTCTAATAATAAATTATGTCTTATAAAGGTTTCTGCAGGGGATATTATAAGATAATTCTATGACTCCCCAAACCCGCTGCAAAGAAATCCCCATGGATTTGTTCTCTTTTACTAAATTTCCATGTTAATTATCTTTAGGTATTAAATGACAATATTTAGTTTTATTGGAAACGTAAAACATTTCACTAAAAACCTTGAAGTTTTTTTTTTTGAAGTTTATACTTTGATCACGGAAAGTGTGGGTAATAGATGAAATTATAAATTTACTATAAGAGTAAGCTCAGTAAGTCACTCGCACTTGTTGTCTCACATATTTATATGGAGCAGCACTTCACGTAATT
>JBAIZL010000002.1:391169308-391346808 GCA_036971475.1 Prosapia bicincta | reverse complement strand
GTGGTAGCGAAGGGTAAGAGAGACAGTGCAAGGAATACATTACAGCATTAGAGGCAATGGGAAATGTTTAATTACAACGAAAGCAACTGAAGATACAAGACATGACCTTGAATAAACCGGTTGTTCATTAATACACCAGATAATAACGATAATAGGGATCTACTTTGACAAATATCATCCAAGTACAGAGATTATATGTATCAGAGGGCACACAGTAGGCATATGTTAGGGAATCCGTCATTATCAATGTTCTAGAGCCATGCATTCTTCTTTACGTACGCACTTCGTCCAAAACATCTTTTAACTGACGTCTGCAACACAACATTAATTTTGCGTTTTTAAAGTGAAAACTTCTATAGCGACATCTACAAAAACGTATTGGATAGATATAAACATTCAATTTCATAACAAAATAATTTCCGTCAGGTTACACTAAGAGTCACCCCAAAGTGAATTAAATGATAACATATGATTTCATGCAACAGCTGATTATGTGTTATAGGTTATGTTTTAGAGCAGCTGTTTTACGCTTAGGTTATGTTACACTATTTATTAAACATTGTTAAAGAAAAATGGTTAATTCTTTCGATCATTAAATCAATATATTAATTTATTTAAATTTTGATAAACCACAATACAAATAATTAAATATAACGGTAATAATAATTTGTGTGATTATATTAATCTAATTGTTTTAATAAAATCAGTCTTACGTGCGTCTGATATTTTTCAAGAACTGTTGTCAAATTAATTTGTTGAAAAAATGTGTATTTAGTAAACATCTAATAAATTTTTTTCGTTGCTTACATTATTTTATTATTAACTTCAATAAATATTCAACTATTCAATTAATACAAATAAAGTTATAAATAGTGAATGAAAAATGTATAAATCCATATTATTGCCGATTTTCATTGAAAGTTTTAAAAAACTATTAGCTCTAATTTGTTATTTGTTTTTCAAATGTTGGTGTTAAATGTAAAAATTCTGTATTATTGTTTCTATCATTATATATATATATGTTTAGGTAATATCTCAATTCGCAAGATCAAATTTTATCTCGATTCAAAATTTTTGTAGATATGACTATAAAAGTTTACATTTTTGTCGGCACTCCCCTAGAGCCTAATTCAGTACCAGAACCTAATTTTTTAAATATAAGTCCCAGTTTTGATATTTCAAAAAGTGGTCTTCATTCACTTCACAAAGTGTTTGAAGTGAAGTAAGTCTTCTTTAGAAGCGCCTGGCACTTTTCGGGCACAGAAAAATCCTTTAGTTCGTTATGAAGGATTTGAGTGCGTCAAATTAAGTAATAACATATGATTTCATGCAGCAGTTGATTTTATGTTACAGGTTATGCTGTAGAATAGCGGTTTGACAAGTAGGTTAAGTTACATTATTTATTGCACTTTATTCAGTTGAAATATTTCTATTCCATATTTATGATCGTTAATAATATATTATTTTTATTTTAAAAAATCTTTCTATAATGAGGTCAATACAATTATAGTCAATTATCTGTATTACTGAATACTGTATATTATATATTTCATACGGAATCTAATATTTCAAACGGAATCTAATATTTCAAACCGCTTCTAATATTGCAAACGGAATCTAATATTTCAAACAGCTTCTAATATTTCAAACGGATTCTAATATATCAAACAGCTTCTAATATTTCAAACGGATTCTAATATTTCAAACGGAATCTAATATTTCAAACAGCTTCTAATATTTCAAACGGATTCTAATATTTCAAACAGCTTCTAATATTTCAAACAGATTCTAATATTTCAAACAGATTTTAATATTTCAAACATATTCTAATATTTCAAACGGAATCTAATATTTCAAACAGATTCTAATATTTCAAACAGCTTCTAATATTTCAAACAGCTTCTAATATTTCAAACAGCTTCTAATATTTCAAACAGCTTCTAATATTTCAAACAGCTTCTAATATTTCAAACTGAATTTAATAGTATGTTCGTTGTTTTAGTCTAAATGTACTATAATATTTCAAAAATTTTAATTCGAAAAGCCCAAAAATGATATTTGCACGAATTATTTTTTTACTCTGGACTACTAACTCAGAAGTCTAATCAAACAAAATGTCAACAAATTATTATTTCGTCCCTTTTACTAACATAGTGGTGAATCGAAATTATCTGGGCTGAGTAAATACTATGATTGCTGGTAAATGCGTTTTTCATTGCCAAAGGGAAAATTGCACTTTGTTTTAATTACTGTGGTATTTATTTTATGCTGTGTTTGTTATTTCAATTAAAGTGGGATTGATTTGCGACATTGTTTACTCGTCCAGTGTTTATTTACATGTTTTTGTAAACATATTTTAAACTGAATTTTATTTTACTAACAAGGATTTGTCACAACTTTCACGGCTGGAATTAAATTAGTTATCTATGCGTTTGTTTTTGTAACTGGAGAGAGATCGTATCAAATGTTTTCTGTATCAATTATACATTTTTTACCATTGAAACTGCATTAAAGTGATGCAGAATATATTCTATATAAATATAAATGAATGTTTGTCTGTATGTCCCTTATGCCTTCCTAACCGTTCAAACGGTAGAGATAAAACTTTGTGAACTTATTGAATACACTCCTGGGAAAACTGGCAAATTTGTAGCCCGATTGGGGGCGCCTAACTCGATATTTGTCAAAAACAATAATAAAACATTCAGAATGCCATCGCCTACTTTTCTGTCAGAGCATTGAGTCATATTGAAATTACTAACATAGATGTAACTAATATTCAATAGATGGCGGTAATCTAGTTATGACGTACAGCTGATACTTGAATTAAGTGAAAATAGAATTCCATACAATAAGTTTTATATGAGTTTAGGTTAGCTTGCATATCAGCTGTTTTAATTCATACGTTGTATTACTTTATTTACTGTACAATATAAAGTAAAGTGCTATTTATTTGAAAACTACTGCAATTTATAAGTTTATAAAATAAATCTTACTAAATTATTATACAATAATAAATATGGATTCTTGAATTTTGTAGTCCATTACGTTCGGTGAATCTTATTAATCCTTAAACAATAGTTTATGACTATCCGAACTTTACATTTTGTAAATTTATTAAAACTTACCGAGACAGGACGTTTTCGATCGCTATGTGACCATCTTCATCAGTGTCTTCTCACTGATGAAGACACTGATGAAGATCGGCACATAAAGATCGAAAACGTTCTGCCTCGGTAAGTTTTAACAAATTTACAAAATTTAAAATATGGATTCTATTTCTTGTGTGTTAACGTATTATTTGAATGTAATAGATATAGAATTAGACTAAATTGTTTTGTTTTAAGAAAGATACGAAATTGGTTATTATTTTTCTCTCCAGTCCTAGAAATACTGATTCAAATTTATTTAGTAACTATGATGGCAAACGATTTCATATATATTGGGCGGTGGTTATAGTTGTTTTTCAGTAAATGGTTAGATATGATGTAATATAAATATAACATTGTACATTACAATAAGCATTATACTTTGTAAATAATATTTTATTTTACATTTTATTCCTGTGTTGAATTGGATATTTACAGGTAAGATAGGACTACGTCTGTCAGGTCAGCTATTACGTAAATAAATACTAAATTAAGTTTAGCTAAAGTTAACGAGACATTCAATGACTGTTAGGCGATACGAAGTTCGCTGAGTCAGATACTTTAACATAAACAAGTAATATAAACAAAAAAAAATTTAAAATCAATTCCTAATTAACTCAACAAAGAGAAATTTATTTAAGTTACACTTCATTAAGTAATCGCAAAAATACAAATAGAGTAACATAAAATATGTGTTACAGCCACATAACCTATAACACAAAATCAGCTGTTTTATGAAATCATGTATTATCACGTGTTTTAAGCCAAACAGAAATTAATAACTATATATATATATATATTTATATTGTAATCCTTAGATGAATTATTTTTTGTTGTTGAATATGTATGGTGAAATAAAATAATTTTCATAAACAAGAATATACGAGTATTACTTCATTTTATTGTTGATTGAAGCTTTCCGCTAATTTACATTATTAGCATTTTCAAAATTTATAAATCACTGTCCAGTTATGTGACTAGAGTAAGACTGTTGAATATAATTGTACTATGCTCAGTCACATAACTGGACAGTGATTTATAAATTTTGAAAATGCTAATAATGTAAATTAGCGAAAAGCTTCAATCAACAATAAAATGAAATAATACTCGTATATTCTTGTTTATGAAAATTATTTTATTTTACCATATATATATATTGCATACCTTGCCCCTTTTGTGAAAAGTTTTCACCCATATAAAACTAAAATTAATTCATTAAATTTAATTAATGAATTAAAATATGAAAAAACTTCATTCACATCAATTGTAATCCACTATAAATTTAACAAAATGTATTTAAACATGTGTGGATGGAAAAAACGTATTTTATTAACGATTGAAAAAGTTTTATATATATATATATATATATATATATATATATAAATATATATATATATATATATATATATATATATACACAGTATTCTGCAACACTGTTTTCTTGTATTCACTTATCACTTACACTTTATTGTACTTAAACAAGAATCTTACATCTTATATATGCCAGTCGACTTTCGAGAGCTTCAATTATGTGTCCTCATTTTCAAGCATCTTCTGAGACTAAGGCCTATTTGCAGTTGCCAGGTGAAAGCCCTTAGTCTCAGAAAATATTCGAAAATGAGGACACGTAATTAAAGTTCTCGAAAGTCGACTCGTGAATATAGCAAAAATGATTCTTGTTTAAGTACAATAAAGTGTAAGTGATATATATATACAGTATTCTGCAACACTGTTTTCTTGTATTCACTTATCACTTACACTTTATTGTACTTAAACAAGAATCTTACATGTTATATATGCCAGTCGACTTTCGAGAGCTTCAATTATGTGTCCTCATTTTCAAGCATCTTCAGAGACTAAGGCCTATTTGCAGTTGCCAGGTGGAAGCCCTTAGTCTCAGAAAATATTCGAAAATGAGGACACGTAATTAAAGTTCTCGAAAGTCGACTCGTGAATATAGCAAAAATGATTCTTGTTTAAGTACAATAAAGTGTAAGTGATATATATATACAGTATTCTGCAACACTGTTTTCTTGTATTCACTTATCACTTACACTTTATTGTACTTAAACAAGAATCTTACATGTTATATATGCCAGTCGACTTTCGAGAGCTTCAATTATGTGTTCTCATTTTCAAGCATCTTCAGAGACTAAGGCCTATTTGCAGTTGCCAGGTGGAAGCCCTTAGTCTCAGAAAATATTCGAAAATGAGGACACGTAATTAAAGTTCTCGAAAGTCGACTCGTGAATATAGCAAAAATGATTCTTGTTTAAGTACAATAAAGTGTAAGTGATATATATATACAGTATTCTGCAACACTGTTTTCTTGTATTCACTTATCACTTACACTTTATTGTACTTAAACAAGAATCTTACATGTTATATATGCCAGTCGACTTTCGAGAGCTTCAATTATGTGTCCTCATTTTCAAGCATCTTCAGAGACTAAGGCCTATTTGCAGTTGCCAGGTGGAAGCCCTTAGTCTCAGAAAATATTCGAAAATGAGGACACGTAATTAAAGTTCTCGAAAGTCGACTCGTGAATATAGCAAAAATGATTCTTGTTTAAGTACAATAAAGTGTAAGTGATATATATATACAGTATTCTGCAACACTGTTTTCTTGTATTCACTTATCACTTACATTTTATTGTACTTAAACAAGAATATTACATGGTATATATGCCAGTCGACTTTCGAGAGCTTCAATTATGTGTCCTCATTTTCAAGCATCTTCTGAGACTAAGGCCTATTTGCAGTTGCCAGGTGGAAGTCCTTTGTCTCAGAAAATATTCGAAAATGAGGACACGTAATTTAAGTTCTCGAAAGTCGAACCGTGAATATAGCAAAAATGATTCTTGTTTAAGTACAACAAAGTGTAGGTGATATATATATATATATATATATATATATATATATATATATATAAGGAGAGTGTAAACTAATAAAAGGAAAAAAACGTATTTTAAACTTCAGCCTAAATCTTTATTTAGACCGTCAATGGATTTAAATTCCACCGTCTATATTCTATAGGCCTGCAAACATATATACCATTGCATGAAGTGCTTATAGAACATATTTAGTATAAATAATTACAAAATCTAATGTTTTGAGATGGATAATTACTTTTATATTTTGGTTTTTTTATGAAAAGACTTTTAAGACAATTATTAGATCAATGTACAAAGTAGGCCTAAGCCTTGCTGTAACGTAGCAGGAAAAAAACGAAACTTTAGCCGAGCTTCCGGTTTATTCACTCAGTTTAATAGAATTATAAAGGGTTGTAAACACGTCATTGGCTTATTTAGAAAGTGTAACGGCAACAATTGGCAGTCAGCAGCGCGTAATGCCTGTACCAGTGTCACCCGATAAGACGCGACGCGCAACTGCATCGCAAATTAAAAGCACAACCACCACAGTGTAACAGTGGCAGGTTTTTAAAATAAATCCATTGAAAACCACCCCTCGTCAAATCCGGTAAAATTAAAACGCCGAAAAGGGTGGCTAAGGGTTACATTTTAAAGGGTTTAAAGTCAAAGGATGCGCTTGAAATGTCAGCCGTCAAAGTGGCATTCTATTGTTGCAGCTGGTGTTCGGTCCCACCCAGCGTCGGGGCGCTAAACACTTGTTCGATGCGTACGCGGTCATTTGTAATAATCTGGCAATTGTTGAGTCACAAGTGTTTTTATATTAGTACATAATTCGCTGTTTAGTATTATTTCGACGTTCTGAGATGTTAAACAAGGATAATCTTATTGTACAGCTCAAGTTAGTCTATTTTGGAACTTTTTATTCCTTCTCCCTTAATCCTTGAATGCCTTTGACCTTTACAATTTCCAAATTGTACTTTATAAAAATTCATGTGTGTATATTTCTATAAAACGAAGTGGCGTACAACAAAATGCCACCCTAGCGTTATTTGTCTACGTCTCACCAGGTTATTTGTAACTTCATAGAGAAAGTTCATACTTTCTCTAAATTTGTATATGCTGTTAAAATTTCAATAAAATACTATTTATTTATCTTAGATCAAAAAGAATAATTTTTTAAAAACAAAGATATAAACTTATTAACGACTCAAGTTAATTTTTTAAAACTTGTAGTGGATTCCGATTGATGTAAATTCAGTTTTTTTCAAATATTAATTAATTTAATAAAGTTATTAAACTAACTTTAGTTTTATATGGGAGAGGTTTATACTTACAGTAGGATGTCGTACTTTATAGTACGTTTGAGGTACTATATAGTCATCCAATTCCTTCTATTAGATCACACTCTCCTTAAATGTAAATTGTTTAAATTTATAAAACGTTGATAAAATACTTTTTATTCATCCATTCAAGTTCAAATACATTTTTTAAAACTTGTAGTGAATGACATATGATGTTAATAGTTTTTTCAAATGTTATTTATTAATTAAAAAATGAATCAATTTTAGTTTTATATGAGGGAAAACCTTTCACAAAAGGGGCAAGGTATGTAATATAGTTATTTCGTCCCATTGGGCTTAAAATAAGCGATAACATGTTTTCTTAGAACAGCTGATTTTATGTTATAGATTATGACGTAGAACAGCTATTTTACGTCATTTTATTTATATTAATTGTAATTATTGAATAAACAAAATAAAATAACATTTTTCTTTGTTAACTGAAGTAGGAATTTACTTTTAAAAAATTTTATATTACTTGTATTATTGTCATGCGTGCCGAATTAGTGAAAACAGGCCTATTAAAGGATTCTTTTCGAGGCATGAAGCTTATGTAGTTAGTTATTGGGAACATCGTGCGAAATACATATTAGGTCTCACAATACGCGTCGAGTATTAAAGGATTAGATATCCCCACGTGCAACGGATGCCGGAAACATATTTCCTGCATAATTAACTTAAGGACCAAGGTTAGAGAAGGAACACTCTCTCTGGCCCAAAGACAAATGTCTGTAGGAATAAGGTACTCTTAGATTTTGTATATCTCTATACAAACCTACCATAGAAAAGATTATACGACTCAGCGAAGTCTTACACAAAGAACTTCTCTGTTAGTCTTTCAGTTATAACATTATCTTAAACCTTACAATCGATACTTAAAACTAACAATCACGAGTTTAGGCTCCTCTCCACGCATCATGAATCGAACTAGCCTCCTCGATTAGCTTTGTTAGTCGCGTTGATAAATAGTCGCAGAAGGATCATTAGGATCAGCGGCTTAACGATATGCACGACCCCTGGTGTGAGATGCGGGAAACATTAGTCCCAGCTCGCTGAGTGCTCGCTCCCTTCACATTGTCATACTCTTTTCACACTCTGAGGGCTCTAGTCTTGCGCAAGCAGACATCTGCTGCGCCTCCTTCGACCGAATCTTTCACCAAGATACGTTGCTTTACTCTGAAGCGCCCTTACCAATAAGTACTTTGATCAAAGGCCATTTGGCTCAAGTGTTACACGTGTGGTTTTAAAACTGAAGCGTTTTTTTGGTCTTTGTATAACACAGGACGTAAATATGTACCTTCTCCCTCATCTAAAGTATTAAAGCGGGTTTTACATATTACCAAGCCACTATAATAATATGAAGCCTCTTTCATAATTCCAGGAACTATAAAAACACAAAGAAACTATAATATTACCAAGGAAGTATAATAATGTGAAAATGCTATAATAATACCAAGGAAATATAATAACGCCAAGAAAATATAATATTACCAAGGCGTTATAATAACACAAAGGCCCTATAATAATAATAATAATAATACAATATAATAACACCAAGAAACTATATTAATACCAAGGCACTATAATAATACCAAGGCACTATAATAATACCAAAGCACTATAATAATACCAAGGAAATATAATAACGCCAAGAAAATATAATATTACCAAGGCGTTATAATAACACAAAGGCCCTATAATAATAATAATAATAATACAATATAATAACACCAAGAAACTATATTAATACCAAGGCACTATAATAATACCATGACACTATAATAATACCAAGACACTATAATAATACCAAGACACTATAATAATACCAAGGCACTATAATAATACCAAGGCACTATAATAATACCAAGACACTATAATAATACCAAGGAACTATAATAATACCAAGACACTATAATAATACCAAGGAACTATAATAATACCAAGACACTATAATAATACCAAGGAACTATAATAATACCAAGACACTATAATAATACCAAGGAACTATAATAATACCAAGACACTATAATAATACCAAGGCACTATAATAATACCAAGGAACTATAATAATACCAAGACACTATAATAATACCAAGGCACTATAATAATATCAAGACACTATAATAATACCAAGACACTATAATAATACCAAGGAACTATAATAATACCAAGACACTATAATAATACCAAGGAACTATAATAATACCAAGACACTATAATAATACCAAGGAACTATAATAATACCAAGACACTATAATAATACCAAGGAACTATAATAATACCAAGACACTATAATAATACCAAGGCACTATAATAATACCAAGGAACTATAATAATACCAAGACACTATAATAATACCAAGACACTATAATAATACCAAGGCACTATAATAATACCAAGACACTATAATAATACCAAGGAACTATAATAATACCAAGGCACTATAATAATACCAAGGAACTATAATAATACCAAGACACTATAATAATACCAAGACACTATAATAATACCAAGGCACTATAATAATACCAAGACACTATAATAATACCAAGGAACTATAATAATACCAAGACACTATAATAATACCAAGGAACTATAATAATACCAAGACACTATAATAATACCAAGGAACTATAATAATACCAAGACACTATAATAATACCAAGGAACTATAATAATACCAAGACACTATAATAATACCAAGGAACTATAATAATACCAAGACACTATAATAATACCAAGGCACTATAATAATACCAAGACACTATAATAATATCAAGACACTATAATAATACCAAGACACTTTAATAATATCAAGACACTATAATAATACCAAGGCACTATAATAATACCAAGACACTATAATAATACCAAGGAACTATAATAATACCAAGACACTATAATAATACCAAGACACTATAATAATACCAAGACACTTTAATAATACCAAGACACTATAATAATACCAAGGCACTATAATAACGCCAAGGAAATATAATATTAATAAGTTACTATAATAACACAAAGGCCATATAATAATAATAATAATACATTATAATAACACCAAGTAACTATAATATTACCAAGGAACTATAATAATACCAAGGTACTATAACAATACTAAGGAATTATAATAATTTCAAGCAGCCATAACAATACCAAGAAAATATAGAAATACCAAGGAACTATAACAATACCAAGGAACTATAATATAACCAAGGTATTATAATAATACCAAGAAATTATATAAATACGAAGGAACTACAAAAATACGAACCTATTATATTAACACAAAGCAACCTCAATACTACAAAGCAACTATAATAATCCTAAGCAATTATAATACCAAACAACCGTAACAATAAAGTAAATTTATTTGAGGGAATTAAGAATTGCTAAAATTGACACCTGCGCAGTTTAACGTGAGTAAAACAATAATTTTTTCCCGATTAATGGCATCTTATTTTAATTTATAAACGAATCTATGCAGGAAAGCTTATAATATAAATTCGTAACTTGAAACAAATCTCCAGTTAAGAGTGACTTGATGCGCTGTTAAGTACGTCGAAGTCGACAGTTTTGAAAGGAAAAATATCTCTGGCTTTCTCGATTCTAATAACCCTAAAACATAACAACGTTGGTATCAGGCGAAAGCTTGGTCCATTGAACACGGTGGAGTCTTGAGATACGCTGTGGGGGCCGAATAATGGTTAACGCAATTCCATTGTCAACACATCTAATGGAGACTCTGCAAGTCTTATTTTATGGCCAGGGTACGGCTTCCGAGAGTTGTAAATTTAAATGCAAACTCCAATTCCCTTGTCACTCATATTACCCAAATTCTCCAGAGAGGAACTCGTTCAGAACACACGAAAACATAAACAAGCTGATGTCGTTTAGTAAATTTTAATTGTAAACTATTTTTTTACAAAAATAAAAGAAGTGTAATGAAATGGGTAGAAAATGATATTTTCTAATTTCTCTGCTTCCAAAGACATCGATCACTGTTTATTTATTGTAAGCTTTGTTGAAAGAATCAGGAAAAGCAGGAGGTATTTTGCCGTTAATAAACAAGATAGGTTATTAGTTATAGCATTCAAGCCGCATGCCACACCACGTGGTAAGTGTTCTTACAGATATTGGTGAGACTGTATTAAATTACATTTTGGCCAAAATTAAAAGAATTAAAATATATAAAAAAGAAAGAAATCCAGGCAAATACAAATCAAACTTCGCCACACATGCAATAAATATAATCATCCAATATAAATTACTCATGACAGAAAACAGACAATAAATTAAAGAGTGAAAAAATGCCCAAGTTTGTCATTATGAGAACCTTTTCAGAATGTATAAAAATAACATAATTAAATGACAAGATCGAAATCAAAGTAAATCACAGATTAATTATTTACTTTAATACTTAAGCTCAATCAATAACAACAAATATGTGGAGCGAAACTAAATTCAGAACATTTATCGAAAGGCGCTAACGATATGACGTTCTCACAAGCCTAAGCTTTGTGATAGTTTCAGAATGCTTGAATATGATTTAACCTCTGCACTTCCGAAAGGTGGCTCCCCAAAACAAATACAATTCCTACTAAATGTGCTTTAAAATAAGTGAGAGAGATAAAGTGAATGACAGAAAACAGGGTTTGTTATGAATACAATATATGTCTCTATATAATGTAAGTTTTATACGCTGCTAATTATATTAATAACACAAATTGCATTTATCTATACACATACTATTATATTAAGCTGTAAATCGCTGCAGAGTTGATGGATATTATCTGTCTTATATATATATATATTAAATATGGTGATAAGTTTTCTTGTAATATAGTTAATAAATTAAAAATATTTCAAAAACAAGAATACTTTTAATGATTATATTTATTCAAAGCTTTTCGCCGATAAAATAGTACCAGCATCTTCACGAAAATAATTATCTAATAAAAAAATAGATTTTTTAATTAGATAATTATTTTCCTGAAGATGCTGGTACTATTTTATCGGCGAAAAGCTTTGAATAAATATATTCATTAAAAGTAATCTTGTTTTTAAAATATTTTTAATTTATTATACACACACACACACACACACACACACACACACACACACACACACACACACACACACACACACACACACACACATATATATATATATATATATATATATATATATATATATATATATATATGTATATATATATATTATAACATAAAGTACCAGGCTTTAGATTGAATTAAGCTAGTTGCGAAATAAATCATCTATAATATTTTAGCAAAGAAATACAAATAGTTTTCTGGTGCTGATAAAGCAGGTACCCAAGGCAGGTCATTATTCTTTCCAGGAAGTTTATAAGTGGAGTCCGGCAAATAGACAAAGGTCCAAGATGGGAAATTCCAGCGGCCGATATAGCCTGGGGAATTTTAAACATGTACCGTTAGGTTTAGAAAATTAAGAACTAGGGGAGTTGAAAGAGAGTCTCGGAGCAAGGCAGGCAGGTTGGTGGGGACAAGGATGAAAGTGTAAAGGGAGAATTTTGTTAATTTAAATAGAGATTTTATAAGTAAATTTTAGTAAAGTGCGAAGTAAAAGTTTTTTTTATATAAAGTAAGTTTTTTGTGTCAAGTGTTAGCACGGAAGTGAACAAGCCAGGATTCCAGGGACTCGTCTGAACTATAAGTATATTTAAATTAAAAGTGTAGCCAACAGACGTCTATCTTCTAGTTTAACTCAAATTTTAAGTTCTTCAAAATTTATAAATATAATTCTAGTCACCATTTCTGATTTAAAGCAAAGTTCCCATAATAGCGACCCCGAGAGCAAGAATATAATTTTACTACTGTTTTTTTGTTATTCTAATTGAATCTAAAGCCTCAGAAGTCAACCCTTATTATTGTAGTTTAGTTAAGACATCAAGCCTGTCACTGCACTATATTAATATAAATTAGGAATAATGTGTAGAATTAATTGTAAAGAATAAATGCAAGTGATGGTAAAAATTTTGATAAGATTGTTAGTTCTTTTATAACCTAAAGGTGACTTCAATAGGTAAGGTGATTAAATAACATTTAAAAATAATTTTAATTATAACCAAAGTTAAGTTATAATATGACGCCCAACGTATTGGCAAATTAAGTTATAATTTGTCGCCCAACTAGTTGGCAAGGTTAAATAGAAATGGTGAATATAAATAAATAAATTAAATCATAAATGTATTAACAAATTTATTAATCTGTTGGCTTGAATAAGAGTGTTAATTAAAAAAATTTAATAAAAAACTGTGAACATTATTAAGACTATAGAACATTATTAGGGAAGAGACTTTAAATCATGAATAAAGTAGATGAAAAAAATTTGGGTGTGGGGACAGAGACAATTGTAGGGACTAGGGTTAACACCGGAATAGATATGCTACAGTTACTGCAATTATTAAGTGCGAAAATGGATCAAAATACACAAGATTTAAGAAAAACCTGTAGTAAATTAGATGAAAAAATGGATCAAACTACACAAGATTTAAAGGAAACTTTAAATAGTAAATTAGATGAATTTAATGACAAATTAGATAAAATAATTAATAAAGATAACGAAATCAATGAAGAAGTTAAAGAAGAAATTAATGATAATTTAGTTAAGAACAATGAAGACTTTAAAGAAGAATTTAATGATGTATTAGTTAAGGACAAGGTACAATTGAATTATGAAAGCTTAGAATTAAACAATAAAATTGATACAACACAAACTAAATTAGCGGACGAGGAATTAATTTGTGAAGATCAACAACTAAAACAAGCGGGAGATTTAAACATACTAAAAATTAACACGGGACAATGTATTACTGACAACATTGAGTTAAAAAAGTTAGACGACCACCGTAAACAAAACCAAAATCATTTAACGTTTGTAGAAATTCGAAAGGGACCTATCAACATGTTAGAGAACGTCGGACAAAATTTATTGTATGTTCAAGGGATATCAGAGGAAGTAATAATTAAGAAATTCGCACGACCCTTTGACCCAAATGTTACAGCAACTGTAATCACTAGAGGAATAAAAACTAAAAGTGCATTCTTCAACCTAGTTACAGAATTTCCCTTTCAACAAAAGGAACACTTTCTGTTAACATCAAACCATAGTCCAGGCCAATTAAGTCAAAGACACGGAATTAGACAACGGTATGAAATTAATCGTTTTGTGAAGGAATCAAACCATCCAAGTGTAATTAATGAAAAACCATCAGAGCCAGGTCAAATTTGCTGTAGAAACAAAAATACCCCATTTGAGCGAGGAAAACACCTGCAAGACTCAAGGACAATGATCTCGGAAGGACAGTGCGACCCTTTGTTGAACGTTTGTGGTAAATAACCAAACTCATATAATACTTCTTGATTAATAAAAATAATAATAATAATATTTGTGCTACGAAAAAAAATAATATACAATGAATAACGAACTTAAATTTAATAAACTGTCCAAAGGGGAAATTAATTAGGAAGTGATAAAATTATTATTTAGCTAAACAAGTAAAATGAATTGTAAAATTTCCACATTTAATTTTAAAGAAAGATTGTTAAATTGTATGTTGTGATTTGTAATTATGGAATAATTGATAAGAGAAATGATCTACAAAAAAAATGTTTCTAATATACATTGGAGAATAATTATTTGTTTATTGTAACTAATTAAATTTGAGGTTAATTGAGAAGGTATAACAGTATTACAATTATAAACCATTTAGGAACGTATGCATATTAATTTTAATTTTTTTATAAACTAGTAATGCTTTAAATTAAGTTACTGCATCTGTCAGCTATTTTGTAATAGTTTTAAGTGAGACATTGTCAACTAAATTATTTGATCACTAAAACAATTTCACAAAACGGAGTAAATTTAATCTATAATTATAACATTATATTTGCGATACTTTGTTTTGGTTAGTATTAATAATATTTAACAATTAAATTATTTTATTCAGTTTAATAATTAATTGTGCAGCATATTTAATGACATGTTTTAAAATTGTAAGATAATGATAATTAACTGTTAGTGATTTTAATATGTAATTTTAGCTAAACGCAATTGCTTGGTTGTTTTATTTAAAATGAATCTTAACCCTGTAAAAAAAAAATACTCGTCTTAGTAAAAGAAATTAATATTCTCCTTTTTTGGTAATAAACCTTATTAAGTTGGTTATATTTGTATTAGAAATTTAAGATTGGATGAAGAATTTAAACAAATTGTTCTTTATGTCATAGCATTCAATTATTGTAAACAGCAAATTCTTAGAAATTTATGAAGGGCCCTACGAAATTAAGAAATGTCTTGGTAATAGCAGTTACCAACTTACTTCCATAATTAATGGTAAACTTAAGGGTAAATTTAATTGTAGAATGTTAAAAAGGTATCACAAACCCATATTAAGTAATTAAATAATTGTATAAAAGATTTAGATTTTCATGCATAAATAATTAATGGTTAGGATCATATGATGAACAATGGCATTGTGAACTTTCAGATTTAATTTTAAAGAAAGAGTATTAATTTGTATGATGTGATTGGTAATTATGTAATATTTATAAGTGAAATGTTTTAGGATATAAGAGGTTTAACTATAGTAAAATTTAATGTATTAGAAGTTTAAGATTGGTGAAGAATTTAAAACAAATTGTTCTTTGATGTCAGCATTCAAATATTGTAAAATTTAAATTTAAGAAATCAAACAAAATTAATTTTAAAATTCTGGGGACTCTATAATATAAAGTACGAGGCTTTAGATTGAATTAAGCTAGTTGCGAAATAAATCATCTATAATATTTTAGCAAAGAAATACAAATAGTTTTCTGGTGCTGATAAAGCAGGTACCCAAGGCAGGTCATTATTCTTTCCAGGAAGTTTATAAGTGGAGTCCGGCAAATAGACAAAGGTCCAAGATGGGAAATTCCAACGGCCGATATAGCCTGGGGAATTTTAAACATGTACCGTTAGGTTTAGAAAATTAAGAACTAGGGGAGTTGAAAAAGAGTCTTGGAGCAAGGCAGGCAGGTTGGTGGGGACAAGGATGAAAGTGTAAAGGGAGAATTTTGTTAATTTAAATAGAGATATTATAAGTAAATTTTAGTAAAGTGCGAAGTAAAAGTTTCTTATATAAAATAAGTTTTTTGTGTCAAGTGTTAGCACGGAAGTGAACAAGCCAGGATTCCAGGGACTCGTCTGAACTATAAGTATATTTAAATTAAAAGTGTAGCCAACAGACGTCTATCTTCTAGTTTAACTCAAATTTTAAATTCATCAAAATTTATAAATATAATTCTATTCACCATTTCAAATTTAAAGCAAAGTTCCCATAATAGCGACCCCGAGAGCAAGAATATAATTTTACTACTGTTTTTTTGTTATTCTAATTGAATCTAAAGCCTCAGAAGTCAACCCTTATTATTGTAGTTTAGTTAAGACATCCAGCCTGTCACTTCACTATATTAATATAAATTAGGAATAATGTGTAGAATTAATTGTAAAGAATAAATGCAAGTGATGGTAAAAATTTTGATAAGATTGTTAGTTCTTTTATAACCTGAAGGTGACTTCAATAGGTAAGGTGATTAAATAACATTTAAAATAATTTTAATTATAACCAAAGTTAAGTTATAATATGACGCCCAACGTATTGGCAAATTAAGTTATAATATATATATATATATATATAATTCAGTAGAGAGCAGATAACCGTCTTAAAAGATTTCGCATCATCTTCAAAGAAGCTTTGATAACGCCTCTCTGACGATACTTAAACTTAAGAAATATTCAGGTTTTGTTGAAAGACTATAAACCTTTTAAAATTCTTTACCCATAAAGCTTCAAAACATATTTCATATTTGATTTACCAATTAAATTGTAAAAAAGGATGGGAATATTATTTTTTTAAAGCAATAAAAATTGTAGCATTCTAAGATTTGTTGTTAGTAAAAGACCTCCCACAAATTGTATGTGTAAGCTTATATTACTATTTTCTTGCAATGAAAACGGTTTGTCTTTTGTATCGGAAATGATAAAAATTCGTAATAAACTATAACCTACTTTCATATTATCTAACATTATGATACCAATTGAATTCAATATCTGAAATTATAAAAAGAACATTCGACGTACTTATTTCCATTATTTTTAATTACAAATAATTTTTTTGTAGCCAAAATTGTATTTTATTTTCACATGTTTTTTAAATGTTTTTCTATTGACACTCGTGTTTTGCACGTATGCCACCGTCCACGGGTTACTTGATTACATACACTGTAAATACAAATTTAAGAATTACGACAAGGGATTCTATACATATGTTTTGAAGAAATACATACCAATTAAAAACCTGTTAATATTTTTATTCTTCATATTGTTTTTACCATTTTAGCTTATGGTATTCAATTAAATGTTTTAAATTTAACGTTTTTTTTACTAAAAATCACGTGAACATTATTCTAACTAGAATTATTATTTTATGAACATTTATTTTACAAGTTTGATTATGTTTACAATGTCTTCTCAACTGTAGTTACTCGGATTTATTCCGTGAGCAAATATATTACGCGTTTTGTCAAATTGTTCTGATTAAATTTAGTTAATTTCTTTTTATAGAATCGGACCCCTTTCAAAGCACGAGCAAAGTTACGCCCAAAGGACCGTCACTAAATCCAGACCTTCAAACAATATCTTCTTCTTTGAACACGACATCCGTTTAATGTTTTCCAACTCAAAACCAGAAGGCCTGTAAGGCGACCCTTCAAAGCCACCCTTCGCTTTAGCCGTCAAAGAAACGAGTCTCATGATCCTCTGGAACGTCGCCCGAGGCCGTGAATTAACAAGGTGGTCACTCTGCGGCCGAGCACGTACGGGTCAGCTCGCTTCGCTTCACCTACAAGTGCCTTTATTTCTTTGCCAATCGCACGCATCGTTTGTCTTCAACGACTGCGATTTCAAAACATCTCGGAGTGGCGTCCGTTGGGGGATGTGTTTACTTTACCTTCTGTTTATTATAATGTATTTTGTATAATTCCTCAAATAAGTCTCATAAAATCTCTATAAAATGCTTTAAATATTGTAACATTTTTTTAACAATCTTTTGTAACTTAAATATAATTAATTGAGGACATTTTAACATCTTCTAGTTAGAAAATCAAATAAATGACTTTTCATTAACAGTTCGCTCATCACACCATCTATAAAACAACTACATATATATATTAAATGACTAGGTAGACACATCTATCTGACCCGGTAGAGAACTTGTTTACTTGACGTAAGCTACCGTACCTTGCTACGTTAAACCATAATTTCCCCGACACATCTATCCGACCCGGTAGAGAACTTGTATACTTGACGTAAGCTACCTTGCTACGCTAAACCATAATTTCCCCGACACATCTATCCGACCCGGTAGAGAACTTGTTTACTTGACGTAAGCTATCTTGCTACGCCAATCCATAATTTTCCCGACACATCTATCCGACCCGGTAAAGAACTTGTTTACTTGACGTAAGCTACCTTGCTACGCTAAACTATAATTTCCCCGACACATCTATCCGACCCGGTAGAGAACTTGTTTACTTGACGTAAGCTGCCTTGCTACGCTAAACTATAATTTCCCCGACACATCTATCCGACCCGGTAGAGAACTTGTTTACTTGACGTAAGCTGCCTTGCTATGCTAAACTATAATTTCCCCGACACATGTATTCGACCCGGTAGAGAACGTGTTTACTTGCCGCAAGCTACCTTCCTACGCTCAACCATAATTTCCCCGACACATCTATTCGACCAGGTAGAGAACGTGTTTACTTGCCGCAAGCTAACTTGCTACGCTAAACCATAATTTCCCCGACACATCTATCCGATCCGGTAGAGAACTTGTATACTTGACGCAAGCTACCTTGCTACGCTAAACCATAATTTCCCCGACACATCTATTCGACCCGGTAGAGAACGTGTTTACTTGACGTAAGCTACCTTGTTACGATAAACCATAATTTCCCCGACACATCTATCCGACCCGGTAGAGAACTTGTTTACTTGACGTAAGCTACCTTGTTACGCTAAAACATAATTTCCCCGACACATCTATCCGACCCGGTAGAGAACTTGTTTACTTGACGTAAGCTGCCTTGCTACGCTAAACTATAATTTCTCCGACACATCTATCCGACCCGGTAGAGAACTTGTTTACTTGACGTAAGCTACCTTGCTACGCTAAACCATAATTTCCCCCACACATCTATCCGACCCGGTAGAGAACTTGTTTACTTGACGTAAGCTGCCTTGCTACGCTAAACCATAATTTCCCCGACACATCTATTCGACCCGGTAGAGAACGTGTTTACTTGACGTAAGCTACCTTGCTACGATAAACCATAATTTCCCCGACACATCTATCCGACCCGGTAGAGAACTTGTTTACTTGACGTAAGCTACCTTGTTACCCTAAAACATAATTTCCCCGACACATCTATCCGACCCGGTAGAGAACTTGTTTACTTGACGTAAGCTGCCTTACTACGCTAAACTATAATTTCTCCGACACATCTATCCGACCCGGTAGAGAACTTGTTTACTTGACGTAAGCTGCCTTACTACGCTAAACTATAATTTCCCTGACACATCTATCCGACCCGGTAGAGAACTTGTTTACTTGACGTAAGCTACCTTGTTACCCTAAAACATAATTTCCCCGACACATCTATCCGACCCGGTAGAGAACTTGTTTACTTGACGTAAGCTGCCTTACTACGCTAAACTATAATTTCCCCGACACATCTATCCGACCCGGTAGAGAACTTGTTTACTTGACGTAAGCTACCTTGCTACGCTAAACCATAATTTCCCCCACACATCTATCCGACCCGGTAGAGAACTTGTTTACTTGACGTAAGCTACCTTGCTACGCTAAACCATAATTTCCCCCACACATCTATCCGACCCGGTAGAGAACTTGTTTACTTGACGTAAGCTACCTTGTTACGCTAAACCATAATTTCCCCGACACATCTATCCGACCCGGTAGAGAACTTGTTTACTTGACGTAAGCTACCTTGCTACGCTAAACCATAATTTCCCCTTATTTCCACTTCCAGACGATAGTTATGCCCTTCCACAGTTCTATTTAATTCGTCTACCTTTCCTGATACTTCTTCATACAACAGGCTGTTACGAGGTATATTCGCCTTTGTGACCCCAACAGAGAGTAACTCTAGACTTCAGTTTTGTGACTCTACTCACGTCATACCTAATCCTCTGACAGTATGTATACCTTTCCTCTGTTTAATTATTTTTAAAAGTATATATTTAAGCTTTTTCCTATTTTCAATCCCTAATATTAGCGCACATTCTCCTTATATATACCTTTTTCAATTTTTCAATCGTTAATGAAATACTCTTAACTCACCCACTCAAATTGAAAAACATTTTTTGAACCTATAGAGGATGACACTTATATGTTGATGCACACTATTCAAATATTAATTGATTAATTACATTTAATTTATATATGTTATATGAGAGAAAAACTTTATACAAAAGGAGCAAGGTATGCAATATAGTTATTTCGTCCCCTTTGGCTTAAGACTAGTGATAACATGCTTTCATAAAACAGCTGATATTATAGGCTATGAAGGCAGAGCAGTTGTGTTATAACTCATAGGTTATGTTACTTTATTTATATTAATCGTATTTATTTAATAAAAAGTAACTAAAATAAAATTTTTCTTTGTTGACCCAAGTAGGAATTGATTTAAAAGATTTTTGTTTATATTACTTGTTGTCTTATACATTTATGTTTTCCTTTTTTACAAATTTTTCTAGTAGCTGATTATAATCGTATAACCTGATCAAGGTCTTTGCTCCTGACGTGACGTTTTGTTGTTCCCTCATTGCCTATAAGACTTCCTCTTGGTGCCCTTTTGGACGAGGAGGCTAACACGGCTTTATAGCGAGTGTTTAGAAATATATGGTTTGTTACGCGCGACGAAACCTCTTACTTAAAGTGTTCATCCAAGCGTTTTGTCTTAAACCAATCGATAAATGAACCAAACCACTTCCTTAAACCTTTCATCCAAGCGTTTTGACTTGTACCAATCGATAAATGAACCAAACCACTTTCTTAAATCTTTCATCCAAGTGTTTCCACTTATACCAATCGATAGATGAACCAAACCACTTCCTTAAACCTTTCATCCAAGCGTTTAGACTTGTACCAATCGATAAATGAACCAAACCACTTTCTTAAATCTTTCATCCAAGTGTTTCCACTTATACCAATCGATAGATGAACCAAACCACATCCTTAAATCTTTCATCCAAGCATTTTGACTTATCCCAATTGATAAATGAACCAAACCACTTTCTTAAATCTTTCATCCAAGTGTTTCCACTTATACCAATCGATAAATGAACCAAACCACTTCCTTAAACCTTTCATCCAAGCGTTTTGACTTGTACCAATCGATAAATGAACCAAACCACTTTCTTAAATCTTTCATCCAAGTGTTTCCACTTATACCAATCGATAGATGAACCAAACCACTTCCTTAAACCTTTCATCCAAGCGTTTTGACTTATCCCAATTGATAAATGAACCAAACCACTTTCTTAAATTTTTCATCCAAGTGTTTTTACTTATACCAATCGATAAATGAACCAAACCACTTCCTTAAACCTTTCATCCAAACGTTTTGACTTATACCAATCGATAAATGAACCAAACCACTTTCTTAAATCTTTCATTAAAGCGTTTTAACTTATACCAATCGATAAATGAACAAAACCACTTCATAAATCTTTCATCCTAGCGCCTCGACCTATACCAATCGATAAATGAACCAAACCACTTCCTTAAATCTTTCATCCAAGCGTCTTGACTTATACCAATTGATAAATGAACCAAACCACTTTCTTAAATCTTTCATCCAAGTGTTTTTACTTATACCAATCGATAAATGAACCAAACCACTTCCTTAAACCTTTCATCCAAGCGTTTTGACTTATCCCAATTGATAAATGAACCAAACCACTTTCTTAAATCTTTCATCCAAGTGTTTCCACTTATACCAATCGATAGATGAACCAAACCACTTCCTTAAACCTTTCATCCAAGCGTTTTGACTTGTACCAATCGATAAATGAACCAAACCACTTCCTTAAACCTTTTTTCCAAACGTTTTGACTTATACCAATCGATAAATGAACCAAACCACTTTCTTAAATCTTTCATTAAAGCGTTTTAACTTATACCAATCGATAAATGAACAAAACCACTTCATAAATCTTTCATCCTAGCGTCTCGACCTATACCAATCGATAAATGAACCAAACCACTTCCTTAAATCTTTCATCCAAGCGTCTTGACCTATACCAATCGATAAATGAACCAAAGCACTTCCTTAAACATTTCATCCAAGCGTTTTGACTTATACCAATCGATAAATGAACCAAACCACTTTCTTAAATCTTTCATCCAAGTGTTTTTACTTGTACCAATCTATAAATGAACCAAACCACTTCCTTAAACCTTTTATCCAAGCGTTTTGACTTGTACCAATCGATAAATGAACCAAACCACTTTCTTAAATCTTTCATCCAAGTGTTTTTACTTGAACCAATCTATAAATGAACCAAACCACTTCCTTAAACCTTTTATCCAAGCGTTTTGACTTGTACCAATCGATAAATGAACCAAACCAATTCTTTACATCTTTCAAACAAGCCTTTTGATTTATATTAATAGATAAATGAACCAAACCACTTCCTTAAATCTTTCAACCAAACGTTTTGACCTTAACCAATCGATAAATTCTACTTTATGGTTAACTAGATGATTTGACATTTTTTCCTCTCGGTAGACTGTTACTCAAGTATTTTCCCTTCCTCAATTTCATAGGAAGTAAACATTCTTTCCTTCATACACTGCGTTATGAACTTTCTCATTGCATATCACCTGTATGCATAGTATCTTCAACATTCGTTATTTGATATACGTTTCTAAATCCTTTTTCCCGGACGAATTTTCGCAACCCTAAGGAAAAACATTGTATTTTAGCACACATAGCGTCAAGTATTTTTTCATTATGTATAAATGCATAATTATATTTATAATTATTTTATTGTTACATTTATTATGATAATTATCTTTATCATCGCGATTGCAGTGTTTTTGTCAACACAATGACTTACAGCCTCTAAAGCAATATAATATTTTTTACTGTGACATCTAACTTTGAGGAGATACAGGTACAGTGTTCTATTTCTTGTTGTTATTAAAACGAAAAAAGGGTTAGAAAAATATAGATATTGAGACTGGGTGACGGATTACCTCACTTAATGGATGTAGAGATAATAAAGGCTTTAGAATCTAGTTAATATAGTAAGTAGTTATTAAATGCTGTTAATAAGATATCTTTATTAAATGTTGAAAACTTTACTGGATGGAAATTTTATTTCACGAATTTTAATGTTCTTATAACGTGATCTGTTAAAAAGTGTTAGACTCGTCTAAAAAAGTTTCAATTTGAAAAACATTTGATTAAAGAATATCTCATTGTCATTAGATCGATTTATTGAGATATAAATTAATTAATTTATTATCTGATGAAAAATAATGTATATTGGTATTTAATAATTTACAATAAATTAAAAAAGAACAAAGTGTTAAAACAGCTGTTCTACAACATATCCTTTAACATTTCGGCTGTTTAATGAAATCATATGTTATCACTTAATTTAAAATAAAAACATAAAGAGCCTCGTGATGGAATGACGCGTGACGAATGTTATGGTTTCTCTACGGTTGAAAACATAGTCATTCTCAGCGATAAGACGTATTGACTTGAAAAATACAAATGCTAGAAGTAACAGCGAGCAATTGTACTGTATTTAAGGAGTCGCGCTCCGGAAACGGTTTTCTGTGCCGAAGGGGTGGGGCATTGTTAAATGAACCAAAACCGGATGGAAACGTTACTTGGTAGCGTAATGAAAAGAGCTGGTTTCGATTAAACGTGTGTAACAGGGACATCATTAATCAGAGGCCGGAACCAAGCGGCGCGCTAGGTCGCTGTTATTAATGACAGACTTACGACTTGATGAACAAACCGACGGCCGAGTCTTATCATTCAATTATACAAGTGGCAGCGTCTCTGCATTTGCATTCCTCCCGGATTAGCTTCGACAATTGTTGGAGTGAAATGCTTTTTATAATCGATCCGTTTTGCATGAAAACATGGGGAGATGTAATCCAGAAGGCAGTGGAAGCTGTAAAGAGAACCCATATGAATTTATATTTCTGACAAGTAATATAAACAAAAAACTTTTAAAGTCAATTACTACTTTGGTCAATAAAGAAAAAAAAAATATTTTTTTACGTTTTAATAAATAATTACAATTATTATAAATAAAGTAACATAACCTAAGCGTTAAGACAGCTGTTTCTACCACATAACCTAAAACTTAAATTCAGCTGTTTTATGAAATCATATGTCATCACTTATTTTAAGCCAGGTGGGTCGAAATAACTATATTGTATACCTCGCCCCCTATTGGAAACATTTTCTCCCATATGATATAAAACTACAATTAATTCTCTAAATGTAATTTATGTATTAATATTTGAAAAAGCTGTATTAACATCAATTGTCCTCCACTACAAATTTAAAAAAATGTATTTGAACTTGCTTGGGTGAATACAATGCATTTTATAAGGGATTGAACATTTTGAAAAAGATATATAAATATATATAGGGAGAATGTGAAATAATAGCAGGTGTTGCAAAAATTAATATTTGAAAAAACTGAAGTAACATAAAGTGACATTCACTATAAGTTTAACAAAATGTATATGAACTTGAGTGGATGAAAGTGAATAAAAAGAATTTTACCAACGATTGAAAATATGAAGAAGTTATATATAAGGAGAGTGTTAACTAATATAATGAATTGAATAACAGCACCTTTTTACAATATTCAAGTTTATATACGTACATCATTGTCATTTTTGCCTGCTTATCTTGTAAGATCGGATTTATGAATTATTTACGTGAAATAGCAAAAATATTATAAAACTTCTTTAATAACGTATTTATTAAGTCTTTAATAGTTCTATTTCTAATATTTTTCCTTAATGTATGTTAATAGCTATTAACTTTTTTGTATAGGCTAATGACAGATCACAGACAATTTTTCTTTCTTAAACACTCAACGTTTCGAATTTCTTTCCGACATTCTTTTTCAAGAGCTCAGCTTTATTTAAACAACTATACAACAAAACTTACTATTTATAAAATACATAGCATTATATAAAACATAATAAAAATCAACAAAACTCTTAATGAATATCCATTTACAAGTCATAAAATCGTTTCTATCACAAAAAAACAGACAAATCACAGATATATACACTAACACATCTACTATTAATAACAGAGTCAACATTTTAAATTTTAAACCACGCAATCATTAAAATATATATGTTACCTCGAGAGCATGTTTTTTTTTTGTATGGAAAAAGTGTTATGACTTGTAAATGGATATTTATTAAGAGTTTTGTAACTTTTTTGATTTGTATCATGTTTTATATAATTAAATTAGTATTTTATAAACTGTAAGTTACGTTGTGTAATTGTTTAATTAAAACTGAGCCCTTGAAAAAGAATTTCGTAAAAAATTCGAAACTTCGAGTGTTTAAAAAAGCACAATTTTCTGTGATCTGTCACTAGCCTATATAAAAAAAGTTCTATTTCTCCTTACTTTTTATATTTTAATACCCTATAAAAAGTCGTAAGCAGATCAATAGAGAACCTTATATTATCTAATTTATTATTTAACATTACACTTTGAGTTTGTGTATATTGTAATTTTTAAAATTAATTTGAACATGTGTATACATGTTTTCTTCTAAATTTTATTAAATAGTAAATTACCTTAATTAATTGAAGTGCTTCAAATCATAACAAATGACTAGATTATATACTATATTTACTTTGAACATATTTGGAATTAATATATTTTTCCTAGACATACATTTTAATTTTCTGGTCAAGTACGCGGAGAAACTAGCACAAGCCATAAAAATAAAAACAGCCGTTACATGAAATCATAGGTTATATCACAATTTATTCAAAAACACGAAATGTCTGAATATATACAGTTTTGCATTTTAAAATAATTGAATTCTAACCTTCAAAAAAAATGTTAGAATTAACCGCGATGTTTTCCTTTAGAAATCTTCGATTTAAAATTACTAATAATTTTGTAGCATTATGTATTAAAAAAACGTAATATAAACAAAATAAAATTAAAGTCAATTACTCCTTAGGTCAACAAAGGAGAAATTTATTTTATTTACTTTTTATTAAAGTAATTACCACATAACCTATAACATAAAATCAGCAGATTTTGAGTCAAATGGGACGAAATACGTATATTGCATACCTTGCCCCTTTTGTGAAAAACTTTTCTACCAGACAAAACTAAAATTAATTCATTATTAAATTCAATTAATGAATTATTATTTGAAAAAAAAACTGTATAAACATTGTGTCTTCCACTACCAGAGTGAAAAAATGTATTTGAACTTGAGTGGATGAACAAAATTTTATTAACGATTGAAAAGTTATACAAGATGTAGTGTATATAGATAGAGTGTAAACTAATAGAGGGAATTGAATGAGACGATTAAGTGATCGGTTATAAAGCTGAAAAGTTACATTTCAACTAAAAGTTGTCTTCTCTAGTTTATAGAATGTTAATTTTAGTGTGGTGTTTAATTTTGAATATAGTAATGCAAAATAATTCAAAAGTTAAATTTTTATAATGAAAATAGGATAAATTATATAATAGATACTTCCCCTTAAGTGAATTAGTAATGATTGGAATTGTATTCCAAGGTAATGTTTCCACCCCAACCCCGGGCTAAGGGATGTGCCCAAGTGGAAGGCCGCAGTCACGATCCCCTTCTTGACTCTCGGTTCTTGCGTCTGTATAATGCCAAAGTTTCCCTCTTCAATTTACCCTGTCAGAGATCGAACCTAATCACTTGCTACTTGAACCGTGTTTTCATCGTTTGGTCATTTCATTGTTTTTAATGATGTTTCTGTAGGAGTCATTATTTTGGATTAAGAAAAAAATATTTAAAAAACACGCTAACAATAAGTTCTAAAAGTGTATTCTGCGTTTATCATTGAAAACGTAGTAAGTAGGGCAAAGCTTATAAATTAATAATTAGGGTTTAAAGGGATATTAAAAATACGAAATATAATTTATTTTGAAAACTTATATTTAAAAAACGACACGTAGACATTTGATTACAACATAAAATAGACATTTGTTATTTATATATATTTGAGTACATTTTTCTGCCTTTACTATCATCAAAACATTATTCTTCGTTTACGAGTTTCGGATTAACTCCATCCTCAAACTTTAAACTCTGTCCTGTTTTGAAGTACTGTTTTAAGTTTCGAAAATGGAGTTAAACTGAAACGCGTCAACGAAGAATGATGTTTTAATGTTAGGAAGGGCAGAAGAAGGTACCTAAATGTTCCCAATGTTCAATATTAATAATAGAAATAAAGATGATAATATTGAGAATTTATTGTCCAATTCTTTAAATAAGTCCACATTATCCATATATATATATATATATATATATATATATATATATATATATATATATATAGTACAATTTTTTTAATCGTTAATAAAATACTTTTAATTCATCCACTCAAATTCAAATATATTTCCGTAAACGTGGTGGGTATGACACTTTATGTTATTACAATTTTTTTGAAATAATAATTCATTATTTAATTTTAATGAATTAATTTTAAGTTTGTATGGGAGAAAATTTTTGCACAAAGGGGCAAAGTTCGCAATACAGTTATTTCGTCCCATTTAGCTTAAAATAAGTGATAACATATGATTTCATAAACAGCTGATATGTTATATGTTGTGGTAGTAGAGCGGTTTTAACGCATAGGTTATGTTACTTTGTTGATTTTAATTGTAATTATTTAATTAAAAGTAACTAAAATATACGTAGGAGTTGACTTTGAGATATTATTGTTCATATTATTTGTTTATTATACGTACTTGGTGTTAGATTATTACTTAGTTTATTTTCAGCTTATAACAGACTCAGTTTAAACTCATACTTGCGAGTAATGTTATAATATAAATGCAGAATCTTTAAGCAACTGTTCGATTCGTTAGGACTGCTTATGTATATTGTAACCACAATTTGTTTTATATTATAGTGCACCATTACTTTTTTTAAAAAGGGAAAAATACCATCACCTGAGTCTAACTTTAGCGTTATTCAAAACAGAAAACTAACTGTTACACATATCTCGTTAAACCACACACGTCAAAAAATAAAATAATCTAGGTTATCTACATTTAAATTTACTTCAACACAAATGATATTTCTAAACGCCTTGTAATTTGTTTAGGAAGGAATTTCCTCCAAATAAACAAGCTTCTTATTATCAAGTTGCACGCAACACAGGACGAGAAGCAACTGTTAATACAAATACTCGGGGACAAATAGAAGTAATATAGCGCGATGTGTATACGCTGCCAGACAGCCTGGTGACGTTGAAGGGTCCCTAAGGGTTGATTGCTTCAATAATTCAAACCTCAATTGGTTGAGTCCCCGGGGAACAGTCCCCAGTGTTGTCCTCGATATCCCTTTGTCTTAAATTAAATGTTAGAGTTAGGCTGTCTTCACAGATATGTGTCAGCTGTTTGATGGAAGAGAAACAGTTTATTGGTGAGTTTGGATTCGGTTCAGGCAACTCGATATACGTTACTGGCAGCAAAATGATTCTTTTAAAAATAAGATTTTAGCTTGGCCTGTAAGTTAAAGTAACTATTTAATAAAGCAGATAAATCCAATTTTATGAATAATAAGTTTGTCGTATCAAACTCGTTACTAGTAGTCATCATACTCGATTATTCGAACCTCGCTTTGCACAAGTAAAGTATGTATAACACTTGTATTATATAATTTCTTAGTGTATTAGGGAAGTATAAATGTTACGTTAGGTAAAGTTAGGTTTGGTTGAATAAAGTTAGGTTAGGTTAAATAAAGTTAGGCTAGATAAAATTAGGTTAAACTAGGTAAAGTTAAGTTACGTAAAGTAGGTTAGGTCAAGTTAGATAAAGTAGGTAAAGTTAGGTTAGGTTAGGTAAAGTTAGTTGGCTAGGTAAAGTTATGTTAGGCTAGGTGAAGTTAGTTAGAGTAGGTTAGGTGAGGTAAAGCTAGGTTAGGTAAAGTTAGGTTAGGTTAGGTAAAGTAGGTTAGGTTAGGTAAAGTTAGGTTAGGTTAGGTAAAGTAGATAAGGCTAGGTAAAGTTAGGTTAAGTTAGATAAAGTTAGGTTAGGTTAGGTGAAGTTAGATTAATCTAGGTAACGTTAAATTAGGCTAGGTTAGGCTTTGGTTAGGTTAGGTAAAGTTATGTTAGAGAAGGTAAAGTTAATTAAAGTAGGTTAGGTCAGGTAAAGCTAGGTTAGGTTAAGTTAGGTTAGGTTAGGTAAAGTAGGTGAGGCTAGGTAAAGTAGGTAAGGCTAGGTAAAGTTAGGTTAGGTTAGATAAAGTTAGGTTAGGTTAGGTGAAGTTTGGTTAGGTTAGGTAAAGTTATGTTAGGGAAGGTAAAGTTAATTAAAGTAGGTTAGGTCAGGTAAAGCTAGGTTAGGTAAAGTTAGCTTAGGTTAGCAATAGTTAGGTCAGGTTCGCGAAGCTTATAGCCATTTACACGTAAGCTGGGGCGGCACTATAGGGGGGGAGGTGTAGATTATGCAAAGACCGTTCTGAAAACATGACCACAGGTGTAGACAGACATCACTTACAGCATTTCGTATTTCATTTGCCGGAGCGCCTTCACGAGTGCCACGAGAACAATTGACGCAACCTGCATGACGGTAGATAAGTGTTTTACCTAGGCCAGAAACATGCGATCGGTCATGTGCCAGCTTACGTGTAAATACCTATAAGCGAAGTGAATCTCTCAGGACGATGTTTTGATCATTGAAATGAGATGTTTTAAACTTTAATGAAGTTTGTAACATAAGGTTTATTTAAAACATGCTTTATGTAGAGTAATTTAAATATTTAAAAAAATAAAAAAATACATGTAAAAATAAAGAAAACACATTATAGGTTATGTTTAGTTTTTTCAATTAAGTTTAAATTGTGTAGCATCACTGAAGATGATGACATATTGTCATTGTAACGCACATGATAATAACGTTTTTATAATTGTGAGTCGTAGCATATTTTTCTTTTTATTTATAATTTAAATATTATCAAAATATTTTGATCCTTCGGTAAAGAATTGTAGATTCGTCGGTAAAAACTAGTTCCGCTTTAATCCATGACCACTGAGTCATTTATTAAAAAAAAACTTTTACATTAATCAATTTTTCAAAATTCTGTTTTGACTGGTATCGGCACCTTCAGAACCTTCTACTCAGTTTCTAATTTGAGGGGTTGATGCCCTTGCCCTGTTCAAGATCAGTCAAAACGTAGCGAATGTCAAATTTAGGATTTGTTGCAAATTTAGAATCCCGCCTAATGATCCACTTAGGACGTATTCGTATTTATCCATGCTTATTTACAAGTATTACATTGGGAATGCTTTTATCGAGTATGTTAAAAACGTTTTAAAACGGAAATATAAATCTTCCGGAAGTAAAGATTAAGAGTTGTAATTCTTCTCAACATAAAACTGAACCCTCGTGGAAGGATTGCTTGTGTCCTACTCAGTACAACGTAACTCGGAGCCCTATATTAACATATCTGTGAACCGCCCTCCCTCCCCGCTCCCCCACATTCCGCGCTTTCTTGTACGCATTCCTACGCCGCGCTCATTTCCCGCCGGTCGTTAGGCGCTCAAACGCCCGCGCTTTCTCATCAAAACTATTGAAGGAAAAACCTCAAAAATATTTCCGGTTACTTTAGCAATGTAAAAATAGAGTTTAGAAGAAAGCGGGCGCAATAAAAACAGATAAAATGCTAATGTGGGAGCCACGTGGGGAGGCGAAGCATGTAATGAGGGAGGGTTGTCAAAGGGTAGTTTACCCGACAACTTGTTCAGTGGCATGGAAATTCTGGATTAGCATTTAACTCCGGGTTCGTCTTTCTGTCTCGTATTGCCGATTTCTCACAACATTAAAGGAAAGCTGAAGAATTTAGAATTTTCTGGGGGTTGATTTCTCGTCGCAAACCTAAAGCGGAGACGGTTATGCAGATTTACGGGGAGGAGCTTCGGCTCTTGGAATTTGGCGACACACCTTAAGTGCATAAGGAATCGAAATATATTGCTATATGCTAAGAGGGTACCATACATTTAATGACTAAACATTATTTCATTTGTGGGAAAGTAGGAACTTTATAAAGGGGTTATAAATTAACTTCTTTTATTATCTTGTAGGCCTACTAGTAGCTACCTAGATAGAGCCACGTACGTGATGTGGCAATTCTCGCTGGCTCTGTAGTTTGAACCCTATCCAAATATAAGTCCCTACAACATACAAGGAGTCGAAGAGATAGATGAGTTTTACTAAAAAATAATTAAAACAGTAGAACAGCATCAGTGTATTGATAAAGGGATGTTAATATCACAGACGGTAAATACTAAAATATAGAACAAAGTTACGATAAAATAGGAGACATTGGTTTGGGTCACGAAATTAACAAAGTCACCAAGAAAATCTTTTGAGAAAAAGTAGAAATAAACAGGTTTTGAAAAAAACGTAAAAGTCTACAAAACATAATCTCACAGTAAAGGAGACAAGTATACGAAGAAATATCGAACAATAATTTAAAACTAACAGAACATAGTAATTTAGATATAAACTACAGCACTAATGAAGGATTGAAAAAATACTCGAGAGAAATATGAACCACAAAATTGAACAATAGAAGACGTAATAATAAAAACAATCAAATCAATGAAAATAGGCGAATATAAATGCTAATAAACAACACGGGAAAGAGGTAAGAGATAAAGACGAACAACCGAGGGTTACAGATATGTTGTATGTGTTTATGTATGTTGCGTTTCTATTTTTGTTGTGAGTTATTATTGCATTCTTTCTGCTTTTTGACTGGGCATCAAACCAAGGTACATAAGGTATCCTACAAGGGCATCAAATCCCTTTGGCGGATAGTCTAAAGTATCCCTTCTCTTGGAGACAGAATGGTTTTAGGGTGATGGGCGGGGTAGAGAAAAACAATAATAAATGAAAGTTTAGAAGAATTTGGTAAAAAAATTCAAATTAAAGAATCCCTTTTTATAAATATGAGGTAGCAGCGAATCATTTCTTCCTTTTATTTTATAAAGGAACAAATTTTAAACTTCATATATTACGTATCTTGTCAACCTCCCTTGCTTCACATGTTGTCTGTCTGTCTGCTACTCGGACAAGGACAAAGCAGGTTGTCAATTTTCGGCTAAAAGCGGAAACGCCACGCATCGCGGCAAGCGCGCAATGAAGCGACGGACAAGGTTCAGAGGAATGCATCTGGCTGCACCCCGAGTCTACCCCGATTTATTTACAAAAATACATCAAATTAACTAAAAATAGAAAACATGATATGAAGGATTTAACAAAAAACATGGAGTGCCAGTTTGTGGACAATGAAACGCTTTAGAGAGAGAGCGAAGAGTAAACAAGAAGTAATGTAGCATACTCAGTATTTACTGGAAGCTTCCTCTAGATATCCAGAGGGATTTACATCGATCTCACACGTACGCGATATTACAAGCAAGTAATATAAACAAAACTTTGTCAGTTTGTGGACAATGAAACGCTTTAGAGAGAGAGCGAAGAGTAAACAAGAAGTAACGTAGCAGACTCAGTATTTACTGGAAGCTTCCTCTAGATATCCAGAGGGATTTACATCGATCTCACACGTACGCGATATTACAAGCAAGTAATATAAACAAAACTTTGTCAGTTTGTGGACAATGAAACGCTTTAGAGAGAGAGCGAAGAATAAACAAGAAGTAATGTAGCAGACTCAGTATTTACTGGAAGCTTCCTCTAGATATCCAGAGGGATTTACATCGATCTCACACGTACGCGATATTACAAGCAAGTAATATAAACAAAACTTTGTCAGTTTGTGGACAATGAAACGCTTTAGAGAGAGAGAGCGAAGAGTAAACAAGAAGTAATGTAGCAGACTCAGTATTTACTGGAAGCTTCCTCTAGATATCCAGAGGGATTTACATCGATCTCACACGTACGCGATATTACAAGCAAGTAATATAAACAAAACTTTGTCAGTTTGTGGACAATGAAACGCTTTAGAGAGAGCGAAGAGTAAACAAGAAGTAATGTAGCAGACTCAGTATTTACTGGAAGCTTCCTCTAGATATCCAGAGGGATTTACATCGATCTCACACGTACGCGATATTACAAGCAAGTAATATAAACAAAACTTTGTCAGTTTGTGGACAATGAAACGCTTTAGAGAGAGAGCGAAGAGTAAACAAGAAGTAACGTAGCAGACTCAGTATTTACTGGAAGCTTCCTCTAGATATCCAGAGGGATTTACATCGATCTCACACGTACGCGATATTACAAGCAAGTAATATAAACAAAACTTTGTCAGTTTGTGGACAATGAAACGCTTTAGAGAGAGAGAGCGAAGAGTAAACAAGAAGTAATGTAGCAGACTCAGTATTTACTGGAAGCTTCCTCTAGATATCCAGAGGGATTTACATCGATCTCACACGTACGCGATATTACAAGCAAGTAATATAAACAAAACTTTGTCAGTTTGTGGACAATGAAACGCTTTAGAGAGAGAGCGAAGAGTAAACAAGAAGTAACGTAGCAGACTCAGTATTTACTGGAAGCTTCCTCTAGATATCCAGAGGGATTTACATCGATCTCACACGTACGCGATATTACAAGCAAGTAATATAAACAAAACTTTGTCAGTTTGTGGACAATGAAACGCTTTAGAGAGAGAGAGCGAAGAGTAAACAAGAAGTAACGTAGCAGACTCAGTATTTACTGGAAGCTTCCTCTAGATATCCAGAGGGATTTACATCGATCTCACACGTACGCGATATTACAAGCAAGTAATATAAACAAAACTTTGTCAGTTTGTGGACAATGAAACGCTTTAGAGAGAGAGAGCGAAGAGTAAACAAGAAGTAATGTAGCAGACTCAGTATTTACTGGAAGCTTCCTCTAGATATCCAGAGGGATTTACATCGATCTCACACGTACGCGATATTACAAGCAAGTAATATAAACAAAACTTTGTCAGTTTGTGGACAATGAAACGCTTTAGAGAGAGAGCGAAGAGTAAACAAGAAGTAACGTAGCAGACTCAGTATTTACTGGAAGCTTCCTCTAGATATCCAGAGGGATTTACATCGATCTCACACGTACGCGATATTACAAGCAAGTAATATAAACAAAACTTTGTCAGTTTGTGGACAATGAAACGCTTTAGAGAGAGAGAGCGAAGAGTAAACAAGAAGTAACGTAGCAGACTCAGTATTTACTGGAAGCTTCCTCTAGATATCCAGAGGGATTTACATCGATCTCACACGTACGCGATATTACAAGCAAGTAATATAAACAAAACTTTGTCAGTTTGTGGACAATGAAACGCTTTAGAGAGAGAGAGCGAAGAGTAAACAAGAAGTAACGTAGCAGACTCAGTATTTACTGGAAGCTTCCTCTAGATATCCAGAGGGATTTACATCGATCTCACACGTACGCGATATTACAAGCAAGTAATATAAACAAAACTTTGTCAGTTTGTGGACAATGAAACGCTTTAGAGAGAGAGAGCGAAGAGTAAACAAGAAGTAATGTAGCAGACTCAGTATTTACTGGAAGCTTCCTCTAGATATCCAGAGGGATTTACATCGATCTCACACGTACGCGATATTACAAGCAAGTAATATAAACAAAACTTTGTCAGTTTGTGGACAATGAAACGCTTTAGAGAGAGCGAAGAGTAAACAAGAAGTAATGTAGCAGACTCAGTATTTACTGGAAGCTTCCTCTAGATATCCAGAGGGATTTACATCGATCTCACACGTACCTGATATTACAAGCAAGTAATATAAACAAAACTTTGTCAGTTTGTGGACAATGAAACGCTTTAGAGAGAGCGAAGAGTAAACAAGAAGTAACGTAGCAGACTCAGTATTTACTGGAAGCTTCCTCTAGATATCCAGAGGGATTTACATCGATCTCACACGTACGCGATATTACAAGCAAGTAATATAAACAAAACTTTGTCAGTTTGTGGACAATGAAACGCTTTAGAGAGAGAGAGCGAAGAGTAAACAAGAAGTAATGTAGCAGACTCAGTATTTACTGGAAGCTTCCTCTAGATATCCAGAGGGATTTACATCGATCTCACACGTACGCGATATTACAAGCAAGTAATATAAACAAAACTTTGTCAGTTTGTGGACAATGAAACGCTTTAGAGAGAGCGAAGAGTAAACAAGAAGTAATGTAGCAGACTCAGTATTTACTGGAAGCTTCCTCTAGATATCCAGAGGGATTTACATCGATCTCACACGTACCTGATATTACAAGCAAGTAATATAAACAAAACTTTGTCAGTTTGTGGACAATGAAACGCTTTAGAGAGAGCGAAGAGTAAACAAGAAGTAACGTAGCAGACTCAGTATTTACTGGAAGCTTCCTCTAGATATCCAGAGGGATTTACATCGATCTCACACGTACGCGATATTACAAGCAAGTAATATAAACAAAACTTTGTCAGTTTGTGGACAATGAAACGCTTTAGAGAGAGAGAGCGAAGAGTAAACAAGAAGTAACGTAGCAGACTCAGTATTTACTGGAAGCTTCCTCTAGATATCCAGAGGGATTTACATCGATCTCACACGTACGCGATATTACAAGCAAGTAATATAAACAAAACTTTGTCAGTTTGTGGACAATGAAACGCTTTAGAGAGAGAGCGAAGAGTAAACAAGAAGTAACGTAGCAGACTCAGTATTTACTGGAAGCTTCCTCTAGATATCCAGAGGGATTTACATCGATCTCACACGTACGCGATATTACAAGCAAGTAATATAAACAAAACTTTGTCAGTTTGTGGACAATGAAACGCTTTAGAGAGAGAGCGAAGAGTAAACAAGAAGTAACGTAGCAGACTCAGTATTTACTGGAAGCTTCCTCTAGATATCCAGAGGGATTTACATCGATCTCACACGTACGCGATATTACAAGCAAGTAATATAAACAAAACTTTGTCAGTTTGTGGACAATGAAACGCTTTAGAGAGAGAGCGAAGAGTAAACAAGAAGTAACGTAGCAGACTCAGTATTTACTGGAAGCTTCCTCTAGATATCCAGAGGGATTTACATCGACCTCACACGTACGCGATATTACAAGCAAGTAATATAAACAAAACTTTGTCAGTTTGAAATTACTTTGGGGCAAACGTCAACTTTATATTCTTAAATATAACTAAATCTATATTAAAGCAGCTGAAACGCTCACAGTGGTAGTGTTCGTATAAAATAGACATTTTTGTCACATTATGTAATTACACGATACAAGATAAATATTGATAATTTTGATACCTACGCAGCCCGGATAGCTCAGTCGGTAGAGTATTTTTCCTTTAATCTAAGGGTCCTGTGTATTGCCATCCAACTAAAATAAAATGGTTTGAATTTTATCTCTGTAGAGTGCCGTAAAAACTGTAGGGTCAACCAAGGCACAGCTAAGGGACGCAGGATCCTGCAGGACAACAAAGCTAGTAATCTCAGTAGTAAACTAAAGGGCGCCATTATTGAGTTTTTCCCCAGGGGATTCAAATTTGTAGTACAGTAGAAGCTCTTTCATACGGCATGCTACCTTCCGGAATATTCTATTAACCGGCACATTTTCAAAATAAATCAGTACAGTGCCCTTTTTTGTTGTTACAAGATGTGATTCATAGGAAATACTGTACAAAACAGATGTCAATTAACCGACTTAAGCAAGAAACCGTTCAAAATAAAGTAAACGTTCAGTGGAGTAACGCTGGAGCAGCTTTTCCAGGGCTGTTAACGTTTGTTGAAGGTAAGAAACGCTACTCAGTTCAGGAGGTTTTTGGAACTGCGTATCCTTTATTGAAAAACAGTCATCGCGTATTAGGCAGTCAGACACGTGATAATTTTAAAACTCATTAACACATTATAAAATCGTTAGTGTTTGTAGGCTAAGGTTAATTATATTGGCGCATGTTTAATTTTATCGTTGTATGAACGAAACACGTTTTATAGCATTAATCATCTCTTTTTTTTCTTTCTAAAAATGTGTGCGCTAGCGTGCGCTTATAATAATACGTACGGAAATATAGTGATTGGATACAAACAAATATGCAAGGTAAGATTTCTATAGTAAATTCAATTTTCCTTGATATGTAGCATAACATTATGCACAGTACGTACTGTATATAGGTTAGGTTCTATTATCCGGAATTATTCGATAACCGGCAACATGTCGATCTAGAGGGTGCCGGATATTAGAGGTTTTACTGTATAGTACTGTCTATGTGACGAAGTACTGGAATAATTTCAACAATAAAACTACATAATTAAAACTACCAAATTTCCCCTTGCTTTAGTAGAATGTTACTTTATAACGCCAATGTTAAGCTAGGCTTCACGCGAGATGTGCAAATGAGTTCCATAAAACTAAACAGAATATTTTTGCACACAACTTGCCATAGTTGATACTAACGTTGATTTCACCTTTCTATAAATCCTTGTAGAAACATAAACAGTTTAGAGATTCCGCTGTGAAGGACTTGTAATTTAGCCGTAGCAAGTGATAGGATGTACTTAAGAGCGCCAGTAAATACATCATGGGGGGTGGAGACCACCAGAGCTAGTCTGATATATGGCATTCAACATGTTGCGCCCAGAAGTACTGTTTTAACAAAATGGGGTCTGGAATTTATTGTTTCGAGAGATAAAACAATAAATAACACATTTGTCAGGCCTCCCGTTGCAACACTTAGGAAGCGATAAAATGGCGAAGTTATTTATGGATATTCCGTACTATTGTTTACTTTAAATAAGTTTGTAAAAATCACTATCGAGAGAAAAATGACGAAGTATTTCCTTTTTTTAAGTTGTTGAATGATATATTGACATTTTAACGTCGTTAATTTGAAATGAGTTTTAGATGGTGTTATAAAATTACAAATATTTGTAGGTGAATATAGGAATAATAGAATTACAAATGTTTGTAGGTGAATATAGGAATAATAAAATTACAAATGTTTGTAGGTGAATATAGGAATAATAAAATTACAAATGTTTGTAGGTGAATATAGGAATAATAAAATTACAAATGTTTGTAGGTGAATATAGGAATAATAAAATTACAAATGTTTGTAAGTGAATATAGGAATAATAAAATTACAAATGTTTGTAGGTGAATATAGGAATAATAAAATTACAAATGTTTGTAGGTGAATATAGGAATAATAAAATTACAAATGTTTGTAGGTGAATATAGGAATAATAAAATTACAAATAATAATAAAGGAATGAAGTAGTATAATATATCCAATTAATAATAAGGGTATAAGCCATTACAGTTATGGTTTATTACTAACTATAAGAAAAAACAATTAAGGAGTTTTAGATACTCACACACACACACACACACACACACACACACACACACACACACACACACACACACACACACACACACACACTCACACACATACACAAACACACACACACACACACACACAAACACACACACACACACACACACACACACAAACACACACACTGTAACGGTTTGAATCACCGTTCAAATTAAGAAATTAATAATTCCCTATTTTTAAATAATTTTAATATTTGAATAATAAGGTTTTAATTTATGGTATAATAAACATAGTAAAGAGTCAAGAAGTCAGTAAAATTTTGAATAAGTATTATTAAGACAAATTAAAAATTATAATAGCATGAAACTGTAATAACTAACTAAATTTGACAAACGAGAATGAAGTGAAAATTTTCTAAGTGCCGAAAAATGCTAACTTGAGAACTAGGCCACGTAGAACTATCATCGACATTTTGAAATGACCAGAAAAATCCATAATAAACAGTGATGAAAACAGAATTTAAAAAACTCAAATAACAAAAAAGTTACAGCCATTTTAAAATAATAGACATTTTTCAGTGTTCTAAAACAGATAACAAAATTACGCAGGTTAAAACTAATACGTTGTCCAACCCGCCCGTACAAGAAACAAGCACGGAGATAGCGACGAGCTTAGAGCGGAGGGGAAGGGTTACATAGTTGCAATAAATACAGGACCTGTAAGGCAGTCTGTAAAAAGTTTTAATACGAGGTACTAACGGTTGTTTTGTCGGTCAGCTCCTAGGACAACCACCATATGGCCAGATGGGACCAAAATAGCCACGTTCCTGCCGTCTACTTCCATCCATGGACGAAGGCTCCAGACTCAGCCTCCAGGACACGGAAATGGAGAAACACTTTCATCGACTGACCAGGGATGGCAACTTCCGATGTCCAGGTACCAGGGAATCCAGACGAGAGGACTCTAGGACCGGGAGGGAAATCCTTGGCAAGTCATTTTCCCTATTATATACAAATCAACGTCAAATTTAGTCAGTTAAATTTATTAAATTCAAATTACCAATTAAACTTAAACAATGACTTCATTCTAGGTTGAAAAAATAATAAACCTTAAAAGTAATAAAATTAATTAGTATAACAAAAATGTTTAAATAATGAATAATAAATATAAAATTTACAAAGTGGTTTTGGCCATAAGCTAATAATTTTCAAGAAGACCAGATTTATTGAATCATATAAATTTTTAAATTATTTATAATAAAATGTGAATTTACCAATTCAATCTTGAAATAAGAAGATAAAATGTTTTATTATGTTAAATTTGCAAATAATTTAGTTTTAAAAATGTGTAAATACAATCAATGAATTGTATATGAAATGTAGAATTTAAATATGTGAAAAATAACGAACTTTTAATTAATAATTCGTGAAGATAAAGAGAGAACTAAATATGTTTTATTTGAAAAGATAATTATTTTAGTTTAGAATCAGTAATTAAATGCACTATAAAAACTTACAGTATTTGAATTTATCCTGTGTTGAACAACCAATAAAACCTTTTAGTTTTTCCAACTGATAAATAATGATTATGAAATCAAAGTACAGTTTTAATTAAATTTCATTAATTAATAAATATATAAAATTCAGAACCTAATGTTTCTTCAAACGAGTTCTCTCCTGAGAACAATTTTATTGAGCTATTATAAAAATTAGTTGGTTTTTTGTATTGAAGCCCAGAGACGATTTCTACTGGCAGATCATGTTTAAGGAACACAGGAGCCTTTTAAAATAGGTATCTTAAACATGATCATATTTTGCACGTCCCTTTGCTGTGCCTAAAGATCTCATGAAGTGGTAAGATTCTTTGAAAATTTTGTGTGTTCATATAAATGTTGTTTCTTTCCAGCTGACTATTTTACTGATATGTGTGACTAAATACAGACCCAACAAACCTGCCAACCAACTTAGGGGAGGTCATACAAACGTTAAGGTAGAAGTCAGCGAGAATAGGCTTGCATTTAGGCGTGGTACCTTACGCGGGAACACAAGACAAAATTTAGGGATCTTAACACGGTACACAAAAGGGCGTGAGTAGCAGATAAATATATAATAAATAAATAATTTCTGCAACAACCAAACACCGAAACCGATGCGGAGCGAGCGAGGGGGGACGTTGTAACACACGCACTAACACACACACACACACACACACACACACACACACACACACACACACACACACACACACACACACACACACACACACACACACACACAAACAAAGAAACACACACTCACACACATACATAGAAATAAACTCACTGTAAAAGAATGTCCCTAAAAATGTTTAGAGTGTTTAGGGAAGGGTGTTATAACAAATAAGACTCTGGTACTTGATGGTAAAGCACCATAGTATTATTAGGTTTTGAATACCTCTTTGAAACAATACAACTAGAATAACAACAACAAAATAACAATTGAATTTTAACTATAAAATTACTTTTAAATACTTTCCAATTATTGGAATCTTCACAAAAATAGCTCACATTCGAGTGTTCTTCGCCACATTGTTCCGGCAACGACACCTTCATTGTTGCAAAGCTGTAACCGCATATTTCCAACAAATCCTGCTATTGACAAATACCCACTGCCGCCTTGATCTACAAGCCACTTAAAACACCCTCTGAACGCGTTCCTATAATTGTTGCCAACAAATGCACTGTGTAAACACACCCCTATGCGCTCCGTTCTACAGCTTGTTAAAATATTTTCTTCGTTAGTTTGACTCGGGACATAAATTGTGTTCTAAAAGCGTTCGCCGTTGAGAAATTGCTGCACCTCGCCGTCAACTATCTGCAAACGGCCCTAATAAACCTCACGCAATGTTTTCCTAACCTCAAAACCAAAAGACATGTGGAGAATTCATTACTTGCTCTAAAACATAAAAGGGTTTATTTTGTTTTTCTAAGACTTAAGATATTTTTTAATCTATGAGAATGAATCTAATAATTGATTTAATCTATTTTCACGAGATAGTAGGTTAAAATATATTATAATAAACAATAAAAAATAATAGGCATGTGGTAAAGCAGTTTGGTGGGAAGCTGCAAAAATATCTTTGAATTCTTAGTCTCCACATTATTTCTTAGTCATTTATTAATTCTTAGCCTTTTGTTTAGTAATAAACTGAAAAAATAGTTACTCCTTTTATATATATCCTACCTTGTACGAATTTTCAATCATTAATAAAATACGTTTCTATTTATCTATTTATAACTTCAAATATATTTTTTATTATATATAATGGATGACAATTGATATTAATATAGTTGATTCAAATATTTATTCAAATATTTTCTCTATGTCAGATTTGAATTGAAAGACTTATTGTTGGAAATCCAGCACTTTAGCACTGAACCAACTTTCCCATAGCTAGAAATCCAGTACTTAAAGATGTATATGAAATTATAAGAGAAAATGTCCTTGGAATAATGAAGCATTACAATTGATGACTAGAGTGAGATTAAAGAGTACACCAGCTTCATAAATTTGAAACGAAAAACAAGAAAGCGAATAAATAGTAGCAAACAAAAATAATGGTCAAAAACCATATAGTGAATAGAGAGGAAATTGGAAAATTGCGTACTTTCTATTTTGTACATGATATTGTGATTCTGTAATATGTATGTACATATTTATATAAATTGTAATTATAAAATAAAAAGTAACTCAAATAAAGTTTGTTTGTTCAGCTCAGTAGGAATTGATTATAATATATTTTGTTTTTATATTACTTGTGGCATGTATAGGTTAGGTTAAATCCAGATTAGGTTATGTTAGGTTAGTTTTACATAACATTACTTGGTCTATATAAATTTTAAAAAATAGTTAAATTTCCAAAACTAGACACCTCCACTCCGGTAGACTAGATAAAACTGTTCACGCAGGGCGGTAATATTCCCTATTTTCAGGAGACCATAAAGTCTTATTTAATCCTTAGTCATGTCTAGGGATATCTTCCCTTCGTTTTCCTCCATCTTGCTGGATAATGCAAAGATACCTTATCATGACTCCGATAGAGAATAGATCAACGAAACGTGGCAACACTGCACGCGATGTTGCCTCTATGTCTCATGTCAGGGGATTTATGTCTCTACTTTAAGACACAATCTTCCATCCTTTACAAGTGATGATAGTCATCCTGTTTCGTCACCTGAAACAAAACAAACAAAAATAGAAACAATGTTCCGTTACTGTACTCGATGATAAAGGAAGACATGGTTCAACGAGGCATTTATTAAAACACTTTGCTGTTTTATCGAGTCTCAATCGGATCCAAATCAAATTTTATAAAACTATCTTTCTACAACATAGAAATAGATTACTACAACATCTATGTTTAACTCTACATGTCTCCGAAAGAAACTAGGTTTACTTCAGGTATACATTCCTAAATATGTGAGCCAGACACATATTTCTCAAACAAGAAAATATAATTTCTCAAACAATGTAATATATTACTTTAGCGTTTACACTTTCCTATTTTTTTTATACACGTTAACAACCATCTTGTTAAAAAAGTAATTTAAACAAAAATTGTTAAAGTCAATTCCTACTTTGGGAAAATATAGTATTTTTTTTATTAAATAAATACATTTAACAACTCGCTTTAGAACAGCTGTTCTACTGTATAACCTTTAATATAAAATAGCTTGTTTTACGGAATCATATGTTATCACTTATTGTAAGCCAATTAGGATGAACCAACTAAATTGCATATCCTTAACCTTTGTGTGAAAGGTTTTTCTGGAATATAAAATTAAAATGAATTTATATTTAAATTTAATTATTAATTAATATTTGTAAAACTGTATAAACATCAAGTGTCATACACAACAAGTTAAAAAAAATCTATTTGAACTAGAGTGGATAAATAAAAAGTATTTTATTAACGATTGTAAATCGAAAAAAGTTATATATATATATATATATATATATATATATATATATATATATATATATATATATGTATGTATGTATGTATAAGGAGAGTGTGAACTAATAGAAGGAATTGAAAAAAATAAATAAAAAAAGGAAAGATTAAGACTTTACGTTTGTGTGAAAAATGTAATCATTGGGAGAAGAAATTATCTAGCGGGTTGCAGATAACACGTTCTGGAGTACAAAGGGGTTTCGTCTACCTGGATGAAAAGAGAACTGAAGATATAAGAAAAGAACTAAGACAGAAAGCATCGATGAATGAAATAACGAGCAGAGTGAGATAAAAGAATGACCAAAAATTGCAATGGTCAAGCCTAGGCAACGAGAAAATAATGTAACGGCTTCATATATCTCATCTTTGTAAAGATGAAAGAATAGACAAAAATGCTTTACCGATTAAAACGATTGTAACCTTAAATTGTAACCAAATACAATACACGTTTTAGTAAAACATGTAGTAGTTAAATTGCACAACACCTGTGGCTTAAGTAAATTTAATGTAATATTATACATCTGAGACATGAATTACAAACATCCAATTATAAATCTCTGAAATGTGTACATACCAATATATTGTTTTAAGAAATGAAATATTTACATTAATTTCTAAAAGAGCTGTAAATAGTAGTCCAAACTGACTTTATTTCATAAAGGTTTGGTAGAGTCTAATCAGGAGTCCTAAAATACCTGGCTCCATACAAGACCCATACGTCACGTTTATTCAACGGGAGTTTATAAATTGACCAAAGTGTCTCCAGAGATCTAACCGGGGTGTTTGTTTTGATTTAGACGCCATAAAGCTGTCCTATACACTACAGCGGCTTGTAGAAGGCGCGTTAACAGCTCAGCCCACGTTTAGAGGTGTATTTATCGCGTGTTGGAACTCTTAAAATAGTTGCCAGGAATTTAGGATGAAAGCTTTAAGGCTCGGAGACAAGCCTCCGCTATGTAGATAGGCTTGTTTCTTGTTGCCATAAATAAAAAAATAACCGATGGTTGTTTATTAAAGTATTTTGCGTTGGTAATATAGGTTTGTCTTTAATTTTACCTCCTATGATGAACATTTCGTGGTGTATTGAAACAAGCTTTTGGACTATTGGATAGTTTAATAGCTAGTATCGGTAAACTACTTTTTAAGAAATATGTAGGAAAACGCTTGTAGATAATTTCTAACTTTCGGAAATAAAATCTATCGAATGCAGTATATCTAGCAATCTAAAACTCTCTAAAATGTAACAGATCTGTTCATTTTATCTGGGAATTATAGTGAACCTGATAAGAGCCCGACCATTTCTGCTGGGTTTTTACTTTTACCTATGGCTATTATGGTAAATTCATGGTATGGTCATGTATGAGGTAGTTGTTTCCAACATGATCTTCCAAATTATTTAATCCCTTTGTAATTTTTGAAAAAATTGTTTTAGGGAGTGTTGTTGCTCTCAGAATGGATACTACATCAGTCCTGATGCGGTCATAAAAAACCTTCTGATTTATCATTTTTTGATGACCTAGTAGATATTACTTTATTTAAACACACACGAGTACGCTGTTAAATTATCATTATTTTAACACCTATATGCCAAATTCGTTAGGACAAGACGTGGTTATTTCTATCCTTTAACAACCAATTCCATTTACACACTGTTACTTTCATTTATTTAGCTCTTTTCTTACTAAAGGGTTTTTGAGGTTCAAAGGATCAGATATGAATTACAATTTCTGACCGTTAGTTTGCTTCTTTTGCTTCTTGTACGTTTATATGAACCTTTTTTTATAATAAAGTACCTGGCCTGGCCAACTTCGTATCGTCTAAAAGTCAATGGATGGCGTGTTCACATTAGCTAAACTTAATTTAGTATTTTATTAACATAATAATAGCTGAACTTATAGTAGTCGTTCGTGAAAAGTGTGACAATAAAAGTTCTTGATGGAATGTAATTGCATTCACATATACAATATATTTTGTACGTTGTTTGAAATGTGTTGAAAATAGTTTTAGATTGTTGAGATAGTTTTAGATGGTTGCCTAGCAACCAAAATTTGGAATGAATTCAATGAAATGTCTTAAGATAAGTTAAGATAAAAAGTCATACTTTATGCTATTTTGGCACTAGAAAAATAAATGTCAGTATTTGGAAAAAATTATGTCGCCAGAAATCGTGCCGGGAATGTACTCAAACATTTTTCCAAAGTTCCGTGGTTTAGTAACGCGATCGAATCAGTGGTTTATTAACGCATAAGGCTCTTACATACACACATTCGTTATATATATATATATAGCTTGTACTGAATTCTCTACATCTCTACAACTAATATTTTTACCTAAACTGATTACATATGGTCGCTTTATTGTCTCACCGACAAATTCTCATACGATAGTATATTATCTGGCATTTAATTTAAGCAACCTTTTTTATTTTTAGACGTTTGTATAAAGTTAATAACTGAAATATAATTATAAGTATGATGTTGTTTTTTGTATCTGAATATTAGAGAAAGTGCCTACTCCCTTTTCGATCCATCTTTATGTATGCAGTAGTTATTTTATACCGGGTAGTAGGTGATATTGTTTCTTACCAAAACGTTACTAAACTCTCGTTACTACTCCAATGGAGAGTAGACTCCAGAACTGAGGCCATGCTCATATAAGCCATGACATTTCCAGAGAAGGGGAAATTTTCAAGTAAGTCCTATATTTCACACACCCACTACTTCCCTACCACGTTAAAAAGCCTTAGCACGCAATGTAACAGCAAACAAGACTCACTCATTGTGTCAATTATTTTCATCGTACGGAAGTCAAAGACACAAGAGTTAATTGGTTGCCATTGCTTGACAGCTTTAAAGAGACTTTCCATTACAGTAATCCAGTGCGTTACACTACGTTTGGTATACGTTTTACAAGTGTTTAAGAAAATACACAAGCACGAGCGCGCACTTATGTGCATTAATTTTTGCAATTAGTATTATTTGGCGATAAAATCTATCCACAGTCATATTTAATGTCATAATTGTTTTTTAAGAAAGCAATGCATAAATATGCATAGGCAGTTTATTTACTGAAAACTCAGGTGTGTTCAGTCCAGTTGCGCCGCTACAAAAATATAAAAAACGCTTTACTACCCAGTATCTGTTTTGCCTACCTTGCGCCTTTACGATTAAAAAACGATGTGATAGGTACAGTCTTATTCAGAAACCAATTCATCAATTTCAGTTTTTATCTAAAACTACACATCCACAAATCCACATGTCTTTCCTTTTAAATTAAAATAAATTTTTCTTATAATTTAAATGTACGCTAATACTGAAATTTTAGAATGTGTTACAAACCATTACCAAAATTTTATTTCTTAGCAGTAGTAAAAAAATGTGCACCTATGTAGGTTACTTATAATGAACCTATCAGAAATAACGTATCTAAAATAATTAAAAGCAAATAAAAACATGTAACAATCAGTGAGACTGGCTAATTTTATCCTAAGTTTATTCACAATCATTCCCTACTTGTCTCCTACTACATTCTCTGCCGAGGAGTGTTTTGTCCCTCTACATTATTCATGTTTTTATTCACAATCCTTTACTACCTTCCTCATAGATCCTCTGCCAAGGTGTGTATCCCTACTTTAATGATATGTTTATCAACTATCATTTCCTATCTTTCTCCCACATCCTCTACCAGGGGGAGTATTGTTACGATACTTTAATCTTATGCCTATCCACAATCCTTTCCTATCTTTCTCCTACATCTTTTGCCGTGGGGGGGAGTATTGTTACCCTACTTTAATCCTATGTCTATCGACAATTCTTTCCTATCTTTATCCTACATCCTCTGCCAGGGGGAATATTGTTACCCTACTTTAATCCTATGTCTATCCACAATCCTTTCCTATCTTTCTCCTACGTTCTCTGCCAGGGGGAGTATTGTTACCCTACTTTAATCCTATGTCTATCCACAATCCTTTCCTATCTTTCTCCTACATCTTTTGCCAGGGGGAGTATTGTTACCCTACTTTAATCCTATGTCTATCCACAATCCTGTCCTATCTTTCTCCTACATCCTCTGCCAGGGGGGCATTAGGCGATGATAACCTCAATAGGTTTTTCGCCTGGAAAAAAAAAAAAAAAAAAAAAAAAAAAAAAAAAAAAAAAAAAAAATGCCAGGGGGGCGTATTGTAACCCTACTTTAATCCTATGTCTATCCACAATCCTTTCCTATCTTTCTGCTACATCCTCTGCCAGGGGGTGTATCATGACCCTACTTTGATCCTATGTCTATCCACAATCCTTTCCTATCTTTCTCCTACATCCTCTGCCAGAGGGCGTATTGTAACCCTACTTTAATCCTATGTCTATCCAAAATCCTTTCCTATCTTTCTCCTACATCCTCTGCCAGGGGGCGTATTGTAACCCTACTTAAATCCTATGTCTATCCACAATCCTTTCCTATCTTTCTCCTACATCCTCTGCCAGGGGGCGTATTGTAACCCTACTTTAATCCTATGTCTAACCACAATCCTTTCCTATCTTTCTCCTACATCCTCTGCCAGGGGGCGTATTGTAACCCTACTTAAATCCTATGTCTATCCACAATCCTTTCCTATCTTTCTCCTACATCCTCTGCCAGGGGGCGTATTGTATCCCTACTTTAATCCTATGTCTATACACAATCCTGTCCTATCTTTCTCCTACATCCTCTGCCAGGGGGGCGTATTGTAACCCTACTTTAATCCTATGTCTATCCACAATCCTTTCCTATCTTTCTGCTACATCCTCTGCCAGGGGGTGTATCATGACCCTACTTTGATCCTATGTCTATCCACAATCCTTTCCTATCTTTCTCCTACATCCTCTGCCAGAGGGCGTATTGTAACCCTACTTTAATCCTATGTCTATCCAAAATCCTTTCCTATCTTTCTCCTACATCCTCTGCCAGGGGGCGTATTGTAACCCTACTTAAATCCTATGTCTATCCACAATCCTTTCCTATCTTTCTCCTACATCCTCTGCCAGGGGGCGTATTGTAACCCTACTTTAATCCTATGTCTAACCACAATCCTTTCCTATCTTTCTCCTACATCCTCTGCCAGAGGGCGTATTGTAACCCTACTTTAATCCTATGTCTATCCACAATCCTGTCCTATCTTTCTCCTACATCCTCTGCCATGGGGCGTATTGTAACCCTAATTTAATCCTATGTCTATCCACAATCCTTTCCTATCTTTCTCCTACATCCTCTGCCAGGGGGGCGTATTGTAACCCTACTTTAATCCTATGTCTATCCACAATCCTTTCCTATCTTTCTCCTACATCCTCTGCCAGGGGGTGTATCATGACCCTACTTTAATCCTATGTCTATCCACAATCCTTTCTTATCTTTCTCCTACATCCTCTGCCAGGGGGCGTATTGTAACCCTACTTTAATCCTATGTCTAACCACAATCCTTTCCTATCTTTCTCCTACATCCTCTGCCAGGGGGCGTATTGTAACCCTACTTAAATCCTATGTCTATCCACAATCCTTTCCTATCTTTCTCCTACATCCTCTGCCAGGGGGCGTATTGTATCCCTACTTTAATCCTATGTCTATCCACAATCCTGTCCTATCTTTCTCCTACATCCTCTGCCAGGGGGGCGTATTGTAACCCTACTTTAATCCTATGTCTATCCACAATCCTTTCCTATCTTTCTGCTACATCCTCTGCCAGGGGGTGTATCATGACCCTACTTTGATCCTATGTCTATCCACAATCCTTTCCTATCTTTCTCCTACATCCTCTGCCAGAGGGCGTATTGTAACCCTACTTTAATCCTATGTCTATCCAAAATCCTTTCCTATCTATCTCCTACATCCTTTGCCAGGGGGCGTATTGTAACCCTACTTAAATCCTATGTCTATCCACAATCCTTTCCTATCTTTCTCCTACATCCTCTGCCAGGGGGCGTATTGTAACCCTACTTTAATCCTATGTCTATCCACAATCCTTTCCTATCTTTCTGCTACATCCTCTGCCAGGGGGTGTATCATGACCCTACTTTGATCCTATGTCTATCCACAATCCTTTCCTATCTTTCTCCTACATCCTCTGCCAGAGGGCGTATTGTAACCCTACTTTAATCCTATGTCTATCCAAAATCCTTTCCTATCTTTCTCCTACATCCCTACATCCTCTGCCAGAGGGCGTATTGTAACCCTACTTTAATCCTATGTCTATCCACAATCCTGTCCTATCTTTCTCCTACATCCTCTGCCATGGGGCGTATTGTAACCCTACTTTAATCCTATGTCTATCCACAATCCTTTCCTATCTTTCTCCTACATCCTCTGCCAGGGGGGCGTATTGTAACCCTACTTTAATCCTATGTCTATCCACAATCCTTTCCTATCTTTCTCCTACATCCTCTGCCAGGGGGTGTATCATGACCCTACTTTAATCCTATGTCTATCCACAATCCTGTCCTGTCGTTCTCCTACATCCTCTGCCAGGGGGCGTATTGTAACCTTAGTTTAGTCCTATGACTATCCACAATCCTTTCCTATCTTTCTCCTACATCTTTTGCCGTGGGGGGGAGTATTGTTACCCTACTTTAATCCTTTGTCTATCCCCAATTCTTTCCTATCTTTATCCTACATCCTCTGCCAGGGGGAATATTGTTACCCTACTTTAATCCTATGTCTATCCACAATCCTTTCCTATCTTTCTCCTACGTTCTCTGCCAGGGGGAGTATTGTTACCCTACTTTAATCCTATGTCTATCCACAATCCTTTCCTATCTTTCTCCTACATCTTTTGCCGGGGGGGAGTATTGATACCCTATTTTAATCCTATGTCTATCCCCAATTCTTTCCTATCTTTATCCTACATCCTCTGCCAGGGGGAGTATTGTTACCCTACTTTAATCCTATGTTTATCCCCAATTCTTTTCTATCTTTCTTCTACAGCCTCTGCCAGGGGGTGTATTGTTACCCTACTTTAATCCTATGTCTATCCACAATCCTTTCCTATCTTTCTCCAACATCCTCTGCCAGAGGGCGTATTGTAACCCTACTTTAATCCTATGTCTATCCACAATCCTGTCCTATTTTTCTCCTACATCCTCTGCCATGGGGTGACTATTGTTACCCTAATTTAATCCTATGTCTATCAACAATCCTTTCCTATCTTTCTGCTACATCCTCTGCCAGGTGGTGCATTGTTACCCTACTTAATTCATATGTCTATCCAAAATCCTTTCCTATCTTTCTCCTACATCCTCTGCCAGGGGGTGTATCATGACCCTACTTTAATCCTATGTCTATCCACAAACCTGTCCTATCTTTCTCCTACATCCTCTGCCAGGGGGCGTATTGTAACCTTACTTTAATCTTATGTCTATCCACAATCCTTTCCTGTCGTTCTCCTACATCCTCTGCCAGGGGGCGTATTGTAACCTTACTTTAATCCTATGTCTATCCACAATCCTTTCCTATCTTTCTCCTACATCTTTTGCCGTGGGGGGGAGTATTGTTACCCTACTTTAATCCTATGTCTATCCCCAATTCTTTCCTATCTTTATCCTACATCCTCTGCCAGGAGGAATATTGTTACCCTACTTTATTCCTATGTCTATCCACAATCCTTTCCTATCTTTCTCCTACGTTCTCTGCCAGGGGGAGTATTGTTACCCTACTTTAATCCTATGTCTATCCACAATCCTTTCCTATCTTTCTCCTACATCTTTTGCCGGGGGGGAGTATTGTTACCCTACTTTAATCCTATGTCTATCCCCAATTCTTTCCTATCTTTATCCTACATCCTCTGCCAGGGGGAGTATTGTTACCCTACTTTAATCCTATGTTTATCCCCAATTCTTTTCTATCTTTCTGCTACAGCCTCTGCCAGGGGGTGTGTTGTTACCCTACTTTAATCCTATGTCTATCCACAATCCTTTCCTATCTTTCTCCTACATCCTCTGCCAGAGGGCGTATTGTAACCCTACTTTAATCCTATGTCTATCCACAATCCTTTCCTATCTTTCTCCTACATCCTCTGCCAGGGGGCGTTGTAACCCTACTTAAATCCTATGTCTATCCACAATCCTTTCCTATCATTCTCCTACATCCTCTGCCAGGGGGCGTATTGTATCCCTACTTTATTCCTATGTCTATCCACAATCCTGTCCTATCTTTCTCCTACATCCTCTGCCAAGGGGGCGTATTGTAACCCTACTTTAATCCTATGTCTATCCACAATCCTTTCCTATCTTTCTGCTACATCCTCTGCCAGGGGGTGTATCATGACCCTACTTTGATCCTATGTCTATCCACAATCCTTTCCTATCTTTCTCCTACATCCTCTGCCAGAGGGCGTATTGTAACCCTACTTTAATCCTATGTCTATCCAAAATCCTTTCCTATCTTTCTCCTACATCCTCTGCCAGGGGGCGTATTGTAACCCTACTTTAATCCTATGTCTATCCACAATACTTTCCTATCTTTCTCCTACATCCTCTGCCAGGGGGGCGTATTGTAACCCTACTTTAATCCTATGTCTATCCACAATCCTTTAATATCTTTCTCCTACATCCTCTGCCAGGGGGTGTATCATGACCCTACTTTAATCCTATGTCTATCCACAATCCTGTCCTATCTTTCTCCTACATCCTCTGCCAGGGGGCGTATTGTAACCTTACTTTAATCCTACGTCTATCCACAATCCTTTCCTATCTTTGTCGTACATCCTCTGCCAGGGGGTGTATCATGACCCTACTTTAATCCTATGTCTATCCACAATCCTTTCCTATCTTTCTCCTACATCCTCTGCCAGGGGGCGTATTGTAACCTTACTTTAATCCTATGTCTATCCACAATCCTTTCCTATCTTTCTCCTACATCCTCTGACAGGAGGAGTATTGTTACCCTACTTTAATCCTATGTCTATCCACAATCCTTTCCTATCTTTCTCCTACATCCTCTGCCAGGGGGCGTATTGTAACCTTACTTTAATCCTATGTCTATCCACAATCCTTTCCTATCTTTCTCCTACATCCTCTGCCAGGGGGTGTATCATGACCCTACTTTGATCCTATGTCTATCCACAATCTTTTCCTATCTTTCTCCTACATCCTCTGCCAGAGGGCGTATTGTAACCCTACTTTAATCCTATGTCTATCCACAATCCTTTCCTATCTTTCTCCTACATCCTCTGCCAGGGGGCGTATTGTAACCCTACTTAAATCCTATGTCTATCCACAATCCTTTCCTATTTTTCTTCTACATCCTCTGCCAGGGGGCGTATTGTAACCCTACTTTAATCCTATGTCTATCCACAATCCTTTCCTATCTTACTCCTACATCCTCTGCCAGGGGGCGTATTGTAACCCTTTTTTAATCCTATGTCTATCCACAATCCTTTCCTATCTTTCACCTACATCCTCTGCCAGGGGGGCGTATTGTAACCCTACTTTAATCCTATATCTATCCACAATCCTTTCCTATCTTTCTCCTACATCCTCTGCCAGGGGGTGTGTCATGGCCCTACTTTAATCCTATGTCTATCCACAATCCTGTCCTATCTTTCTCCTACATCCTCTGCCAGGGGGCGTATTGTAACCTTACTTTAATCTTATGTCTATCCACAATCCTTTCCTGTCGTTCTCCTACATCCTCTGCCAGGGGGCGTATTGTAACCTTACTTTAATCCTATGTCTATCCACAATCCTTTCCTATCTTTCTCCTACATCCTCTGCCAGGGGGCGTATTGTAACCTTACTTTAATCCTATGTCTATCCACATTCCTTTCCTATCTTTCTCGTACATCCTCTGCCAGGGGGCGTATCATGACCCTACTTTAATCCTATGTCTATCCACAATCCTTTCCTATCTTTCTACTACATCCTCTGCCAGGGGGCGTATTGTAACCTTACTTTAATCCTATGTCTATCCACAATTCTTTCTTATCTTTATCCTACATCCTCTGCCAGGGGGAGTATTGTTACCTTACTTTAATCCTATGTCTATCCACAATTCTTTCCTATCTTTATCCTACATCCTCTGCCAGGGAGAGTATTGTTACCCTACTTTAATCCTATGTCTATCCCCAATTCTTTCCTATCTTTATCCTACATCCTCTGCCAGGGGGAGTATTGTTACCCTACTTTAATCCTATGTCTATCCACAATCCTTTCCTATCTTTCTCCTACATCTTTTGCCGGGGGAGAGTATTGTTACCCTACTTTAATCCTATGTTTATCCCCAATTCTTTCCTATGTTTCTGCTACAGCCTCTGCCAGGGGGTGTATTGTTACCCTACTTTAATCCTATGTCTATCCACAATCCTTTCCTATCTTTCTCCTACATCCTCTGCCAGAGGGCGTATTGTAACCCTACTTTAATCCTATGTCTATCCACAACCCTTTCCTATCTTTCTCCTACATCCTCTGCCAGGGGGCGTGTTGTAACCCTACTTAAATCCTATGTCTATCCACAATCCTTTACTATCTTTCTCCTACATCCTCTGCCAGGGGGCGTATTGTAACCCTACTTTAATCCTATGTCTATCCACAATCCTGTCCTATCTTTCTCCTACATCCTCTGCCAGGGGGTGTATCATGACCCTACTTTGATCCTATGTCTATCCACAATCCTTTCCTATCTTTCTCCTACGTTCTCTGCCAGGGGGTGTATTGTTACCCTACTTTAATACTATGTCTATCCACAACCCTTTCCTATCTTTCTCCCACAACCTCTACCAGGGTGACTATTGTTACCCTAATTTAATCCTATGTCTATCAACAATCCTTTCCTATCTTTCTGCTACATCCTCTGCCAGGTGGTGCATTGTTACCCTACTTAATTCTTATGTCTATCCAAAATCCTTTCCTATCTTTCTCCTACATCCTCTGCCAGGGGGTGCATTGTTACCCTACTTTAACCCTATGTCTATCCACAATCCTTTCCTATCTTTCTCCTACATCCTCTGCCAGGGGGAGTATTGTTACCCTACTTTAATCCTATGTCTATCCACAATCCTTTCCTATCTTTCTCCTACATCCTCTGCCAGAGGGCGTATTGTAACCCTACTTTAATCCTATGTCTATCCACAATCCTTTCCTATCTTTCTCCTACATCCTCTACCAGGGGGCGTATTTTAACCCTACTTAAATCCTATGTCTATCCACAATCCTTTCCTATCTTTCTCCTACGTTCTCTGCCAGGGGGTGTATTGTTACCCTACTTTAATACTATGTCTATCCACAACCCTTTCCTATCTTTCTCCCACAACCTCTACCAGGGTGACTATTATTACCCTACTTTAATCCTATGTCTATCCACAATCCTCTCCTATCTTTCTGCTACATCCTCTGCCAGGGGGCGTATTGTAACCCTACTTAAATCCTATGTCTATCCACAATCCTTTCCTATCTTTCTCCTACATCCTCTGCCAGGGGGCGTATTGTAACCCTACTTTAATCCTATGTCTATCCACAATCCTTTCCTATCTTACTCCTACATCCTCTGCCAGGGGGCGTATTGTAACCCTACTTTAATCCTATGTCTATCCACAATCCTTTCCTATCTTTCACCTACATCCTCTGCCAGGGGGGCGTATTGTAACCCTACTTTAATCCTATGTCTATCCACAATCCTTTCCTATCTTTCTCCTACATCCTCTGCCAGGGGGTGTATCATGACCCTACTTTAATCCTATGTCTATCCACAATCCTGTCCTATCTTTCTCCTACATCCTCTGCCAGGGGGCGTTTTGTAACCTTACTTTAATCTTATGTCTATCCACAATCCTTTCCTGTCGTTCTCCTACATCCTCTGCCAGGGGGCGTATTGTAACCTTACTTTAATCCTATGTCTATCCACAATCCTTTCCTATCTTTCTCCTACATCCTCTGCCAGGGGGCGTATTGTAACCTTACTTTAATCCTATGTCTATCCACAATCCTTTCCTATCTTTCTCCTACATCCTCTGACAGGAGTAGTATTGTTACCCTACTTTAATCCTATGTCTATCCACAATCCTTTCCTATCTTTCTCCTACATCCTCTGCCAGGGGGCGTATTGTAACCTTACTTTAATCCTATATCTATCAACAATCCTTTTCTATCTTTCTCCTACATCCTCTGCCAGGGGGTGTATCATGACCCTACTTTGATCCTATGTCTATCCACAATCCTTTCCTATCTTTCTCCTACATCCTCTGCCAGAGGGCGTATTGTAACCCTACTTTAATCCTATGTCTATCCACAATCCTTTCCTATCTTTCTCCTACATCCTCTGCCAGGGGGCGTATTGTAACCCTACTTAAATCCTATGTCTATCCACAATCCTTTCCTATCTTTCTCCTACATCCTCTGCCAGGGGGCGTATTGTAACCCTACTTTAATCCTATGTCTATCCACAATCCTTTCCTATTTTACTCCTACATCCTCTGCCAGGGGGCGTATTGTAACCCTACTTTAATCCTATGTCTATCCACAATCCTTTCCTATCGTTCACCTACATCCTCTGCCAGGGGGGCGTATTGTAACCCTACTTTAATCCTATGTCTATCCACAATCCTTTCCTATCTTTCTCCTACATCCTCTGTCAGGGGGTGTATCATGACCCTACTTTAATCCTATGTCTATCCACAATCCTTTCCTACCTTTCTCCTACATCCTCTGCCAGGGGGCGTATTGTAACCTTACTTTAATCCTATGTCTATCCACAATCCTTTCCTATCTTTCTCGTACATCCTCTGCCAGGGGGTGTATCATGACCCTACTTTAATCCTATGTCTATCCACAATCCTTTCCTATCTTTGTCCTACATCCTCTGCCAGGGGGTGTATTGTAACCTTACTTTAATCCTATGTCTATCCACAATCCTTTCCTATCTTTCTCCTACATCCTCTGACAGGAGGAGTATTGTTACCCTACTTTAATACTATGTCTATCCACAATCCTTTCCTATCTTTCTCCTACATCCTCTGCCAGGGGGCGTATTGTAACCTTACTTTAATCCTATGTCTATCCACAATCCTTTCCTATCTTTCTCCTACATCCTCTGCCAGGGGGCGTAATGTAACCCTACTTAAATCCTATGTCTATCCACAATCCTTTCCTATCTTTCTCCTACATCCTCTGCCAGGGGGCGTATTGTAACCCTACTTTAATCCAATGACTATCCACAATCCTTTCCTATCTTTCTCCTACATCCTCTGCCAGGGGGCGTATTGTAACCCTACTTTAATCCTATGCCTATCCACAATCCTGTCCTATCTTTCTCCTACATCCTCTGCCATTGGGTGTATCATGACCCTACTTTGATCCTATGTCTATCCACAATCCTTTCCTATCTTTCTCCTACATCCTCTGCCAGGGGGCGTATTGTAACCTTACTTTAATCTTATGTCTATCCACAATCCTTTCCTGTCGTTCTCCTACATCCTCTGCCAGGGGGCGTATTGTAACCTTACTTTAATCCTATGTCTATCCACAATCCTTTCCTATCTTTCTCCTACATCCTCTGCCAGGGGGCGTATTGTAAGCTTACTTTAATCCTATGTCTATCCACAATCCTTTCCTATCTTTCTCGTACATCATCTGCCAGGGGGTGTATCATGACCCTACTTTAATCCTATGTCTATCCACAATCCTTTCCTATCTTTCTCCTACATCCTCTGCCAGGGGGCGTATTGTAACCTTACTTTAATCCTATGTCTATCCACAATCCTTTCCTATCTTTCTCCTACATCCTCTGACAGGAGGAGTATTGTTACCCTACTTTAATCCTATGTCTATCCACAATCCTTTCCTATCTTTCTCCTACATCCTCTGCCAGGGGGCGTATTGTAACCTTACTTTAATCCTATGTCTATCCACAATCCATTCTTATCTTTCTCCTACATCCTCTGCCAGGGGTGTATCATGACCCTACTTTGATCCTATGTCTATCCACAATCCTTTCCTATCTTTCTCCTACATCCTCTGCCAGAGGGCGTATTGTAACCCTACTTTAATCCTATGTCTATCCACAATCCTGTCCTATCTTTCTCCTACATCCTCTGCCAGTGGGCGTATTGTAACCCTACTTTAATCCTATGTCTATCCACAATCCTTTCCTATCTTTCTCCTACATCCTTTGCCAGGGGGTGTATCATGACCCTACTTTAATCCTATGTCTATCCACAATCCTGTCCTATCTTTCTCCTACATCCTCTGCCAGGGGGCGTATTGTAACCATACTTTAATATTATGACTATCCACAATCCTTTCTTATCTTTCTCCTACATCTTTTGCCGGGGGGGGGGGGAATATTGTTACCCTACTTTAATCCTATGTCTATCCCCAATTCTGTCCTATCTTTATCCTACATCCTCTGCCAGGGGGAGTAATGTTACCCTACTTTAATCCTATGTCTATCCACAATCCTTTCCTATCTTTCTCCTACGTTCTCTGCCGGGGGTGTATTGTTACCCTACTTTAATCCTATGTCTATCCACAATCCTTACCTATCTTTCTCCTACATCTTTTGCTGGGGGGGAGTATTGTTACCCTACCTTAATCCTATGTCTATCCCCAATTCTTTCCTATCTTTATCCTACATCCTCTGCCAGGGGGAGTATTGTTACCCTACTTTAATCCTATGTCTATCCACAATCCTTTCCTATCTTTCTCCTACATCTTTTGCCGGGGGAGAGTATTGTTACCCTACTTTAATCCTATGTTTATCCCCAATTCTTTCCTATGTTTCTGCTACAGCCTCTGCCAGGGGGTGTATTGTTACCCTACTTCAATCCTATGTCTATCCACAATCCTTTCCTATCTTTCTCCTACATCCTCTGCCAGAGGGCGTATTGTAACCCTACTTTAATCCTATGTCTATCCACAACCCTTTCCTATCTTTCTCCTACATCCTCTGCCAGGGGGCGTGTTGTAACCCTACTTAAATCCTATGTCTATCCACAATCCTTTCCTATCTTTCTCCTACATCCTCTGCCAGGGGGCGTATTGTAACCCTACTTTAATCCTATGTCTATCCACAATCCTGTCCTATCTTTCTCCTACATCCTCTGCCAGGGGGTGTATCATGACCCTACTTTGATCCTATGTCTATCCACAATCCTTTCCTATCTTTCTCCTACGTTCTCTGCCAGGGGGTGTATTGTTACCCTACTTTAATACTATGTCCATCCACAACCCTTTCCTATCTTTCTCCCACAACCTCTACCAGGGTGAGTATTGTTACCCTAATTTAATCCTATGTCTATCAACAATCCTTTCCTATCTTTCTGCTACATCCTCTGCCAGGTGGTGCATTGTAACCCTACTTAATTCTTATGTCTATCCAAAATCCTTTCCTATCTTTCTCCTACATCCTCTGCCAGGGGGTGCATTGTTACCCTACTTTAACCCTATGTCTATCCACAATCCTTTCCTATCTTTCTCCTACATCCTCTGCCAGGGGGTGCATTGTTACCCTACTTTAATCCTATGTCTATCCACAATCCTTTCCTATCTTTCTCCTACATCCTCTGCCAGGTGGTGCATTGTAACCCTACTTAATTCTTATGTCTATCCACAATCCTTTCCTATCTTTCTCCTACATCCTCTGCCAGGGGGTGCATTGTTACCCTACTTTAACCCTATGTCTATCCACAATCCTTTCCTATCTTTCTCCTACATCCTCTGCCAGGGGGTGCATTGTTACCCTACTTTAACCCTATGTCTATCCACAATCCTTTCCTATCTTTCTCCTACATCCTCTGCCAGGGGGTGCATTGTTACCCTACTTTAATCCTATGTCTATCCACAATCCTTTCCTATCTTTCTCCTACATCCTCTGCCAGGTGGTGCATTGTAACCCTACTGTATTCTTATGTCTATCCACAATCCTTTCCTATCTTTCTCCTACATCCTCTGCCAGGGGGTGCATTGTTACCCTACTTTAATCCTATGTCTATATACAATCCTTTCCTATCTTTCTGCTACATCCTCTGCCAGGTGGTGCATTGTAACCCTACTTAATTCTTATGTCTATCCACAATCCTTTCCTATCTTTCTCCTACATCCTCTGCCAGGGGGTGCATTGTTACCCTACTTTAACCCTATGTCTATCCACAATCCTTTCCTATCTTTCTCCTACATCCTCTGCCAGGGGGTGCATTGTTACCCTACTTTAACCCTATGTCTATCCACAATCCTTTCCTATCTTTCTCCTACATCCTCTGCCAGGGGGAGTATTGTTACCCTACTTTAATCCTATGTCTATCCACAATCCTTTCCTATCTTTCTCCTACATCCTCTGCCAGGGGGTGCATTGTTACCCTATTTTAATCCTATGTCTATCCACAATCCTTTCCTATCTTTCTCCTACATCCTCTGCCATGGGGTGTATTGTTACCCTACTTTAATCCTATGTCTATCCACAATCCTGTCCTATCTTTCTCCTACATCCTCTGACAGGAGGAGTATTGTAACCTTACTTTAATCCTATGTCTATCTACAATCCTTTCCTATCTTTCTCCTACATCCTCTGCCAGGGGGAGTATTGTTACACTACTTTAATCCTATATCTATCCACAATCCTTTCCTATCTTTCTCCTACATCCTCTGCCAAGGTGTGTAGTGTCTTTTCTACTTTAATTCTATGTTTATTCACAATCCTCTTCTACCTGTTAACAGCATCCTTTGATATGGGGCGTTATCCCCCACTTAAATTCTATTTTTATTCATATTCCTCTCCTAACATTCTATGGCATATTAACCTTACTGGGTGATGGTTGAAAAAAATGTTTAAAACTATAATCAAAACAAATCTATTTCGATTGAAGTGAAAGAAGGTGAGCGATTGTCGTCATGTGAGCATGTGATCGTCGTAACGACAAGTCCTAACGTTTGATGTAGCGTGACCGGCGAAAGGCCAATCACAGATACATACAAGAGCGATTAAACCCAAACAAAAGTATAATGCAGAAGGCGGGAAGTGTTCCAATAAAACTAATCCTGCCATCGCTACGCAATAAGCGTCGGCCAGGCTTCGTTAATTTTCATTGTGAAGGGGTGTAAATTTGGCGTTCTAATTGTCGGTAGAGTCGTAAAGGGTTGTGTTTACGACGGTCTGACGTGTTGGGGGAGCAGATTAAGTTGACCCGGACTTTAAGAAAACAGATCGTTATATGCTCCGTAGGCAAGTGCTGTCAAATCCAAAGAGTTTTCTTTAAAAAATGTTGTGAGTTTTGGACTTGTAGAAAGACAACACATTATTACCTTAAAACTAGGGAATGTGGTTTCACAATTTGGGAAAACTGTTTTACGCTAGCGTTGCTAATTTTTAAAATAAACATTAAATAACCTTCAATAATACAAACATGGAAAACCATAACAGAAACATTTAAACAGGAAACTAACATAAACTATTTAAAAACTACACAAACTATACATACATTACTATATATAAGCTGAATAAACTGCATACATATCTAAATGTCTCTTGTACACATTTCAATAACATCTCAAATGGAAATTTAGTTTTATGATAATTTCGCTCTCTAATGATCCAACTTTAGCGCATCTAATGATGAAAGTTACGTAACGAATATTTAAATATTTAAGTAAGTTTTTTAGATTACATATTTCCAAATATTTGTAATATACATTTTAGTAATATAATATAAGAACAATAAACATATTAATGAATTGTTTTATATTTATTATTAAATTATGAATAAACATATCATAATTTTAAAATTAAATAAATATATATAAATAACCTATATATATATATATATTTATATTTATATATATGATGAATATTAGACAATTCTAGTGAGGCGACGATTCTATGCATTACAAAATAAACGGATGTAGTCCACATATTAGTGCCTATTCATCATATTTTTCCATCCGTGAAGGAATACGTATCAGCATATGCCTCGCCCTATAAGTCCCTCATAATAGCCTTTCCTACGAGACACTTTAACTTTTATAAATATATATATATATACATATATATATATATATATATGTATATATATATATATATATATATATATATATATATATATATATATATTAAACAACATAGGTTATTCAAATACAAGAATATTTATTAATTTATATCCAAAACTTTTCGTTGGTAAACAGTACCAACATCATTAGGAATGAATTTTCATTCCTGATGATGTTGGTACTGTTTACCAACGAAAAGCTTTGGATATAAATTATTAAATATTCTTGTATTTGAATAACCTATGTTGTTTTAAATTATTAAACAAGAAAACGTATTATATATATATATATATATATATGTGTGTGTGTGTGTGTGTGTGTGTGTGTGTGTGTGTGTGTGTGTGTGTGTGTGTGTGTGTGTGTGTGTGTGTGTGTGTGTGTGTGTGTGTGTGTGTGTGTGTGTGTGTGTGTGTGTGTGTGTGTGTGTGTGCGTGGTGTGTGTGTGTGTGTGTGTGTGTGTGTGTGTGTGTGTGAGTGTGTGCAAAAAAATCATCTTCGAATTTTACACATATACACATACTAGAATATAATAAAGTACACATAGATTATTTATTATTATAATGTACCGTAATCGACACATTTCCTTGACTTTTGTAATGAATACGAATTTTACATAATAGAAATAAAAGTTACAAAAGGGAGTTGGGATTTCAGCTTACAAACTGAATATTTTATAAAGCTTTTCTATTTCACACATCTTCGAACCATCCAAAAGTTCTTGTTTCGTGGAGTGGAGTTATCAACAGGAACGTGTTATCGAGTTTTGCAATTAGGATCATGAAATATGCTTGTAAATGAGGATAATGGTTGTTACCGAAAAGTAAATAAGATTCTTTCTGTGAATCTGTGTTTAATTTATTGTTATAAGTTTAATATTTTTGTAGTAATTTGCTGTTTAAGATATTTATAATTAGCAACAGTGTTGCCTGCTTTATTATGTCGCAGATTCTTTTATATTTCATTAGATTAAATTTATTGGATTTATAGAAATACGGTAAATATATTTTTGAGAATTTCAGGAGCAAAAGTAGATATTTGAGATATGACGTCATTTTACCCTGATTAGAAAGTGACCACTATTTTATTTTTTAATTATTATTTACGTTTAAAACCATTATCCAGCGACGAATTTTTTTTAAATCTGATGTTTTCTTAGTTTTATTTCCTTCAATAAACTTCCCTGAAATTATTAATATCAGCTGTTCCTTGAAGTTTTACTTTAAGATTCTAACCAGCTCTGGTGAAGCTCCGTCCGAGAGATGTGCACCCCTAGTAGGCCTATTTGCCTCTCAGTGATGTCCCAGTGGACAAGTTATTAAATCATCGCACAGAGACATATTCACAGATAAGGGTTGTCCGCACGAACTAGCCATCATATCACATTGCAAGGGATGAAATCAGCGAGTACCCTTGGCTGCAAACCTAGTTACCGCATGATCACCGTCCCTTGAAAGGTCGTTTCCTCAGAAATTCAATTTCACGCAACGAAGTGGACGCTGTTTCCCCGTCGCCTTCTTGCTGCTCATAGATTGTTTGTCTGATATAAAAATAAATGAGCAAAACTCTAAACGTAACAATGCTCAAATTGTTAGGTATATATTCTTCTTTTTTACTTAAGGATATTTACATCAATCTCAGGCTTAGATGATATTCCAATAAAAATAATTAAATCTAGAAATGTAGAAAGTCCTCAGGTACATGCAAAAATATTGAAACTTAATGCTAATGCCTCTAAAATATGTTTTTTTAAAATTAATTCTACTTAGCCGAAAAAATATTATTTTAATTACTTTTTATTAAATAATTATAATTAATATAAATATGTAAATACATATGACAGAATCACAATATTAAGTGGCTACATAGGAGGCAAAGTTATTTATTAAAATGAGTTATTTAAATTTAATTAATGAATTATTATTTGAAAGAAACTGTTAACATCAGAGAAGTATTAAAAAATTTAAGCTATTTGAACTTGAGTTGACGAATTAACAGTATTTTAATAATAATTAAAAATTTGAACTATATATATATATATATATGTATATATATATATATATATATATATATATATATATATATATATATATATACATATATATAGGAAGTGTGTGAAATAAAAATAATTTCAAAAAAAGAAGAAAAAAATAATTTTACTTACAACATTTAAAAGCTGCATACACTCAGCAAAATACAGTGTTGTTTTGCACGACATTGATACATAAATGTAGCTAAATTACAATAAAGCTGCGAAGTATTAGGTTTGGTTACAAAAAAATATTTCCTAGCTAAAGTTACAGCATTTACGTGTGAAAAGTACACTGGAATATACATGAACAATACGAGATCACGTGATGTGATCAGTTTAAATGTCGGAGGCTACCTTACATATCAACCAAGCCTACGCTAGTAAACTTTATAATTATTTAATAGCCTAACCTAATCCATTCGGATGGGGGATAGTATAGTTTAGTTTTATATAGAAGCTTCGGATGTAAGACGTTTTATGTCTTTTCAAAATGAGCTATTTTAATCTTTATTCAAAATTTTCATTTATTAAGGTGTCTGTATCGAGTTTTACTGTGTTTACGATATTCCTAAGAACATTTTATCACCAGTTTTAATTTATATTGCAATATCTTTTAAATATAGCTTGAAGTATTGAATAAACTTGACTATTACTTTTTTTCAACTTGAAAGCGATATTTGTTTTAATGATGAAAATACGAGTTTGTAAATATTTTATTGTTTATCATTTATTATTCGTCACACATAATTAGTACTAACATATAGGTCTACACATCAAATTATGACAAATTGTGTTAAGGAAAAACAATTTGAAGAAGGCACACAATTTTAAATTTTTTAAATTAAAATTTAATAAATTCGATATAATTTTAAAAGAACTCAATTACTAAATAAATCCTTGAATTTTGTAGTCCATTACGTTTGGCGAAACTTAAGTAAATAAGTGTAATTAATTAACCATACGTAAACAGACATCAAATAAAAGAGCGCACACATTTCAAAAAATAGAGTGCAAAATAGCATACAAAACTAATAACAATTTATAATACAAAATACAACACGACACCAGTAACAAAGATAAACTACAAGCACCAGGCGTACACAAATTAAACTGCAACCAGTGAAACGAATTCTACATTAGGCAAACAGGTCGCTGCTTCAAAGAGTCGAGGAATACAGAAAGATTACTAACTCAGCATTTTACAATCACATAAGAGAAACAGGACACGGATACACAGAGATTTACCATAACCTAGAAATCTTACACATCAACAAAAAAGGACATTTCAACACACGAGAACAATAAGAAATTTACAATCACACAAAAACACAAAGTACAAACATATTAAACGAACAAACCTAATACAAATCATACATACTCTTTGTTACTATCGAAAACCTGCCTTTTAAACCGTCACCGCTTGACCCGACATCTCCAAGCAGAAGACACTGATGAAGATCGGCACATTGCGATCGAAAACGTCGCAGTAAGTTTTAACAAATTTACAAAATTTAAAGTTCGGATAGTCATAAACTAATGTTAAAGTGATTAACTAAATAAGCATTACTCAAAATGTGATTTTAATTGTTTCTTCTTCAATAAAAGTAATTTTGCATTGTTGTTAAGATGCATGAAAAGGGTTAAGCTGTTCATATTGATAAAAACGATTGTGGCACCCCTAGGAAGCGAATCGATAAGCTCGGTCGTATTTGTCCAGAATGCTAGTTTCTAGTTTTAAATACATTTTAAACTCTTCACTGTAGCACATGAAGTAGACAGACTGATTTAATTGTTATTGTAAGTTATTAGTTTTGATACATTGATTATATTTAGTTAATAATGATTGAAAAATTCAAATTTTAATGGGTGTGCTTTCTATGCTGCTTGACTGCAACCAGTGTAAATCCTGGATTAATTCAGGAGGCACACTTGTTGGACGGATCCAGGAGATTAGGCGGTGTCCTACAACTATTTCTACAAAAGAAGTTTTATTTCGGCTATGTGTTCTCTAACACTCAGCGAAATCTATCGGTAAATCTGTGAAATGTAACATAGTAAGTAATAATAATAATAACAGAGTGAAGAATTCATTGATGGTGTTATGATATAATAAATCATGTACAATATTGTCTTGATACAATAAAGTTATAGGTTAATTTTATTTATATGTGTAAGAATGTATTTAAGTAGGCAAATGGGCGTTGTTTAAAATTGTTTTTGCTGTAAGTGTTAACGATTTAAGGAAAACTATTTATTCAGCAAAGAGTGGTAAACGCGACCAAATATATACAATATATATATATATATATAATGTTTTCTTCTTGAATAATTTAAAACAACATAAGTTATTCAAATACAAGAATATTTATTAATTTATATTCAAAGCTTTTCGTTGGTAAACAGTACCAACATCATCAGAAATGAAAATTACAATAATCAATATATATAGAAATATATATATATATATATATATATATATATATATATATATATATATATGAAGTTAATACTATTACATGTAAATAATTTTTTCCACCACTAAGTGCAATAATTTTACCTTATGTGATGAGGTACCTATCGGTCACTTGACCATTGTCGAGTCACTGATTATTTTTCTATATTTTTCTGATGTGAAGGTTCGGTCCGTGATGTTGGTATTTGTTGACGTCACATATTTCTTCTTAAACCTCGTGTATAATGTTTTTCAATAGTATGTCTTCTGCATATGTTGTCTGTAGGTTCATTAAATTATTGTGTATGTTTTTATAAATGTGGTATTTTTCTAGTGAGTTAGGGTTAGGTTATTTCGAATTTGTTATTTCAAGTTTATGTGATATTAGGTGTGCTGCAACATTTGATGCTTTTGTATTATTATTTTTGAATGCTCTATAATGTTCTTCAAAACTTACTTTGTAAATTCCTGATAGGTTATGTTTTTCTGTATTTGTTTTGTGATTTGTGTTATTAAGATATTTTATTATTTAGTTGTTTAGTTTGTATGTTGGATTGTAGTGTTCTTTGTTGTATGTATTTGATATCTTTTCTATTTTGTTAATGGTGTATTTTAATTTTAGGTAGATTTTTTTATAAATTTTGTGTTCGAGTTGAAGTGTTGTGTTGAGGTTAGTTTTTTTGGTAATTTATCGTATATGTTTTTATAAGGTGTTTGTTGTATCCATTTTCTATTGCTATTTTTGCAATGTTATCTAATTCTTCATATAATTTTTGTTTGTTATCTTGTGTGTATTTTATTGCTTTATTTATCATGTTACTGTAAGTATTAATTTTGCGTGTCCAGGGGTGGTTAGAGTTGTTATATATATATATATATATATATATATATATATATTTATTTATTTATTTATTTATTTATTTATTATTGTAATTTATTTATTATTTATTGTAATTTTCATTCCTGATGATGTTGGTACTGTTTACCAACGAAAAGCTTTGGATATAAAAATAAATATTCTTGTAATTGAATAACCTATGTTGTTTTAAATTATTAAACAAGAAAACGTATTATATATATATATATATATATATATATATATACACACACACACACACACACACACACACACACACACACACACATATATATATATATATATATATATATATATATATATATATATATGCACTGCAGACTAAAACAGTCAACGCACGGCGCAGTGTAGACAATTTAACGTCAATGATTATCGTGGAACCGTAAACCAGTAACGACATTAAACTAATGACAACAATACCCCAAGTGGTATAGCTAAAATGAAATAAAAATTCTTTCATTTAGACCTTATACAGAGCGCTTCCACAGTTACGTGCCAACAAAGGGCATTCCGTCCAGACAGGGTTACGTCACCAAACAATACATGGCTTCAAACAATACACTGACTATATTGATTCTGATTTCAATAACGCATCGGCTCTGACAGTCTAGTGGCTCACTATGACCTGCCACCCTAGGTGCTTCTGTTGCTAGGCGACCTTACAATCTCCGATAATGATTCTTTGTGGCCAAACGTAATGAGGCCTCCTTTGATGTCCGACCACCTTGTTAATCCTCTTTCTTTGTCCTCTGCCCTCAGACAGGCTGGTGGTTATTAACGTCTGAAATGGGTTGTAGCACCATTATCTGCCCACAACTGTGCGAAATCCAAAGTCATTGATTCTTCATTAGTAACATGTCTTTTGTTTTATAATGATCAATGTATGATTGTAGCAATGTCTTGTGCAATGATTCCATATCAAACTTTGATGCATACATGTTGTGGTAACACTGTGAGTAGGTTAGAGTTGTAGTGATGTTCTGGTAACATTGTACACAGGTTATAGTCGTGCTGATGTGGCAACACTGTGCAAAGGTTGTGGTTGTAATGATATTGTGGTAACACTGCATAGGTTGTGGTTGTAATGGTGTTGTGGTAACACTGTCCATAGGTTGTGGTTGTAATGGTGTTGTGGTAACGCTGTCCATAGGTTGTGGTTGTAATGATGTTGTGGTAACGTAGTAAATAGGTTGTGGTTGTAACGATCTTGTAACGCTGTAAATAGGTTGTGGTTATACTGACGTTATGGTAGCACTGTCCATAGGTTGTGGTTTTACTGGTGTTGTGGTAACACTCCATTGGTTTTGGTTATACTAATGTTATGGTAACACTGTCCATAGGTTTTGGTTATACTGGTGTTATGGTAACACTGTGGATTAGTTGTGGTAACACTCCATTGGTTTTGGTTATACTGCTTTTATGGTAACACTGTCCATAAGTTTTGATTATAATGATGTTGTGGTAACACTGTGTATAGGTTGTGGTTGTAATGATGATGTAGTAACACTGTGCATAGGTTGTGGTTGAAATGATGATGTAGTAACACTGTGCATAGGTTGTGGTTGTAATGATGATGTAGTAACACTGTGCATAGGTTGTGGTTATAATGATGATGTAGTAACACTGTGCATAGGTTGTGGTTGTAATGATGTTTGGTAACACTGTGCATAGGCTGTGGTTGTAATGATGTTGTGGTAACATCGTGCATAGGTTGTGGTTGTAATGATGTTGTGGTAACACTGTGCATAGGTTGTAGTTATAATGATGATGTAGTAACACTGTGCATAGGTTGTGGTTGTAATGATGTTTGGTAACACTGAATAGGTTGTGGTTGTATGATGTTGTGGTAACACTGTGCATAGGTTGTGGTTGTAATGATGTTTGGTAACACTGTGCATAGGCTGTGGTTGTAATGATGTTGTGGTAACATCGTGCGTAGGTTGTGGTTATACCGGCGTTTTGGTAACACTGTGCATAGGTTGTGGTTAAAGTGATGTTGTGGCAACATTAGTTTTTACTAAATTATGTTGTCTAAAATAAAAACAAGCAGTATCAAAAAAATGAAAGTCAGTTCTTACTCTGGTCAACTAAGACAAACTTTACTTCAGAAACTTTTTATTAATTAATTGCAATTAATATAAATAAATTAACTTAGCCTATGCGTTAAAACAGCTGTTCTACCACATAAACATACCTATAACATAAAATCAGCTATCTAATGAAATCATTTGTTATCAGTTCATTTAAGCCAAATGGGACGAAATAACTATATTGCATTCCTTTCCCCTTTTGTGAAAAGTATTTCTCAAAGTTTTCACTGTTGGTACATTTTAGAGCATAAAATGGACATTTGGTTTAAGAGAAAGAATTTAGTATTTATTTATAGTGTTGTAGCAAAAAAAAAAATTTTAGAATAAATGAAAAACATCATTGTAAGGAAACATTATTATATTTTGGCAAATATTAGAACCTAATACTTCAAGCAAAACTATTCTAAATCATTAGGGTACGTAAAATAAAATTTGTGCAATAACTCAAAGGGACTTATTAGTAGCCTATATACCTCTTATTTTTTACGGTCTAATGACCTCACAATTGTGTTCCTAAGTTTGTTAGAAGATTTTGCCGGTGTCAGGTTAGACTCACACAGCGTTTGTAGTGAAGTGTTTACTCATCGACTAATACTGAAGATGTCATGAGGTCGAAACCTCTGGCTCTTTATTTTATTTGATGTTTCCGTCCCAATGCATTGTTGGATCATTCTTTCTGTTCAATTAAATAGAATTTTGAACAAATAAATTATTAAACCTAGATACTGCAAACAGTTTTCTATATATTTTAACCTGTTTCAGTTGCTCTGAATCTAGCATATACGTTCGGACAGGCTGTTGTGACAAGAAGCCATTACGTGCATGGGAAGCAAGCCGATCGCTGGGCCTGATACAGCACGGACGCCCCTTCTGAATGCCAATAAAGCCGACGACCGTAAGCCTTCTTTAGCCAGTGTAAGCAAACATATTTCACCGTACCTGTGCTATCGAGATCTCTGTTGGATTGTGAACAATCGCTTGTCAGGATAAACTGACATGTGTCATTTTTTTACAGCTGAGAAAAATCGAGTTGTTTACGTTACCCAACGCTGCATTTTTTTGCAAAACATTTCGGGTATAAAAGTGCGACCGTGTTTAACAACTGGGTTTGTACTATACAAGTTAGGTTTTATAGGTCTACGAAAAAGAATATAATATGAAGAGATGTATTTTATCGCCTTAATTTATAAATAGTTTAGATCTCTTTCTCTATGTTACTCTTAAAGTGTTTAGCACCATAACATTTTATGATATTAAACTCATATTACTTTATAAGTCTTGCCTATCTCAGTGCTACAAAAGTATAACTGTTTCTTGACCTAAACGTTAATTTAATCTCTTCATTTCTTTTATAATCCAGTATTATTGGTAATTTTGTTTAGTTTGTAAAATTTTGCATATTCTGTCCATATAAATTTTGAATAAGAAAAGATGCAATTGAGAAAAAACAGTTTACAACCAGAAAAAAACCTTTTGCAGCGAAAAAAAATTTTCAACCAAAGAAACTTTGCAAAAATAGAAACCTTTTGCTAACAATGTAAATTTTAGTGACCAAAGCAACTTGTTGCAAACAATGGATGTTTTTCCAACCAACGAAACGTTTTGCAAACAATGGAACTTTTCGCAAAGATACATTCTGCTTACTATAAAACTTTTTACAACCAAAGACATTCTTGCAAACAATGAAACTTTTCCCAAAAAAAGAAGCCTTTTGCTAACAGTAAAACATTTAGCAACCAAAGAGACTTTTTGGAACCAAAGAAACCTAACAATAAAACTTTTCGCAATCAAAGAAACTTTTCGCAAACAAAGAAACCTTTTGCTTACAATAAAACATTTTCCAATAAAAGAAAATTTTTCCAAACAATGGAACTTTTCGCAAAGATACATTCTGCTTACTATAAAACTTTTTACAACCAAAGACATTCTTGCAAACAATGAAACTTTTCCCAAAAAAAGAAGCCTTTTGCTAACAGTAAAACATTTAGCAACCAAAGAGACTTTTTGGAACCAAAGAAACCTAACAATAAAACTTTTCGCAATCAAAGAAACTTTTTGCAAACAAAGAAACCTTTTGCTTACAATAAAACATTTTCCAATAAAAGAAAATTTTTCCAAACAATGGAACTTTTCGCAAAGATACATTCTGCTTACTATAAAACTTTTTACAACCAAAGACATTCTTGCAAACAATGAAACTTTTCCCAAACAAAGAAGCCTTTTGCTAACAGTAAAACATTTAGCAACCAAAGAGACTTTTTGGAACCAAAGAAACCTAACAATAAAACTTTTCGCAATCAAAGAAACTTTTCGCAAACAAAGAAACCTTTTGCTTACAATAAAACATTTTCCAATAAAAGAAAATTCTTCCAAACAATGGAACTTTTGGCACCAAATACAATTTTACAACCAAAATATCCTTTGAATAGTAAAAAACGTTTTTGCAACTAAAGGAACTTTTTCAAACAAAGAGGCTTAGCAACCAAAGTAATTGTTTGAAAACACTGATACACTTTTAACATGACTTTATTTCTATCCAGAATCGTTATTTCAGATTTACTGCGTTTATTACATCTGCATTAAATTTGTTTATATCTTTATTTTTATATCTGTCTGTCTAACAACTTTTTGACCAATTTTTAATTCATTAAAATCTTAACATTTTGTTTTACAAATTATATTATATATATAGTGTTTCAAAATGATCTGGTTTGTTTAATACATTTCTTTAATTTGTATACACATATTTAGTTTGTGTTTTTAGTGGTTTGGTGACTCTTATGTATCCAGCATGCGTTAAAAATTACATTTTTTTATTTGTTTCATTTATTTCACGATTTGACTATCGAAATTCTGTCATATTATTTTCCTTCTATTTACAATATTTGATTGCTCTCTTAAGACATTTTCTTCTCTACAAAGATGGTATTGTATGTCATGTAAGAGTTTAAGTTGCAATTTCGTTGTTGTGAAGAAGAGCTCTTCAGAAGAAGAGTATAGTTAGAAACTATACTTATATTTTCTATAGAGTTTTTTGTATTAAACATGTAATGTTATTTATGTTTCTAGTAAAGTTTCGGTCTAATAACACCATTAAAAAATAATAAAAACAAACATTTTTTAAAGTTTATTCCTACCTAGGTCAACAAATTGTTTTTTATTTCAGTTACTTATTATTAAATAAAGTAGCATAGTCTATGCGTTAAAACAGCTGTTCTAGCACATATCCTATAACATAAAATCAGCTGTTTTATGAAATCATATGTTATTCACTTATTTTAGGCCAAATAACGATATTACTACCTTGCCCCTTTCGTGAAAAGTATTTCTCCTCTATAAAACTAAATTTAATTCATTATTAAATTTAAATGATTCATTAATAACTGAAGAAACCGTATTAATATCAATTGTCAACGACTACAAGTTTTATAAAATGTATTTGAACCTGAGTGGATGAATAAAACGTATTTTAATAACGATTGAATATATGAAAAAGAAATATACAAGGAGAATGTGAGCTAATAGAAGGACATAAAAAGAAGTCCTTTGTGTCCTAGAGAATTCAATGCGGAAACAATTCCTCAGACACGACTTGATGTTCTCCTTCAGAGGGGTTGACCTAATAATAATTTTGAAACATTTCATCTGTAGTCTTACAACTGCTCACCAGTGCTGGGGAGGATAGGAGACAATTACAGTACCTCATTGAGAAGATCGTCCTTCTTAAGCCCAAGATGGCTATACAAGTATATGTACAGCCAGAACAGCGAGTTCCCACCCAGAACACATTCATCACGGCTTACACAACTTCAAGTCCACGTGAATCCAACGCAATACATTACACGCAATATTTAACGTTAATATACTTGTCACGCCACGCTAAACATATCTTATTACAATCAATCATTCAGTTCTATAAGCGATGAATGTAATCTAACGTCCCAGGATAAATTGAAAAGTATATTTCGTTTTGGAAGCGTGCATTGTGAGAAGGGCAAAGGTGGACGAGTTCTATTCATGGAGGTTTGGCGTTTGGTTAGATAAACACTCCTCCTGGCCTCTGACTCTCTCGTCGTACATCTCTGTGACAAATGCACTGTAGCCAGACCTCCCGTTGTGTATGGGTTCGTTCTATAGGCGCGAGATGCCGTTAGTAGATCGAATATTTGTTAAAACCAAATACATCTCCTGATTCTACATAGAAAGAGCTTATCAGCTTGGTACATGAGTAATCACTCCCTTTTCCTACACGCGAGGTAGGCATACGGAGGTATGCATATGTGAGACGGAGGCAGCTCGCTAGAGGTTGGTTGCCACGGGTGGCTGGGCGGGTTCCAGGGGACCAGACCCGGGTAAAAATTAAAAAAATAATAATAATAAAGAAACCAAATACACACACACACACACACAGCCGCTGTTTCTATTGATCGTTTGGTCCTAATCATAAAATATACATACTATTATTATCTGCTTCACAGTTATGTTCGTGAAGCAATTTATGCTTCCAGGTGAAGCAGGGGTACATCCCCAGGAACGCAGCTTAGCCCCAACGAAAGTAAACATTTTGGCTTGCATGCCATTTCTGTTTTGAGTGGGCAACAGAAGAAGAGGTTCATATCACTATCCCCATAACCTCGCTAACAAGGTATTTGAAAAGTAATAACCCTCCTTATCTCTTAGCATAAAGATATCCTAGCTCCCAGGGTTCCTGTAAGATCTATCACGGAGTTTTTCTTAGCAGGGTATCTTTCTTGCCAGGTTTTTTCATCCTGCTCTTAGCGCGACACGTACTGTACTGTTTTATTTTCCTATCTCCTGATTTTCCTTGGAAAGAGCTTATAAACTTGGTACATGGGCAATCAATCTTGTTTCCCTCACGCGCGATAAGGATACTAAACTCATGCGCATGTGAGACAGAGTCCCAGACCCGGGGTTAAAAAAACAAATACCTGTATTAGAGCACTGGAATGGTACCAATACCTCGAGATACTCGATTCGTTTAAATTTTAGAACGGTCAAAATAAATTTTCATGTGTTATATGTTACAATGTAGATGTATCACAAATACTCATATACCGTTGAAATAGAACGTTCTTTTAGAGAACTGGTGAATCTTCAAGACCGACTGTATGTGGCCATTGAAACTACTGTGCAAGCCATTATGTGTAGGAAGAAATTAATTACAGCCCACATTCTGGACTAATTCTTGCAAAACTGGAATTACAGGGGATGATATTCGTTCGATTGAAAACAGTTTTTACAAAACATCGCTGGACAAACATCAACAAAAATTTAATTATTTAATGGTTACAACACTGGAATAGAGCCAATAGTTAGAACAGTGAAATGTAACCACCGCAGTGGGCCGGGTGATTTTGAAAATGATCCCGTTGGATACACAAGAAAAAATAAATAAATAAAAACAGATTCCAGCATCATCACGTTTTTTGAAGTCGGTAAAAAAGTAACACACGCCATTTCAGATTCCACGATTGCTCGTCAAGATTAAGAAAACACCTGTTACTAACAACTTGGAGTAACTAGTGTAGTTTTTTAATTTTAAATAGATAAAACATCTTGGTCACAGAAACATTTCTTTAAATCCTCATAGGATTTACGTTTAAGTGCCTTAAGAGAGTTTATTAAGTTTTTGTATTGCTACAAAGCTAATCCAAATGTTTAAACAAAGACGACTCTTATTTTTTCAAAAATATTTATTTTGTATTTCCCTAGTAAAATTTTTTTTAAATTCCAAAATATATTTCGCAAAAAGTACCCTATAGTTTAATATCAGAAGATAATTTTACTCAAATAACTTTAAAGATAAGCTTTGAATTAAAATATGAGTCCCAGATTTATTGTCATCTGGGATTAAAATTCCAGCACAAGTTGTAATAAATGCCACCATAAAATATTCAATTTCTTTCATTTTATTGTCGATAAATAAATGACTCCGCATCGCCGACGCGATTAGAAAATATTTTAAACAGAACTTTATCAGAAATCACACTTTTCATTTCCCTACCAAGAAATCAATTTGTAGACAGCTGCGAAGTCGCTCAACGTTTTATGGCCCAGTTGACTAAGAACACAATAAAATCTAAGCAAATCCAGCACACTCATCTTGCCCCCCTCCCGGCTGATTTTAGACGCTGATGTTTTGTTTAGCATCCCCCCTCCAGCGCAGTAAAATTCAAATAAGACGTCCCTTTTATGACGCGAATTCATAACTTTTTTCGCCTACTGTGTGGAATTAGATACGGCATCTATTTTAGATATTTTACGGCGCGCGGAGCGTGAAATTGTCTTTTCCAATTCGTCTTTCATCTTGAGCCACCTGATTGGTGACAAGGCTCATTCTGGAGGGAAATTAGCAAGTTTTACGACACTAAAATGTGTTCATTTTATGTCTGTTGCAGACTTTTTATTATGTTTATCTCGTGCAGTAGGCGCACTCTATGCGCGCGCGCGTGTGTGTGTGTGTATGTATGTATGTGTGTGTGTGTGTGTGTGTGTGTGTGTGTGTGTGTGTGTGTGTGTGTGTGTATGTATGTGTGTGTGTGTGTGTGTGTGTGTGTGTGTGTGTGTGTGTGTGTGTGTGTGTGTGTGTGTGTGTGTGTGTGTGTGTGTGTGTGTGTGTGTGTGTGTGTGTGTGTGTACGCTCGTATAGAATCAATGATCTTAATAACACTTATCATTAACCTTTAACAGTGTTGTATAAACAACAGCACACTGCCTCACAAAACAATACACTCTATTGTCATACGCGTTTCTATGACTTATGTCCCCATTATCAGTGACACCAAAAACAGGTTGCAGTTGTAAATGTGTAATGGTGTCACTGATGATGACAACATAGGTATCGAAACGCTTAGCAAAAAAGTATATTGTTGAGTTCGTGAGCAAGTGCCTTATTTTGTGAGTATTTATTTATTTATAACCTTAACTCACAAGGCGGCTCAATTATTACTTCTGAAACATATGTCCGCAAACTCAGAACACACATTAATAAACAACTGGGGAACCATACAACCTTGATAGACTTCTGTATCCAGTTACATGTTTTCGCGTCCTCTATTCCAGATTGTTGCTTGTAATATGCCGTTAGTTTCTTATAATGTCTCCCCATTGATAAATACTCTTCATTTCAAAAATAGCCGTCTAAACCTTACGACAAAATACATTTTACCCTTTCAAAAACAACACGTATTAATACTTTTATTAATTAGAGTTCCACTCAAATATCAAACCAACACAACATTATTATACTTATATCAATCAATCATTCTTCTTCCATCCTTTTTTTTCACAACAAAAAGAAGTGAACAATCCACAGAAATTAATATAACAAAAACAGCTAACAATCCACAGAAATATTATAACAAAAACACCTGGACAATCCAGAGACATTATTATAACAAAAACACCTGACAATCCACAGAAATTAAAATAACAAAAAAGCTGACAATCCACAGAAATTAATATAACAAACACAGCTGACAATCCATAGAAATTATTATAACAAAAACACCTGACAATCCACAGAAATGAATAAAACATAAAACAGCAGACAATCCACAGAAATTTATATAACAAAAATACCTGACAATTAACAGAAATTAATATAACAAAAACAGCTGACAATCCACAGAAGTTAATATAACAAAAACCGCAGACACTCCACAAACATTATTATAACAAAAACACCTGACAATCCACAGAAATTAATATAACAAAAACAGCTGACAATCCACAGAAAATATTATAACAAAAACAGCTGACAATCCACAGAAATTAATATAACAAAAACACCTGACAACCCTCAAAAATTAATATACCAAAAACAGCTGACAGTCCACAGAAATTATCATAACAAAAACACCTGACAATCCACAGAAATTATAGTAACAAAAACAGCTTATCTTTTATACCTCTAAACCGCATACCAAATTAATATACTGTATGACTACTTGACATGTTTATCATTATAATATTATAAATAAAATGTTAAGTTGATTATGGAGAGTTATAATTTAATCGATACTATGTCAGTCTCTCTCTCTCGCTTTGTATATATTGTGTGTTTGTGTGTGTGTGTGTGTGTGTGTGTGTGTGTGTGTGTGTGTGTGTGTGTGTGTGTGTGTGTGTGTGCGTGCGCGTTCATGTGTTTCTACATACGCAATGTAAGTCCTGCAATACACGTGACGTGTCACATGATACGAGATTAATATTGACAGAATATTGGTTCCCATAAAGATTCTCCTTTGGAGCCCTACCTGTACTTGCGTCTCAAGTGCTATATTAATATCTAAGAATTTTATTAACGTTGTTATCATATATTAGACATGCCTTTAGCAACACTACTCGATCTGTGTTTCCCTCGCACATGACATATATATTTAGTGCAAATTTTATCATTGCCAAAAATCGTAATACGACTTTTACCGTTTTATGTTTGTATATGCTCTTTATTTTGGCGAAAATGTTTTTGAAAAATTATCTGTCTCTATTATTTTTCCCAATAATATTATTATTAATCTTATTTAATTCGTCTTACATATCCATAGTCTTGAAGAGCCTATGTTGTCGTTCACTACATCCCTTTCCTTAATTCTTTTTGTCATATGCTTTTTCCTTATTGAAATGTCTTTTTCCGTCACAACCTTTATTTCCTTCTTTCATTGCGATCTATGACGCTCCCTGTTTCTTCTACTACTTCCTACCACATGCCTCTATTTCCAGGTTCTTGTTGGTATCCGTTTCCTCTTCGTATATGGCTGTATCAAAGTAGTTTTGTTTTTATATTGTTCATATTTAATTGGTTAGTGTTTATACTTCCATTTAGTTTATACTCTCAAGTGTAGGAGTTTTGAAATTTCGCTTAAATATCTGAAGAAGTAGCAGCAGGCGTCTGTAGTGAGGTCCTCACAGCGTCTGCGGAATGCTCGTAGTGTAGGCTGACGCAGAAGGGTAATGCAAGGAGATATGCTGGCCGTGATAAGCCGTGTGGTTTATTTAAAGCTCAATTCCAAATAGGGGAGTAGGAAAGTGACAGATTTCATATATGTTTTCCCAGATTTGTTTATAATAAGACAAAATCCCGTTTCATACTCTGTGTGAGGCCTCCTCACTGGAAATCCTCATGACACTCAATAGGTAAAGTCAGCTGATCGTGACACTCAAGAGGTAAAGTCAGCTGATCGTTACAACTCTACTTTCAGCCATTGTTAACATCTCCAGTATCTTTATGCCACAAGCCCGTGCGAAAGTCTGCCAATCTGTCCTACCACGACATAACTGAACAAGCCACTGTACTTGTGGATAAATAAAACCTGAACAGCAAACACTTGCCGCTCAGAGGTTAGTCCAAAGCATAAATACGCGTTTCTTGACGATTAATTTATGCGCATACACATTAGCTGCCTGAACAAACACATGTCTCTGGAAGGGGACAGGACAGGACACAAAGTTTGAGTATTGGGGACTGACCCTTTGACCCGTCCCGCATTCCTTTACGCCGTGCAGTCTCTCACAATGCACAACCTATATATCGAGGCTGACATGTTGTATCATTCAAATCAATTTACCCTTTCAGAGGTCGTTCACCTGGATTAAGCGACATTTTTGTGTCCGATGTGCGCATGTCGGAGAATTACTAATGACACCGGAATTTTCCTTAGTCTACTGTTACCTTCACGTAACGCTTACACTTTCAATAAATGTGGAGTCGCCATCACAAGAAATCCATCTTACATGCAAAATTAATATATCACAAGTATTTCCAGTATTTTTAAGGGTTAAAATCACTCAGTTGGTGATTTTTTAGTGGATCACTTGGTGATCCAGGTATGTTGGTGATCCAAACACGCAATTTTATTAATCTTCGTATGTTTTACTTCAGTATCCCACAACTTCAAGACGATACGAATGATTACCAACAATGTTTTCAAAATATATAAAATCAGCACTTGAAAATATATAATTTCATTTGTTTAAAAACTAATTTTTATTTCATTGTAACGTATTATTATTTTAGGTTTTGCAGTTATACATAAAACGAAATACACAAGCTGGAATTTATTTCTCAATCTTTCTTAAAATATAGACAAGGACGCCATTTTCCTCTGACGACGACATAACTAACAACTAAACTAGCAACTTTATATGTACAATCTTGTAAACCGACAAGCAACTTTACTAATAGCAACTCAAGTTTACGTTGCGTTGCCGTCACCAGTTGCTTTCTGTATGTCCGCAGCCTAAGGCTATTATAGCCTACTAAGGATACGAAAGGATTATTAATACAGGTAAGGATTAAAGTAGGGGTAAAATTCTCTTGGACGAGAATATAGAAGCATCATAGCTTCACAGATGCAGGGTCTGTAGATATATCTTCTGTTGATGTTATAAGGGTAAAGGATAAAGAAGGGAGGAGGAAATTGCCAGGACTATGGAAAGGGCATAATGATCTAGCGGTACTGGATATTGGAGAGAATTACGGCGTGAGGATCAACCGGGCTGAAGGAAGGGTACCTGTTCTCCATTGCTGGTAAGGAGGTAGGGGTAACAAGAGAAAGCATTTAATTCCCCATAAATAATGATAGACAAAAAAATTCAATACAGTTCATTGAACCCTTATGTATAAGATTATTTGAATATTTGTGTTTCCTTTAAATTTCCTTAAACACCCTCAGTTTGCTATATATAGAGCGTGCAATAATTCCTAAACAATGAATCTAGCGGGCCAAAACTGCGTCATTTACATCTACAGTATGCGTCGCTCGGACCATTAGATCACAGATTGAAACCCTTTCAGGAGGATCCCTGTAATCTACCGGCCATTACTAGCAATGTAGTTTCACACGGCTAAATTAACGCCCATGCGCGACGGAGATGGGGAGATTGTTTGATGGATAAGTTCCCGATCCAAATAACAGGTGTCAGGGCCACAAAACCTTTCTCAGTTTATGCGTTTTAAATTGTCGCTTAATGAGTATTTCGCGTGGCTGTGGTGCCATGGGTGGCTCTGTGTGGTTCACAGGTGGCTTTCGCCCCACCATTAACACAACACCCTCCTGGAAAAGGGCAATTTGTTTAAACAATGATGCAAAGGGTTTTTTGTAAGGGGTGAATGGTGATTATTTATATTCTAAACGTTTTAATTCTTGGGGTGGTTATTAAGTAAGGAATAAGTTTAGTATGCGGTGAGTTGAATGAATATATTTGGTTTGATTCGAGTTGTTGGCTTAAAATGTTTTTTTCATATTACAATTTATTAGAAGTCTTAATTTTACTAATACTTCGAAAAGGAAAAATGTTTAAAATTGTTTGCCCTTTGTATTACGTTTATATCCTTCGAGGGCCTCAACAACTTACCGCCATTAGTAAATAGTTTTTTTGTTTTTTTCAGGACGCTGACTTTATGTTTTGATTCCCAATAATCATTACAACTTCGATTTCCAGCAGTCAAAGATGCTTCGATTTCTAGCAGTCAACGATGCTTCGATTTCCAGCAGTCAACGATGCTTCGATTTCTAGCAGTCAACGATTCTTCAATCGCCAGCCGTCAACGATGCTTCGATTTCCAGCCGTCAACGATGCTTCGATTTCCAGCAGTCAACGATTATTCGATCGCCAGCCGTCAACGATGCTTTGATTTCCAGCTGTCAAAGATACTTCGATATCCAGTCGTCAACAATGTTTCGATTGCCAACAGTCAACAATGTTTCGAATCCCATTTATTAATTGTATCTCTAATTCACCTATATACCTATACCCCCTAACACCTATATCACTAAAACTATTTAATTTGTCTTCTACATTTATGCCTTTTTTAAACTAAAACGCAATCATTTATACATTGTACTCGATCTGTGGTTCTTTCACCTGTCTCCATCGTTGTTATTGTTCTCCTAAAGGTCATTATTTATATTGTCTGAAGAGAATTATGTTCCCATTTTCTGTTTATTCAATTTAATGGGTAAAGTCTTGATGAAGACTCAATTTATGTTGTTTTTGGTTCATATGTGTTAAAAATACATTATAAATAATTGTGCGGAAAAATGGGTATTTTTCCAAATTTTTTAATTTTGTTGAGCGTCACACAAGTTTTATAATTTTTCTGTTCGTGGGAACGTTTTACATCGCCATGTGTAATTCTCTGCAACTTTGGTCACGTGTGATATCGATGTTTTCTTCTGATCAAAGTAGTATTCCCAACTTTTTAACATATGAAATTTTATTCGGTTATTTAATGATTATTGGGTAGGCTATTTCACGAAATGGGTTGTTATAGAACCGTGTAGAGTCATCGAAAGGAATTGTCGAAATTATTCTAAGACTTTAAGGTTACTTGTTTGCAATAACTTACCTACGTCTTTGTATAAATGTAATTTCCAAAAGTACTCTAACCAGATAATAGTGATCGTTCAAAATCTCTATGTTAATTGCGCGCGCAACGCAATCACAGTGGCCGTGTCTAGGGAGCGCCTCCAAGTTATAATCAAGGTAGCACAGGCTAGTCTGGGCTAATTGGATCTCGGCAATTTGCATCCACAAGCTGCTCTAAGTGATGTATTGGTAACGGATTTGCATGCAAACTTCCGCTAGATTGAATATATTCAGCAATAGATGTAGTCTACAGATGTTAATACACTGCGTAATACATTGGATTAGCCTGATTGGGACTGCCGAGTGAATACAGTAGAGCGCCTTCACCCAAATAACGTGCTACTTGGTCACCTCGTGTAGATAAATTTCACACTTTATTGAAGCTTAATAATTGGATCGCTTGGTAATCATACTTCGGCAAAATTTAATCTGCGATAATTTAAATTCAAAGCTGCAACACGTCTGGCCGTGATCTTGTCGTATTATACTGATGAAGGTTGGTTATTCAAAACTGCAGATGTAGGTGTATGATAAAAAAATTTTAAAAAACACATTTAAAAGTTAAATAAAAATGAACATTTTGGTCGACATAAAACATTAACACTAAAAACGAGGTAATATCTCTCTTGAAAGTGAGTGAATAAACCTGTTCTTGAGAGTGTGCGCTTTGACGGATGTTGCTGTGGAGGAAATGTTGGAGGTAGTTTCATTAGTATTTACACAGTCTACTCTTTTTGAGTTAACTGCTTTCCTACCTTAAGTAAGAAAATTTAGTTCTTCAGTGTTTATGAAAGGTTCACGACGCAATTTTTGTCCGTTACCCTGGTCTGGGTCCCAAAAACCAGCACAGACCCTCATGGCAGTCATCCTCTCGCGAGGTGCCTCCGTCTGTCATTCGTATGCGGTTAGTACTCCTGCTGAAGGAATCAGGATTGTAAGTCCGTGCACCAACTTATAAGGCTTTTCCATGGATATTCGGAAGGCATTCATAATGTGCTATGCGGAAAAGTTGAGGGAAGAAAAGAACTATTGTGAAAAAAATGGAGACTCGGAGTACCTGTCTTTCAACTTCACCTTCTTCGCAAAGAAAAATTTTAAAGGTGAAGAAAATAAAGTCCTTTAAGATCCCTACCTTCAAGGTGACTCCTGGCTGGGGTAAAACGGGGGGCTTGGTGCCACGACCATTGGTAATCTACCGGTCTATAAGAGACTGAAATCCTTGCTGAATGGCCTGGACCTGTGACCGGCCCTCCCCGGGGACGAGACGACCTGTGTCTGGTCCACCTTTCCAGAACTACGCCTGACCAATAGTCAGGTTTTCTGTACATTAAATACCCCATCTGATTAGTCCCGTCTGGTGGTGCAATCTCATCTTTATTCACCCTCGGTTTGCCTTACTTATGGGCTGAACTCATTAGATTAGGGACTTGGTCCATAAACCCATTCCCCGTTGGACCTTGAGAGTATATACGAAAGACAGTGGACGGAAATAGTACTTTAAGTGTCGCGTGAAGAAGAACTGGAAAAAATTTCACGAAAATCCCCACGATAGACCATGCAAGAACCTGTGGAGTGGGGACATAAACAATAGAGAGTATTAAATTACAAATACACTGTTAGTGAGTCATGAACACGCCTAGACTAAAACTTCATCCTCCAAATCCTGAGTGGGAAGGAGAAGCTGTCTTGCAGAATCTTCTAATAACTTTGTGGGTCTAATTTTGCTTGCCATTCGAGAGTAACCTTTCCTTCATTACTCTAATGTCACTAATTACTACAGTTCTAATTATATCGAAATAATTCGATGAGAGTCTTTTCACTATGTACAGTAGTGTTAGTGACCCCGCCCAGACAATAGGCTATAGAACAGTTCGACTGATAGACGCCTGATACTCCGTTTTGAAGAGTTTGTTTTTTTCTCAAGGCTCCGCAAGACACAATGGTAACATATTTTACGCTACGCGAGTTTCTAAGGATGTTTAGACGACGTCCCACCATACAGGTGATCCGTGCATTGTAAACACGACTAGACGATCTGAATTAGAAATGAGATCTCCCCCTTCCCCCGGATTTAGGGGTTTCTTGCACCCTTGATTGCCTCTGAATGGGCGCTTCACGATCCGTCTTGTTTTGACTTCGTATCTACTGATTTATTTTAACCTTTGAAAGATGTCGCCCGATTGTTGAGAGTGTATGTGTATTCTGTGAGCGTATCTGGAGTTTACTGTGAGTTACTTGGGAATATTTTAAGGCATGATGTTGCTACTGCACCATATTTACCCGTTCATTTTTATAACTGTTCTACTTTGTAAACAGAATCTAATAGATCTGAGTTATTTTAAACAAGTGATAAATATTTCAAATTGTACATTATTTTTTAAAGTTTTAAAATTAAATAAACTAAACTAAATTATTTTGTTAACTTTAACTTTAAAGCAGATATTTAAAACAACAGTAAACAGTGGTTCACTGTTCGATCAGGGGCAACTGATTGCTGGAGACTGACAGTAAGAGACAAAGTAAGAAATTAAAAGATTAGGAAACAGAAATGTAAGAGAGTTGCTAAATTAAGAAATAGATAAACGAACTTTTGGTACCCATACCGAGACTTTGCATTGAATAAAGCGGTTTACTGGAGAAATATTCGATTTTTACATATTTCCTCCCTTACTGTTCTTCTTTATGTGTGTTCCTTGTCAGACATTTAATATGTTCAACAGATTCTTGAAAAGTTTCTAGTTAAAAATTTTCTCTTATTAAACATCTATTTGTCACCTAAAAAGTGTATATATACAATATCTGTGTAATTATATTACATCTATAAATGTTGGCATACAAAATAATAAAGCTTATTTACAAACACACCTGGACACCTGGTTGCAGTGAGCATCGGATGACGCGGTTTTACGTCTCTTCCTATAAAGTTCTAAAAGAGAATTTTCCTTTCAGAATTTCAAGTTCCCAATAACGTTCAATGAAGTTTAGAAGCCTTTGAAACTGGTTTAACTGGTCGATGTAGCCCGTCTTTACTAAACATTTTAATATTTGCTATTGTTGAGTTTGAACTTGAAATTTTGTGTAAAATACGCTTCAGTATTTGTGTCTGAAGTTGGCGAGAAACTTTCAAAAATATACTTATTATTTTTGTATATAAACTTTAATGGCCAACTTTATTCAATTAATAGAAAACATAATATGAAAGAGGTTAATGAGGAAGAAATCAATCACGCAGACACCCTCGCCGAGATGTGTAACGGATAAAACATAATCACAAAGAACGGGCCATCACATGGGGTGGCTATCGCACCCTCGTCAACCCTTTACCCTACATTCACGCAGACAATGATGGATCTCCCGTACTCACAATTAGACAGCTTTCTGTTTTCGATTAATCAAATTCTTCCAGGAAAACGAGACACTTCGCCGACCGAGAAAATCGACTCCTCGGGGACGTCTCATTTTCTGATTAAAACTCGTTATAAAATTGAAACCCGCGGAAAAGTAATGAATTCCCGAAAGGCTAGAGCGGTTTAATTACTTTACACCTTGCCAAGGGTAATACCGCTGATGGGCGATTTTAATTTCCTTCCGGATGATGCGGGAAAGAATCACTCTGAGGAGAAATGTGATCGCCTAGCAAAAGTGTTGTGCATTTCCAAATAATATAATTAAATTCTCATTTGGGTATTTCTGGATCTATTTTCATAGAATGTCTGAAACATATAATATGTACAAACCATATTAGTTTATTATTAGTAAGGGAAGATTATAAAGTCCTGTTGGAATGTATTCGGGACCAGTATCAGTACACTCCAAGTGCTACCACAGCAAGAGGGAGGGCGTCTGAGTCGACGCCAGTGAAGCAGAAGACGCGGCTGCTAGATTCATCCTATATAGTTTCATTCATTTGGTCTATGAAGTCATCAAAGATGGGAATTAGTGTTTTTCAAGAAGTAATAAATTGCACTCTTGCTCAAACTTTGAGTTCCAACACTTCACTTAAACCAACATATAAACAGATACAACAGCCCACCTATGTACAGCCACAACACTAACGCTTTCTGGAAAGTCGATGTTTTATGTAATTGTAGAACGGTCTAATTTGATCTTTATTTCCATTCTTTCTAAAAAATGTCCTTTTAGTGTTTTTAAAATGGTCGTTGTAAAAATTGAACCTGGAAAGAATATTAAAAAAGTTAAGAATAACTTTATAGTTAAGTTATAGATAAGACAACGTTATTTTGATTTGACGTTCTTGTGGACTGCTACGTACAGCCTGCTACGCACATCAACCAGTGGTTACGAAATCTTACGTTGCCTTCAAACACATACAGAGCACAGACGACCTCCAGGAGAAGATAAGACAACGTTATTTTGATATGACGTTCTTGTGGACTGCTACGTACGGCCTGCTACGCACATCAACCAGTGGTTACGAAATCTTACGTTGCCTTCAAACACATACAGAGCACAGACGACCTCCAGGAGAAGATAAGGCAACGTTATTTTGATTTGACGTTCTTGTGGACTGCTACGTACGGCCTGCTACGCACATCAACCAGTGGTTACGAAATCTTACGTTGCCTTCAAACACATAGAGAGCACAGAAGACCTCCAGGAGAAGAAGAGACAATGTTATTTTGATTTTACGTTTTGGTGGACTACTACGTACGGCCTGCTACGAACATCAACCAGTGGTTACGAAATCTTACGTTGCCTTCAAATACATACAGAGCACAGAAGACCTCCAGGAGAACATGGGTCAACATTACCTCGAATTGAGGCTCTTGTGGACAGCTACGTACGGCTCACTATTCATATCAACCAGTTTCTACAATATCTCACGTTTCCTTCAAACCCGTGCAGAGCGCAGACCTGGGTACGACCAGTGGAACATGGGTCAGGGTACGCACTGGTAACTGTACGTGTCTTGTATTTGAGTGTAGTTTAACCCTTGTCCTCATTTGATAAGCCGATCGCTCTCTATGACAACCGAAACTACATTAGCGCGTTTATATTTCTCTACAATATATCTTGCCACTCCTTCATAGAGCAGCTGGTTGTCATGACAACAATAACCAACTCTACTGTGTTCGTAGACATTAAATGTACAACTAAAGTTTTAAGTGGTTTCTGCTCAAGGGTCTTGCATTACGAGTTCAATTATCTTTGTTACAGCAGGAAGTTTTTTAAAGTCCTTGACAGTTGGTCGAATGAATTGTCAGGGACCATTATGTTGAATAGAACACTGTATAACTGCGATGCTCTCTAGGATATGCCCACCTAGGACCAAGTCCCGAGTTTGAAGTTCCTCCACTTAAGTAATGCCAACTTAGAGTGGATACAATTTCGTAAGCACTACCTGGAGCAAACTATTCAAACTGGGTATTAGGGTACGGAAATCTGCCGTTCGGAAAATTTTACTGGTCACGCGTAGTTCTGGGAAAAAACTCCAACCGGTTGGAGTGTCCGGTTGGAGTTCTTCGCGTCCTAGGGAGGGGCCGGTCACCAGTGTTCAGAGCTTACAGTGAGGTCGCAAGACTCTTGTAGACTGATATCATGGATTGTATCACCAAGCCTCCCGTCTCGAGCCTGACGTTAGTCACCCAGGCGGGAGTTTGAGGTTGGATACGTGTGGGTAGCGGTTTCATATGTTAGGTGGGAGATGCCCACAAGACGATCAGACTTTGTTCTCTTTGACAAAGAGGTAAAGTCGATAGATAGGTACCTTTTGTCACCATTCTCCTTTTTTCACCATTTCTCTTTCTTCTATAACTTACTCCGTAAGATATTACCAAATGTAATACTGTGAACGTTGCTGAATAAGATTGTAGAAAGCTTTATATTTGCTAATATTAAACTCTTTTATACGCAGTACACCGCCATACATGTAGGAAAAGGTAAATATCCATCTCAAAGAAGCAACCCTGCCCACGCGAACAATGATTCTTTTCCCTTTGTATTTGGTAAGTTCTCAGTAACAAAGGAAATATCCTTGCTGTAATCCTCTGATTGACTACAGCGCTTTAGCGAATGTGGTATTATTTTTAACTATGCACTGCCGTCACTCCAGCGCACCGGGAGGAAATATTCTAACCTATCCGTGGTATAACTTTGCCGTCAGAGCAATGGGTTGAATAATAAAGTAGATTTTGTACATGGATATTGTAACGGACTAGGTTACTTGGGAAATAAGAATTTAAATTTTTAAATTACAAAGTCATACAATTTATTAATCAGTGACAAATTACAAAAGAACAAAAGACAGCAATGTGTCGAGTAATTTACTTTCAATTACTGCTAGTTATTCCTTTCAATTACTGCTAGTTATTCCATACATATTAATTACTTATTAACCTTTAAAATTATATTTATATCGACAAGATAGTAACTTAAGTTTTTCCAAATTAATTTTGAATTTTTATTCAAAGGACAATTTCTACCGTTCATGTGTTAACCGTTTATCAATTAAAAATTCTTCAACTTAGTTAACATTAAAATACATTTTCTTTATTATCATCTAAAACGTACCTGGTTGTGCACTTATAAAACACTTTAAAACATATTAAACATTGCCCATGGCTTTTGGAATCACTTAACACATCGCTCTTACAAATCCGCGCACTTAAACAAAAATTATATAAACTTTTATTTATTTGAAACATATGAATAATCGCTTCTGACTTCTTCTTTAGTTACGTTAATAAAATTTGGTACCGGCCTTGACATCTTAAATTTTGAATACTGGAAACTTACAAATTTCTAAATTATGTCCGAAAATGCCATTACGTCTGTTCTGTTCAAGAACCTCTGGATGAGTGGGCCTTCTGAAGGGGCACGCCAACGGAAATCCCACCCTTGGTTATTATTTTGAATATTTTGATTGGTCCGTCAGATCAGGCGATATCAGACCATGCTTACGTCACATCGGGTGATGTCAGTTAATTACCCTGAGTTACTACCTCGTACGATATTTTACATTTTTACCCGCTAGGGGTGCTACTATCTATGCTAGCTTCACAATGAGCACGAATAAAACAAAAATTTTCTTTTATATTGGGAAGTTATAATTATTAAATAAAAATTAAATATATAAATGAATTTATATGGAACACCTTATTTTTAAGAGTGTTACAATATGAAAGTTGGAATTGCAATTGAATAAGCGGAAGACAGAAGAAGGCAAGTTATAGGTAAATCGTTGAGTCAATATTTTGAGCGAATTGTAAGCCATTGTTGTATTAAACAAAAAACATCGAGGAAAAGAATGTTTAGTTTCATTTTAAAAAAAAAACTAAAAAAGAAATGTATAGTAACTGGTTGACAACCAGAAAGAGGTATATATATATATATATATATATATATATATAGTTAGGACATAATAAATCCCAAACTTCACTGGATAGGTACAGATTGGTTCAGAGAAGAGGGGGAGATTATAAAGGTCTAAAATTAACATCATTAAAATAATTATGTTAAAACCAAAGTTTATTTCAGATCATTGCTACAGGGAATTATTGAAACACAGTTAGATGTCTTTGAGAGTATACACTCCAGCTTGGTTGTAACGCCATCTCGGCTGTAATGCCATTTGGTAGTCCCGTCTTAGTACTGCCCAGTGTCCTTATGGAAAACTCGGCTTTTGCGCCAAGAAAGTTACCTTGGCCTCGTCTATATGTCGTTATCTTATAAACCATCTTACATTTCATGAAAACGATAATAGAAGACTAAAACACTTTGTGGCATTAGTATTTGTTCAGATGTGTTGCACTACTAGTAGATTTATGAAGGTTAATTTTACGTATGTGTGTGTGTGTGTGTGTGTGTGTGTTTGTATGTGTGTGTGTGTGTGTGTGTGTGTGTGTGTGTGTGTGTGTGTGTGTGTGTGTGTGTGTGTGTGTGTGTGTGTGTGTGTGTGTGTGTGTGAGCGCTCTCTAGTCACATGAATTCTTCTACACATGAATAATCGTGCTGTACCTTTTTATTTATTACATTCTTCTTATTGTAGTTGGTTCCCTGTAATTATTAATAATGCCAGTTTTACCAGCGTTTATATATTTAGTGACAAAAACCTAAGTTTACAGATGCTAGTACAAAACCAAGTGGTAAATATTAACTTTAATTATACAACTTGAATAAACTTTAAAAATAATTAAATAAAGTTACCTACGAGAGCAGTAATTTTTCGTTTTTTGTAGGTACTATTTGTCAATTTGGGGCAAGAATTCGTAAAAATGGAAAGAGGAAATCAGATGAAGGAAATGAGTCCTACCGGGAACTTCTACAAGGCTATTAGCGGCAATACCGAGAAAATGTTTGCTTAGAGACGAAAAGGGCTACAATAAAACCATTGTGCTAAAGCCGTTCTAGAGGCAGGCCGTGACTCATCGCTAGTCACTGACCGTCATGACCACCCTAAAGCGGCTCAGACTCTGTCTTTCACTGTATAGTTGCCCTGCATGTCTGGTGACTAAATGGTTTGCCTAAATATCTCTATCAAGTTTAAAGTATATTTCCAAAATACTAGTAAGTTTCATGGTTGACCTGCTCTTACGTCAATTCAACGGAGAAGCCACCAAAGAATGGATACATAATATAATTAGGCGGTTTCCTTTTGACTTTCAGGAAGCTGGTTCATCAGAACTTTGGTGTTACTTTTCTCCTTAAGGCCAGGAGAGTTACCTGACATCCAGCCTTTCCTCCATCTCAAAGGGTTTTACACCTTGACAGAGGGGACGTAGTTTAACGTCATACCCGGGACAGGTAGAAAAAACCTAAACAAATTTAAAATATAAATTAACGAAATTAGTTCTATGAATTTTATTAATTATATTAATGAAAATTTAAGAAAGGAAAATTGATGATTCTTTACCTATTGATCCCAATTTACCTAAGGATATAAAGGGAAATATGGAAGGTTTGTCGCTTATAATGGAACGATTATATTAATCATGTAACGAAACACTGAAAGTAGTGACGTCAGTACTTCACAAATAAGGTAATGAAAGATCCTTAGCTATTAGATGTTCTAGGTATGAACCTAGATACTAAACTAAAATGGAAACATCACATCAAGAAAAAGAAGAAGGAATTAAATATCAAATATCGTAAGCAATATTGACTCTTGGGTAGAAACTCAAACGTTTCATTATGTAGTAAAATAAAAATCTACAATCAGATCTTGATACCAGTTTGGTGTGACAGCAACTATGGGGATGTGGAAAAGAATCTAATATAGAAACTCTTCAGATGTTCTAAAATAAGGTACTGAGAAGTAAGGTTAATTAATTCCCCTTGGCATGTGAAAAACAAAGATGTTCACTGAGATTTGAATATCCCAACAATAAGAGCAGAAATAAAGAAGATAACTAAAACACATGAAAAGAGGATTCACTTTCATCTAAGTGCAGTGGCTCTTCAATTTCTCGATAACCAGTACATGATCAAAATATTGAAGAGAACCAAACCATTTGAGTTAGTGTAGTGTTGTGTTGTGCTAGTTCTAATCAAATATATGTAGACAAATAATATATAAATGTAAATAAATATATGTAGACATGATATAATCAGACAATGTCCAGACAAGAACTAAAGAGTTAATGTGCATTTAGTTACATGAGTACTTTAGCTTTTAATAATAATAATAATAAAATAATAATAAAGAAAATGTAACGGAAACCACAACAACGGAAATAAACCAAAGAGCAGATCATTGGTGGAGAAAGGAAAGGAGGAAGAAAAAATGAAGTAGAAGATTGACCGAAAGGTTAAAGAGAAGAAGCCAGAGAGAAGAACGGAGAAAAAGAATAAGAATAAAAAGAAAGTAACAGATGGAGGAAGCGAAAGAGCAGTCGCAGAGAGAGCTGAATTATCGTCCTATTTAAAATCCTTTTAAAACTACTATAGTTAAAAAGTTTAAAATGATTAGGAAAAAATAAAATGGTATTAAATAAAATTTGTTTAATTAAAATAAAGCTAAATAAAATAAAAACTTAATCATAATAATAATCACTCAATAAATAAAACAATTTTGCGTCAATACAAACAAACAAATTCAATTATTGACCATAAAACTATAAAATACATTTAAAAATAAAATTTATATTATCCAAAAGCAAATTAAAAGTTTGCCCACTAAAAGTGTCTTGAGCCTCAATTTTTTAAACCTGGAAACGCTCCTTAACTGCAAACGGCGTGGTTGTGAATAATATTTGCAGACGGGAGCTTCAAGAAATTGGATTATTTAGTTTTGGCAAATTGGCAAAAGTCTTACTCAGTTTTGAAAAGAAATTGACGAGTAGTGTGCAAATGACGTTTTTCAACCAATCCTTTATGAACCTATATACAGTGTATATATAAAAAGAACTAAGTCAAAATACAAATACAAGAATTATAATTGAATTTACAATTTAATATGAATTGTAAATTCAATTATAATTCTTATATTTGTATTTTGACTTGGTTCTTTATTAATACACAAGAATACATATTGCGATATATATATATATATATATATATATATATATATATATATATATATATATATTAATATATTAAATATGGTGATATGTTTTCTTGTAATATAGTTAATAAATTTAAAATATTTCAAAAACAAGAATACTCTTAATGAATATATTTATTCAAAGCTTTTCGCCGATAAAATAGTACCAGCATCTTCAGGAAAATAATTATCTAACAAAATATTTTTACAAAATTAAATCATATGTGCTCTTGTGTTAATGTGTTATCTTTTTCAAATGTACCTATATTAATTTTTATTATTTCAAGTGTTTTCATTATTATATATATATATATATATTCGTAAACAGGGTATATTGTAGAAAAAATATTTACAAATAATTACAGGATATTTGTAGAAAAATTTCTTCCCCGCTGCTCACACCCGCTGCAAGATACCTTCTAATTTTTCTTCTTTACTAAAATTCTATCTTAATTATCTCCAGATATAGAATGAAAATAATTTTTTTTAAATACTAACAAAATATTTTTTTAAACCCTTTAAGTTATTGGTTCGCACAAACTTATAATTTGGGTTGTTCTTAAAACACAGCAAACTGTCAAATAACCTAATTTAATCCAGCAACGACATAAAAAGGAATGTGAACAAAAATTAGAATTCTTTGTATTTCAAAAAGTGATATAGATTGGGTAAAGGTGAGACGATATACTTTACAGGATTAAATCCGTGTTTAAAGGGAGTGACACTCAGAGAAAGGCAAAGAGCAAGAGAGAGGGGGGAGAGAGAAAGATTACGTCTTCAATCATTTGTTTGGAATTCAAGAGATACCAGTAAGTCTTCCTAAATGGATGTCACATACCACTGAAGCATTCTTGGACATCAATTAAGGTATATTAAGGTGATATTATTGTGGCTGACAGGAGAAATAAAACAAGCATATTGTACGAAGACCACACGCACATACGCGCTGAAACACACACGCACACAACCGATCCTGCTGTTGTCGTCGTAAACTATGTTTTCTTCTTTTTTCTAGGTATATTTAGTGTTTTTGCATTAGAATTGTTCAGGTAGGTCTGGTATATAGAAATCTAACGGTGAATAAATCATTTAATATATATATATATATATATATATATATACGTAAATGTGTATAAATATATATATATATATATATATATATATATATATATATGTGTGTGTGTGTGTGTGTGTATAAATATAAATATAAATATATATATATATATATATATGTGTGTGTGTGTGTGTGTGTGTGTGTGTGTGTGTGTGTGTGTGTGTGTGTGTGTGTGTGTGTGTGTGTGTGTGTGTGTGTGTGTGTGTGAATGCAAGTTAACTTTCGAAGATTGAAAGTATCTTCATTGTCGAGCATCAACTGAATTGGGTGTTGTGGTAGATTACCAGGTGTGTGGAATTTCCGTTGTCACGTGGTTTACCGGTATTGTTCTATTTTCAAATACAGTGAACTGTGGGAACCTTTTTAGTTTATCTTAGGTTTAATTTTGTCTATTAGGTTGAATAATTTATAGTTTTTAAAATTTTATTTGTTTCAGTTTATTAATGTTCGGTTATGGTATTTTATGTTTATAAATTTGTAGCTGTTCCCAGATTGTCATTTCGAGGCATTTTTGTACTTTTTTTTTATTAGATGTATGTTTTCTAATGTGGGGGATTTATGTTAATGGCGTGTGTAGCTAAGTTTGAGTTGTAAGTGTTAGGTTTGAGGTACGCATTGAGGTGCTCTTTATATATGTCTTTTAATTTTTTTTTTTTTTTTTTTGTTTGGCCGATGTATAATTGTTGCAGTCTGGGCATTCAATTTCATATATTCCGCTATTTATTGTGGGACATATTTTTTTCCGGTTGGTTTATTTTATTGATTATGTTTCCGGTATTTTGGTAAGTTATGTTAATAATATTATTTTTTAGTATTTTAGTTATTCCTTTTATGTTGTATCCTGTGTATGTAAATGTGCACCTTTTTGTTTTGTTTGTGGTTCATTTTTAGATTGTTTTAATTTATTTAATATTTTAAATTCTATATTATCTATAGTTTTTTTTATTGTATCAATCTTTTGGTCAATTTGATATATTATTTGTTTTTCTTTGGCTTTTTTCATTTTTGTGCGGTAGTTTAGCATTCTGTATTAGAGTGAGTTGTAAGCAGCTATTTTATGTTATGGGAGATGGTTAGAGTAGTTTGGTATTGTAATAATAGTTGGTGTAGGTTTCCTAAAAATTAGGTATTCAATGTTAACTATATTTCTGGTTATTGTTAGATCTAGATCTACACTATGTTTATTTCTTCTTCCATAGTGAATTTTATGTTAGGGTGTAATTATTTGACTTCATTTAGTATGATATTATTATTTATTGCTTTATTTTGGGAGAGTGATAATCCATCGTCAACATATCGTATCCAATGTCCATTGGGGTCGTTTATTTTTTATGGTTTGTGTGATTATTTCGTCTAGGTTTTGGAGGTAAACTTTTGATATTGTACTCGAGAGGGGTGATCCATTACTAAGCCATCTATTTGTTTATATATCTTATTATTACCTATGAAATAATGTTGGTTTAGTATGGTCTTTAGGCATTTTGTAATTTGGTTTGTGTATTTGGGGTTGGTTGTAAGATCAGTTAGTTTTTTTTTTATTATTTGGATGGGTTCGTTTATTGGTATATTAGAGTACACGTTTGTGATATCAAATGATATACATTTAGTGTTTTTGATATTTTTATTGATTTTAGTCTGTCGGTTAAATTAATTGAGTTTTTATGATGTATTTATTTTTCAGTTTAAGTTCGTGTTTTAGGTTATTGGCGATTACTTGTGATATTTATAGACGGGTGCATTTTGGAATGTAATTAGAGGTTTTATGGGATTGTTGACTTTGTGTATTTTGATGGAGAACATTTTGATGTTCATTTTAGGAGGATTTGGTTTGTCTATTGTGCATCGGTAAGGGGTTTTTTGACTGAATAAATTGTTATTGTTTTTTGCTAATTGTTTCGTTTTAATAATCTCATAAGAGCACCAACTACTACTGTGTTGATCTGGCTCTTGTTGTCTTGAGACATTACCCACGTACGTCAAGATATTCTTTAATATGGTGTTATATATTCGTTGTCCCGTCCTCTTGTAATTTCTTCGTTCCGCCATATTCTGTTCAGTCTTTTGACTGCTCTTCGTCCCTGTCCTACTCTATGTTTTATTTCTTCTTTTTCTTTACTATCCTTTGTTATTTTCACTCCTGGATAATTGTATTTGTCACAAATTTTCATTTTTTCACCCCATCCAACACCAAGTTAGACTCCATGTGGTTTCCAACTCACATGTATTTTGTGTTATCTGTATTGACTTGCAGTCCTCTTTTTTGTATTCTTATATTTTTCGTGTAATGTATTCCAAATCTTAAAGTAGTCAGGGAGATTCAAAAACAATTATTTTAATTTTATTTCTTTGTTATAAAATATATTAGTAAAATTTTCTATATTCTAATTTGGAATAAAACAATTTTACCTCTTTTGCTTTAAAACTTGGCCCTCCAACATAACACAGTATTCAAACACACGGTATATGTAATGTGCTAATACTTTCCCAGACTCTCAACCACAAGTTCTACTTGGTTTGGCCTTCAGTCCCTGCTTCGACTCCCAATACATATGCAACCACCTTTTCACATTAAGAATGTCCGAACTCCGTCATACTCAGTACCGGCTTGATAGCTACCAGTGGAGGTACATACTAAAGTAACCCTCGTCCGACACTGACTCTGCTTCGAAGGAATTTACTTCCTCGTGTTTAAACAAGTAATCTAATAGCCAAGCTTTATAAGCATATAATAATTAGAAACCCGTCCTTTGACATAACCAGTAAGTGACGACTAACTTGACCATTAGAATGCTGAGTCATCCTCTGTGTCATCGGAATAAAACAAATCGGTCCATTAACTTTAGCTAATTACGAACAATTTTAGGCAACTTTGCCCTTCATATTTCCACTTCGGGGATTGCGAAATTATGATTCGGTTTAACAACTCAGATCCTGCTGCAAACGCTTACGTAATATCAGTGGAAGGAGGAGGTCAATCAGACGGAACCGGAAATCTGAAAATAGTAATTTTATGATTCAAACGTAATTACTCAATATTATTTTTTTTTAGCAGGAAACGTTTTGAAGGACAAAGACTATGTGTCAATACTACTGTCTGTTTAGAATGTGTTTGCAGCAGCGAGTGATGAACATAACGATTTCGGTAACTCTATTGGCTGAGTGACCACGTGACAAAACTGAAATGTCCTGGCGCCCGATTAACAGTTAGTCTGGAAACATCCAGGATTGCGTTTGTTCCTCTGTTTATTGTGCCTGACATTTTTTAGTTGTTAGTGTATCAGAGACTTCGTGCAGATAGCGATATCTGCAGGAGTTTCTACTCGAAGTGTTTTTTCAAATCGTTAAAGAAAAAAAAGAAACGGGTACTTAGTTAATACCGACGAACAGTTAGGCTTACCTAACCTAAGACGAACTACTTTGTTTCACATTAAAAAAAACTAAGCTTCAGGTATGAGAAACGTAACCGTAAAAGTATACTGTTGGACAAAGAAGATAGCCTATTATTCTATGGAGAAGAGATTACATGAGCAAAAAAAAGCCTATCGCAAGAAAGGTCGTACGATTTATTATTTGGACGAAACGTGGGTCAATGCAGGCCATACGAAATCAAAGGTTTGGACAGATAAATCAGTTTCTTCCAGTAAAGATGCTTTTCTGAGAGGTCTGTCGGCAGGTTTAAAATGCCCAACTTGAAAGGGTAAGGGACTTACTTATTGTCACTCATATTGGGCCACAGAAAGGATTTGTAGAAGATGGACTGTTGATTTTCGAATCAAATTCAGATACTGCTTACCTACGACCCATTGGAATAAGCAACAAATTCTAAAGTGGTTGACTGACAAAGGGATTTTTTCAGATGAAACCATGTTGAAGGTCGAATTACTAAAACTCGTGTCCTATCATAGGCAAAAATACAAAAAATACGTCATCGATGAAATTTCTAAAGAAACAAATATAATAGTTTTGAGAAACCCCCCCCCTTATCATGTGAATTAAACCCAATAGAAATAGTATGGGCTGAGGTTAAAGGTTATGTTGCGTCTAACAATGCAACTTTTAACATTAAAGAGGTACACAGACTGTTAACCGAAGGTGTCTCACGTATAACACCTGATAAGTGGGAACATGTGGTGGACGTTGAAGAGCTGAATATGTGGAAGTTAGACAATATAATTGAAGACATCGAGCCATTCGTCATAGCTGTTGACAACAGTTCCTCATCATCATCGTAATCGGAGTCGGAAACCCCTTAGACATGGAATAATAACATGGTCAAGTTAAAAACTTGTAGCATATATTATTGAATAGTCTTATTACTTTCATTAGTCTACAATTCTCTTTTTCGAATGATTAAGTGTACCAGTTTAAGACGTAGCCCTAATTGCTGATGCATGATTATGAACCGGGCTCATAGCTTACCGTCCCATGTACGTGTTTGACTCGTGGTAGTGTTTACATCTGCTGCAAATACATTCTGAACCGACTGTAGAAATGGGTAAAATAATGACGACCAAAACCGAGAGAGAGAGTGTGTGAGTGAGAGAGAGAGAGAGAGAGAGAGAGATTGAATATAGTCAGATAGATGACAGTTTGAGAGGACACTAATAAGGAAAGACAGTATGTGGGAGTGACGTTAGTTGCAAAGAAGCTAAATTTACAGAGAGACGTAAATGTACGGGACAGTACCGCAGAGACAACACTTACAGACAAACTTACAGCTACGTAAAAACGTAATTCGTAATGCGATTACAGTTTTGGAAATATACACTATGGTAAAATAACAGCTACTGAGAGACAACAGCTACGGAGACACTACAAAGATACGTACAAAGATACGACAGCCAGAGATACTACAGTTACGGAAATACTACAGTTATTGTAAAACGACAACTACGGAGAGACTAGAGTTACGAAACGACGATATTTACCGAGAGACTACAGTTACGGAGAGACGACAGTTAAAGAGAGACTAGAGAGACTACAGTTTCAGAGACACTACAGCTACGGTGAGACGACAGTTACAGCGAGACTAGAGCTACAGTGAGACGGCCGTTACTGTAAAATTCGGCTACAGTGAGAGGAATGCTACGGAGAGACTACAGTTAAAAAGAGAATAAAAATTACGGAGGTACTACAGTTACGGCGGAACGAAAATGACGGAAAGACGACAAATACTGTAAGACAACAGTTACTGTGAAACGACAACTACGTAGAGACTACATCTACGGAGAGACGACAATTACGGAGAGACGAAAGTTACGGAAAGGCTACAGTTACTGAAAGTCTTCTGTTGCGATGAGACGACTGTCACTGTACTCCGACAGCTACGAAGATACTACCGTTACGGAGAGATTACAGTTATAGATAGACTACAGTTACGGAGAGACTACAGTTACAGATAGACTACAGTTACGGAGAGAATACAGTTATAGGTAGACTACAGTTACGGAGAGACTACAGTTACAGATAGACTACAGTTACGGAGAGAATACAGTTACAGATAGACTACAGTTACGGAGAAAATACAGTTATAGATAGACTACAGTTACGGAGAGACTACAGTTACAGATAGACTACAGTTACGGAGAGAATGCAGTTATAGATAGACTACAGTTACGGAGAGACGAAAGTTACGGAGAGAATACAGTTATAGATAGACTACAGTTACGGAGAGACTACAGTTACAGATAGACTACAGTTACGGAGAGGCGACAATTACGGAGAGACGAAAGTTACGGAAAGGCTACAGTTAATGAAAGTCTTCTGTTGCGATGAGACGACTGTTACTGTAAGCCGACAGCTACCAAGATACTACCATTACGGAGAGAATACAGTTACAGATAGACTACAGTTACGGAGAGACGACAATTACGGAGAGACGAAAGTTACGGAAAGGCTACAGTTAATGAAAGTCTTCTGTTGCGATGAGACGACTGTTACTGTAAGCCGACAGCTACGAAGATACTACCGTTACGGAGAGAATACAGTTACAGATAGACTACAGTTACGGAGAGATTACAGTTATAGATAGACTACAGTTACGGAGAGACTACAGTTACGGAGAGACTACAGTTACGGAGAGATTACAGTTACAGATAGACTACAGTTACGGAGAGATTACAGTTATAGATAGACTACAGTTACGGAGAGATTACAGTTATAGATAGACTACAGTTACGGAGAGACTACAGTTACGGAGAGATTACAGTTACAGATAGACTACAGTTACGGAGAGACTACAGTTACAGATAGACTACAGTTACGGAGAGATTACAGTTACAGATAGACTACAGATACGGAGAGACGACAATTACGGAGAGACGAAAGTTACGGAAAGGCTACAGTTAATGAAAGTCTTCTGTTGCGATGAGACGACTGTTACTGTAAGCCGACAGCTACGAAGATACTACCGTTACGGAGAGAATACAGTTACAGATAGACTACAGTTACGGAGAGATTACAGTTACAGATAGACTACAGTTACGGAGAGATTACAGTTACAGATAGACTACAGTTACGGGGAGACTACAGTTACAGATAGACTACAGTTACGGAGAGACTACAGGTACAGATAGACTACAGTTACGGAGAGATTACAGTTACAGATAGACTACAGATACGGAGAGACGACAATTACGGAGAGACGAAAGTTACGGAAAGGCTACAGTTAATGAAAGTCTTCTGTTGCGATGAGACGACTGTTACTGTAAGCCGACAGCTACGAAGATACTACCGTTACGGAGAGAATACAGTTACAGATAGACTATAGTTACGGAGAGATTACAGTTACAGATAGACTACAGTTACGGAGAGATTACAGTTACAGATAGACTACAGTTACGGGGAGACTACAGTTACAGATAGACTACAGTTACGGAGAGACTACAGTTACAGATAGACTACAGTTACGGAGAGATTACAGTTATAGATAGACTACAGTTACGGAGAGACTACAGTTACGGAGAGATTACAGTTACAGATAGACTACAGTTACGGAGAGATTAGAGTTATAGATAGACTACAGTTACGGAGAGACTACAGTTACGGAGAGATTAGAGTTATAGATAGACTACAGTTACGGAGAGACTACAGTTACGGAGAGATTACAGTTACAGATAGACTACAGTTACGGAGAGACTACAGTTACGGAGAGATTACAGTTACAGATAGACTACAGTTACGGAGAGACTACAGTTACGGAGAGATTAGAGTTATAGATAGACTACAGTTACGGAGAGACTACAGTTACGGAGAGATTACAGTTACAGATAGACTACAGTTACGGAGAGACTACAGTTACGGAGAGATTACAGTTACAGATAGACTACAGTTACGGAGAGACTACAGTTACGGAGAGATTAGAGTTATAGATAGACTACAGTTACGGAGAGACTACAGTTACGGAGAGATTACAGTTACAGATAGACTACAGTTACGGAGAGATTACAGTTACGGAGAGATTACAGTTACAGATAGACTACAGTTACGGAGAGACTACAGTTACGGAGAGACTACAGTTACGGAGAGACTACAGTTACGGAGATATTACAGTTACAGATAGACTATAGTTACGGAGAGATTACAGTTACAGATAGACTACAGTTACGGAGAGATTACAGTTACAGATAGACTACAGTTACGGGGAGACTACAGTTACAGATAGACTACAGTTACGGAGAGACTACAGTTACAGATAGACTACAGTTACGGAGAGATTACAGTTATAGATAGACTACAGTTACGGAGAGACTACAGTTACGGAGAGATTACAGTTACGGAGATATTACAGTTACAGATAGACTACAGTTACGGGGAGACTACAGTTACAGATAGACTACAGTTACGGAGAGACTACAGTTACAGATAGACTACAGTTACGGAGAGACTACAGTTACAGATAGACTACAGTTACGGAGAGATTACAGTTACAGATAGACTACAGTTACGGAGAGATTACAGTTACGGAGAGATTACAGTTACAGATAGACTACAGTTACGGAGAGATTACAGTTACGGGGAGACTACAGTTACAGATAGACTACAGTTACAGATAGACTACAGTTACGGAGAGACTACAGTTACAGATAGACTACAGTTACGGAGAGATTACAGTTACGGAGAGATTACAGTTACAGATAGACTACAGTTACGGAGAGATTACAGTTACGGGGAGACTACAGTTACAGATAGACTACAGTTACAGATAGACTACAGTTACGGAGAGACTACAGTTACAGATAGACTACAGTTACGGAGAGATTACAGTTACAGATAGACTACAGTTACGGGGAGACTACAGTTACAGATAGACTACAGTTACGGGGAGACTACAGTTACAGATAGACTACAGTTACGGAGAGACTACAGTTACAGATAGACTACAGTTACGGAGAGACTACAGTTACAGATAGACTACAGTTACGGAGAGACTACAGTTACAGATAGACTACAGTTACGGAGAGATTACAGTTACGGAGATATTACAGTTACAGATAGACTACAGTTACGGGGAGACTACAGTTACAGATAGACTACAGTTACGGAGAGACTACAGTTACAGATAGACTACAGTTACGGAGAGACTACAGTTACAGATAGACTACAGTTACGGAGAGATTACAGTTATAGATAGACTACAGTTACGGAGAGACTACAGTTACGGAGAGATTACAGTTACAGATAGACTACAGTTACGGAGAGACTACAGTTACGGAGAGATTACAGTTACAGATAGACTACAGTTACGGAGAGACTACAGTTACGGAGAGACTACAGTTACGGAGAGACTACAGTTACGGAGATATTACAGTTACAGATAGACTATAGTTACGGAGAGATTACAGTTACAGATAGACTACAGTTACGGAGAGATTACAGTTACAGATAGACTACAGTTACGGGGAGACTACAGTTACAGATAGACTACAGTTACGGAGAGACTACAGTTACAGATAGACTACAGTTACGGAGAGATTACAGTTATAGATAGACTACAGTTACGGAGAGACTACAGTTACGGAGAGATTACAGTTACAGATAGACTACAGTTACGGAGAGATTAGAGTTATAGATAGACTACAGTTACGGAGAGACTACAGTTACGGAGAGATTAGAGTTATAGATAGACTACAGTTACGGAGAGACTACAGTTACGGAGAGATTACAGTTACAGATAGACTACAGTTACGGAGAGACTACAGTTACGGAGAGATTACAGTTACAGATAGACTACAGTTACGGAGAGACTACAGTTACGGAGAGATTAGAGTTATAGATAGACTACAGTTACGGAGAGACTACAGTTACGGAGAGATTACAGTTACAGATAGACTACAGTTACGGAGAGACTACAGTTACGGAGAGATTACAGTTACAGATAGACTACAGTTACGGAGAGACTACAGTTACGGAGAGATTAGAGTTATAGATAGACTACAGTTACGGAGAGACTACAGTTACGGAGAGATTACAGTTACAGATAGACTACAGTTACGGTGAGACTACAGTTACAGATAGACTACAGTTACGGAGAGATTACAGTTATAGATAGACTACAGTTACGGAGAGACTACAGTTACGGAGAGATTACAGTTATAGATAGACTACAGTTACGGAGAGACTACAGTTACGGAGAGATTACAGTTATAGATAGACTACAGTTACGGAGAGACTACAGTTACGGAGAGATTACAGTTATAGATAGACTACAGTTACAGATAGACTACAGTTACGGAGAGATTACAGTTATAGATAGACTACAGTTACGGAGAGACTACAGTTACGGAGAGATTACAGTTATAGATAGACTACAGTTACGGAGAGACTACAGTTACGGAGAGATTACAGTTATAGATAGACTACAGTTACGGAGAGACTACAGTTACGGAGAGATTACAGTTATAGATAGACTACAGTTACAGATAGACTACAGTTACGGAGAGATTACAGTTATAGATAGACTACAGTTACGGAGAGACTACAGTTACGGAGAGATTACAGTTACAGATAGACTACAGTTACGGAGAGACTACAGTTACGGAGAGACTACAGTTACGGAGAGACTACAGTTACGGAGATATTACAGTTACAGATAGACTACAGTTACGGAGAGATTACAGTTACAGATAGACTACAGTTACGGAGAGATTACAGTTACAGATAGACTACAGTTACGGAGAGACTACAGTTACAGATAGACTACAATTACGGAGAGATTACAGTTATAGATAGACTACAGTTACGGAGAGATTACAGTTACAGATAGACTACAGTTACGGTGAGACTACAGTTACGGAGAGATTACAGTTACAGATAGACTACAGTTACGGAGAGACTACAGTTACAGATAGACTACAGTTACGGAGAGATTACAGTTACACATAGACTACAGTTACGGAGAGACTACAGTTACAGATAGACTACAGTTACGGAGAGATTACAGTTATAGATAGACTACAGTTACGGAGAGATTACAGTTATAGATAGACTACAGTTACGGAGAGACTACAGTTACGGAGAGATTACAGTTACAGATAGACTACAGTTACGGAGAGACTACAGTTACAGATAGACTACAGTTACGGAGAGATTACAGTTACAGATAGACTACAGTTACGGAGAGACTACAGTTACAGATAGACTACAGTTACGGAGAGATTACAGTTATAGATAGACTACAGTTACGGAGAGATTACAGTTACAGATAGACTACAGTTACGGAGAGATTACAGTTATAGATAGACTACAGTTACGGAGAGACTACAGTTACGGAGAGATTACAGTTACAGATAGACTACAGTTACGGAGAGACTACAGTTACAGTGAGACTACAGTTACGGAGAGATTACAGTTACAGATAGACTACAGTTACGGAGAGACTACAGTTACAGATAGACGACAGTTACGGAAAGACTAGAGTTATAGAGAGACGACAGTTACGGACAGACTACAGTTACGGAGATACTAGAGTTATAGAGAGACGACAGTTACGGACAGACTACAGTTACGGAGAGACTAGAGTTACGAAGACTACAGTTACAGAGAGACTACAGTTACAGAGAGACGAAAGATACGGAGACGACACCTATGGTCAGACTACAGAAACTGTGAGACGACAACTACGGAGAGACTACAGTTACGGAGAGACCAGAGTTACGAAGAGACTACATTAACTGTAAAATTACAGTTACAGAGAAACCACAGTTACAGAGTGACGACAGTTACGGAGACATTGCAGTTACGGTGAGACGAAAGTTAAGGTAATATGCCCATTACTGTGAGACGGCAGTTACAGTAAGACGAAAGCTACGGAGAGACTACAGTTACATAGGAGCTACAGTAGAGGAGACACTAAATTTACAAAGAGACTAAAGTTATAGAGATAATACAGTACGGTGAGATGACAGTTACGGTAAGACGACAGTTACTGTGAGACGACAGATACTTTAGGACAATAGTTACTGTGAGCCGACAGCTACGGACTGACTACAGTTACGGAGAGACTATAGTTACGGAGAGACTGCAGTTACGTTGAAACTGTAGTTACGAAGAGACTTCAGTTACTGAGAGACTACAGTTACGGAGATATAACCAATAACATTAAGACGGCAGTTAATGTAAGACTACAGTTACTGTGAGACGACCACTACGGAGAGACTACAGTTACGGTAAGACGACAGTTACTGTGAGACGACAGATACTTTAGGACAAGAGTTAATGTGAGCCGACAGCTACGGACTGACTATAGTTACGGAGAGACTATAGTTACGGAGAGACTGCAGTTACGTTGAAACTGTAGTTACGGAGAGACTACAGTTACGGATAGACAAACGTTATGGAAGCACTTACATTACAGAGAGACTACAGTTACAGAGAGATTACGGTTACAGAGAAACTACAGTTAAGGTGAAACGACAGTTACTGTAGGGCGAAAGTTACTATAAGACAATAGTTGTTGTGAGATTACAACTACGGAGAGACTACAGTAACGGAAAAACAACAGTTATGGAGACACTTAAATTATAGAGGTCTCAACCCTGATTACAGTTACGGTGAGACAACAATTACTATACGACTACAGAAACTGTTAGACGGCAACTACGGAGAGACTACAGTTGCGGAGAGACTGGAGTTACGAAAAGACTACATTTACTGTAAAACTACACTTACGAAGAAACTACAGTTACAGCGAGACCACAGTTACAGAGAGATTGCAGTTACGGTGAGACGACAGTTAAGGTATGGCGACAGTTACTGTGAGACTTGAGTTACTGTGAGACTACAACTACAGAGATACTACAGTTACAAAAAGACTAGGGCTACAGAGAGTTCTTCAGTTATGTAGAGCTTATAGTTACGTGTAAATTCATTTACAGAGAGACTAGAGATATAGAGATATAACCAATTACGGTAAGATAACAGTTACTTGTGAGTCGACGACTACGGAGAGACTACAGTTACGGAAAGAAAACAGTTATGAAGAGATTGCGGTTACAGAGAGACTACAGTTAAGGTGAAACGACTGTTACAGTAAGACGACAGTTACTGTAACCATATAGTTACAGTGAGACTACAATTATGGAGGGACTACAGTAACAGAGAGACTGCAGTTACGGTGAGACAACAGATAAGGTAAGAAGAAAGTTACTGTTAGAATTAAGATACTGTGAGACGACAACTACGGAGATACTACAGTTACGGTGAAAAGACAACTCCTGTGAGACGAAAGATGCGGAGAGACTAGAGTTACGTAGGAACTACAGTTAAGGAGAGACTACAGTTACGTAGGAACTACAGTTAAGGAGAGACTACAGTTACGAAGAGATGACAGTCACAGGGAGACTACAGTTACAGAGAGATTTCAGTGACAGAGAGACCGTAGTGACAGTGAGAGTTCAGTTACGGTGCGATGACAGTTACGGTAAGACGACAATTACTGTGGGACTACAGTTACTGTGAGAGAAATACTACGGTGAGATTACAGTAGTGGAGTAACGACGTGTACGGAGAGACTACAGTTACAGGAAGACGTCAGTTACAGAGATACTTCAGTTACGGTAATGCGACAGTAACTATAAGGCTGGAGTTACTGTTAGACGACAGCTACGGAGAGACTACAGTTACATAGAGACTGTAGTTATAGAGAGACTACAGTTACAGAGAGATTTCAGTGACAGAGAGACCGTAGTGACAGTGAGAGTTCAGTTACGGTGCGATGACAGTTACGGTAAGACGACAATTACTGTGGGACTACAGTTACTGTGAGAGAAATACTACGGTGAGATTACAGTAGTGGAGTAACGACGTGTACGGAGAGACTACAGTTACAAGAAGACGTCAGTTATAGAGATACTTCAGTTACGGTAATGCGACAATAACTATAAGGCTGGAGTTACTGTTAGACGACAGCTACGGAGAGACTACAGTTACATAGAGACTGTAGTTATAGAGAGACTACAGTTACAGAGAGACTTCAGTTATTGTGAGACGACAGTTACGGAAAAACAAACGTTAAAAAGAAATCCGTTACGATGAGGTAAGTTATTAAGACGACTATTATTTGGAGACCACAGTTTCGTATAGACAAATGTGAAGAAATCATTTACGGTGAGTTAACATAAATACAAAGACGAAAGTCACATAAGAATGACAGTTACAGATAGATTATTGTTATGAAGTTATTTACGGTGAGATAACAGTTACACAGAGACAACAATTATAGAATAATACTTTATTGGGCTAAATATAGATTTAAAATCAAAGGAGATGTATATTGAAGTTTTAAACGAAATTCATATCTTTTTTGGTCCATACAGTTTGTAGGCTACCCCTCGGTGGTCATAATGAGGTGGCGTACATTTAGACTTCTACAGTGATTAAGCCGGTGGCCATATACGGCATCAATACTGTCCTTCCGACGTCCACAGAGGTTAATCTAGAGTGAACCGAAGTGTCGGCATTTAAGAACCATTTGAAACGAGATATCGGTTAATGACCCCGACCGATGGCCATTAATATTCAGGAGGCAGTGCATCTTGCCTATAAATGTCATGGTTGTGCTGTTCCACACTTGAATCAAATTAAACAAGTGGCCACATTCGTTCGGGTGTCAGTCGGCGGAGACAATTGTCAAAGATTTCAGCTGCGACCTCAGCACCCACGATAATCGAGATGGCTGTGGCCATCGGTCGTCAAGCGCGTTGTGATTTATAGTTAACAGATTCCATGACAGCCTTATCCTTCAGTAGATTCCGAAGGCTACTTTAAGGGCAATTACAGTTTGGAACGTCTAAATGAAAATTTACTTAATTTGCGCCTCTCTCTCGCTGGCGCTGTACACATATTTTATACACATATATTTATTGCTATGGTAGCCGTCTTTTCAAGAATACTTTATATTCTAATTTCGTTACATGGAATATTTTTGCTAACTGCTGTGTGAACATTTTAAAACATTCTGGTTTGGTATTTTGTTTCTCATAATTCATACATTTTTATTTGTGATTATCTCTTATTGTTTTTCTCGCAGATGGTATTTATTTTGTAGTTTTGATGCTACAATTTTATCAATAATTTTCAGTAGTATGTTAAATTTTGTATTTACCTGTGATTGTTCTTTTATATGTGTGTCGTTATTTAAAAGTATTCTATATTTATTCATATATTTAACACTATATAGACGGCCTTCTTTTAATGGCTTAGTACTTTTTCAAGTGAACACATCTCGCTTAAACAAAAAAATTGTTTAGGGAAAAATCTTAGGTTTGGCGTCACGATGTAACATTGTAATTGTGTATATACGCTGTATACAACTTTTTAACATAAATTAAGTAATAACATGTGATTTCATATAACAGCTGATTTGATGAAATAGGATATGTTGTAGAACAGCTGTTTTAACACGTAGGTTGTTACTTTATTTATTGTACATTACTAAGTTAAATCTGTTATTATTTAATATTTCTACCAGTTAATAAATGCATTAATTTATATTTCAATAATTATTACTAAAAATAATTCAAATAATTGAAAGTGACTTATATAATTTCTTTTAAAGAAAATTTCCTTAGGTGCTACAGACAGTTTTTAAGAACCGATTTCAATTAAATTGCCAAAAAACCTACAAACATTTGGGTACCTTGAGATATTAATTAAAAATCCGCCCTAAGCAGGTTTGTTACAATGGATATTATTGGTATTATATTATTATTGGAATTATATGATTTTATCATATACATTTATTATTTATTTCCCTTAACAACTGTAGAATATAAATTAGTTAAACACAATAACAACCCAATAACAGCATCTTTATTAAATTAATTTATTAATCATAAATTAACGAATTGTGTACATTTCTATTACTAGGTAAAATTCTTTAGGAGCGTTTCCCAGTAACAGAAATTTACATAAATTGGGATTTATAATTAAAAATATTAATTTTCCAAATGTTGTGGCTATTGAGTTCTCATTGCGTATAATTAAGTTTAGTTACTGATACACACATTTAGTTAGGTAAGTAAGCCTTTGTAGAAAGTGAGCATTCATTGTACGTGTGCTCTTAATAAGACGTTTAGGTCTTACACTTCAGTGACGTCACAGTGCCAGAGAACATGAACTCCAGATTTCAAGTACTGGAGTCAAAATGATCAAAACAAGATATAGCAATAATAGCGCAGATTTTGGACGAAGAGAAATAAATTTCACCTAAAATTTGGTTCACTAAACGTGTAATGAACCAATATCTTCCCAATATCTTTAAAAAATGTTTTACTTTAACTTCTTTTTACTTGTTAAATATAAGTAATAAATGAGTTGGCCTATGAGTTAAGGCTACAAACAAATAAATAGCTACACAAAATAAGTTTATTATCATACGCGTTTCAATAACTCATGCCATCATCAACAGGGACACTAGTACAAATTTACTACTGCAACTAAACAGGTGGCGTGATTGTAAATCTGGCCACGCCCAGATCCGTTTCTAACCTTTATGTATGAATAAGACGTGCAACGTATCATCTGTTTAGTTCTAGTTGTAAATTTGTAAGTGTTACTGATGATGATGGTACAAGTCATTGAAACATGTATGAGCATAAGGTATATTGTTTTGTGAGTTAATGTGCATTTATTTATTTTTTTACTACTTGTTGGAGTTTAACAAAAGTTCAACAGAAAACACGACCCAGTGGCTCACATGAGGGTCACTGCATCAAGGGGCCATTCTCTGGCCGTTTTTTCAGCATACAATTTGCTTTACGATGTAATTTTGAATGAGGTTATTTCTTTCTGTTATGGGATCGGTTAGCGTTGAAATATTTAGTTACTCACCCGGCATTCATCCAGTCATGCCACACACGACTAAAGCGTTTTAAAAGCCAGCTATGAATCACACAGTCCGAAATAGGTCATTAAATGGAAGTAATAAGTTGGCATTATGTGACCAGAACCAATATACAAAGACGTAGAGGCAGTTTGAGACTCTCCGAATAAACAAAATGTTTGATTTATCGCCTCCGAGACGTGATGGATTTCAGCGAGACGTTCTGACAAACAGGCCGTACATTGTTGCCTTAACGACCCAATAAAAACAATAAACCCGCCGTTTAGGACCGTTTCCTGCCTAACCCTTTGGCTCCGGGGCAGTAAATCGTGGCTGGTCCGAGTTCCGGCCAGGAGTTGTGATTTACGCTTCGCTCGTATAAAGAAGCCATCAGAACCGTTTGCTTACATTATGCTTGGACTTATTGCCGTGGCGCAATGGTTAGAAATTAGTAGCTGCCACAAGGTTTCGGCCGTAATGGGTTAACTGGAGCCCAGAAGAAATCACTGCCACAGTTACATGGATTCAAGTAGCACTGGGTGTTTGATCTCCTTACCAAGAACGCTCAAACTGATAAAAACTTTAAAACACGTTGTCATTAACTGATATTTTCAGTATACGTAAATAATAGTTATTTTTGTTAATATATTATAATAATAACTGAGTAATATAAACAAAAAAAAATTTAAAGTCAGTTCCTAGTAGGTCAACATAGAAAAACTATATTAAAGTTAATACGTCTTATCTTAGAGTATGTTTCGCACGGTGGAGAAATTCTTTGATGCGTGACGGAACGCTCCAATACATTTATAGATTTTAAATGATAACATATGATTTCATCTAACAGCTGATTTTGTTATAGGTTATGTTGTAGAACAGCAGCTTCACATCTGATTATTATTTATTTAACAAATAGTTTTGACAAGGTAATGAATATATTAATTTATCTAAATATTGATAAATCTCAACACTAATATTTCAATATAATGATAGTAACAACGTATGTAATTTTAATCCAATTTTTAAAAGGAAACCATTTTTAGGCCCGTATTATACTTTTTTAAAGAACTTATTTAAATTGAATTTCTTTAAAAAAATTGTATTCAGTCCACATCTAATAAATGTTTATTGTTAACTACATTATTTTATTACTATCTAAAATAAATATTAGTCTTTATTAAATACATTCCGCAAATAAAAATGTAAAAAGTGACTGAAAGTTTATTAAAATTTACATTTTTATTTAAGGAGTGTATTTAATAAAGACTAATATTTTTTGTAGGTAATAATAAAATAATGATACTATAGAGATCTTTAACTTGAATGTTAACTTATATTAGCATGATATATTTCAGTTTCAGCTTAAAGATTAAACTAGACGTTTGAAATTTGTCATTATGTCTTGTTTTTCTGTTTCAAGCATTATAAGGAATGATATCAGGATTGATTTGTAAAATGTTTAATATATATATAAAGAACTAAGTCAAAATACAAATACAAGAATTATAAATTATATATATATATATATATATATATATATATATATATATATATATATAGCCTATGCGTTATATATATATAATTTACTTTTTAATAAATAATTACAATAAAAATAAATAAAGTAACATAACCTATGCGTTAAAGCAGCTGTTCTACTACATAACCTATAACATAAAATCAGCTGTTTTATGAAATCATATGTTATCACTCATTTTAAGCCAAACTATCAAAATAACTATATTACATACCTTGCCCCATTTGTAAAATGTTTTCTCCTAGAAAAAACCAAAATTCTTTAAATTTAATTAATTAATTAATATTTTAAAAATCTGTAATAACATCTAATGCATCCACTACAAGTTTAAAAAAATGTATTTGAGCTTGAGTGGATGAATAAAAAGTATTTTATAAACTATTAAATATTTGAACAATATATCCCGGCATTATTTGTTTAAAATCCCGGCATTATTTTTGGAACATCCTGTATTATTTATTATTAAGGTAATTGTTAATGCAGCCTGGATAGCTCAGTTGGTAGAGCATTATACTTTTAACCTAAGGGTCCTGGGCTGAAATCCCATTTCGGAAGGTAATGTTTTATTTAACTCTACCAATAATGTTTTATTTCAGTAGGACCATAATTTGAGATTGTTAAGTTCTGAAATATTAAAAAACATAAAGCATAAGACCATTAATGGTTAAAATTTCCCTATGAATTAAGTTTATATGCTTTTGTTTCCTTTTCTTAAGTAATATAAATTTAATTCCTTTGCTCACTTCCGCGTAGAAATTAAGACATATTAGTTCTATGTTGGCTGTGCTCATTTCCGCCGTGAGAATGCGTGAAAAGCGTATTGTCACAAAATAATTAAAACAAATATACTAAAAACTAAACTAAAAATACAGGAACATGAAAACATAATTAAATGATGTTTGGAATAACTTTTCCAGCATCAAAGATAAGGTTCTGAGTTATCCAACAAAATAATACTAACCCAATACATGTTATGTAACATAGAGAGGAGGCAAAAGTACTTACATAAGTTATAAGTTATTCATAAAATCGAGTTTGTAAACGTAGTTCTAAATTGTGGATTTTTCTTGGATTTTCAAATTTCAATGATCTCTTAAATATTTAAAAATGTTTATAGTACTCAGATATTACTTAGCCAATAAGTGTATCGTATTGTTGAAAATAATTACTTATTGAAACATTTGTTTGTTGGAAAAATATATACTGTAGTTGGAACATTTGTTGGCAATAATTACTCATATGTCGATTTCGGTGACACAGCTGTTGCTACCAAACATCCAAAAAACTTATATATTACTTAGCCAATAAGTGTATCGTATTGTTGAAAATAATTACTTATTGAAACATTTGTTTGTTGTGAAGATATATTGTTGGAACATTTGTTGCCAATTATTACTTATGTTTGTCGAATTCGGTGACACAGCTGTTCATTCTAAACTTCCAAAAACTATTGTTAATTTATAGATAAAGCGGCTTTTCAATTACCATTTTAAAACTTTTTTATATTTCACATATTGTCCAGACATTTTATACTTACAACAGAAACAAACTATTAAAGTTACTCGCTAGTAGAAAGAATGTTAGTATTTATTCCTCTCATTATAAAAACAACATATTATAAGTAGTATCTAAGAGATACATTATTTAATTAATCTGGTAATTTTTTACAATTGCATTGTTTGGAAAAAATATACCGCCCGAACTGGGACTTGAACCCAGGACCCTTAGGTTAAAAGCCTAATGCTCTACCGACTGAGCTATCCGGGCTGTATCATGATTAATTAAGTAAAATTTTCATAAGCACAAATATTAGGCCTATTTATAGAATTTGATGAGAAGTTATTGATCAACACTCTCAATGTAAACACTTCATTGTATCCCTGATAGAGAGTAGGTATGCGCATATGAGATATGTCTCTCCATTAACTACTGTCACCGCAATGTGGGATTCATTCTCCCCTAAGAACTTAATTATTTTTTTAAATTTTGTTTGTTCAATATAGATTGAAGATTCAGTTGGTAAGTGTGTTATCTAGTGCCGGTATCAGTTTCACGTCAACATACTACTTTACCGTATAAAATTAGAGCCATGTCAGCTGGTCGAAGGCGCTATTAATCTGATTCGTTCCTTGACTTATAACTTCAGCACTAAAAACATTTCTCTGTCCTTATACAGTGTAATATTATTTCATTCAATAAAATAATATTAATATTAATTACATTCAGAAAACACTCGGTACAGTTTTAAAAAAATGTTAATTAGTTTATTAATATTATATGAAAAAAATGGTAAATGTATCAGAATCCCACAGGCCATCAAACATGTCCTAACTGAGATGCGCGAAGGTAGATGCGCGGAAGGTTAACAGTTGCAGTGAAACTATAATTATTCCTTCTTTACCATGTGCTCTTCTAGGCAGGAGGATCGGTTCAAAATGCATTAAATTCGAGGGATCATGAAAATATGAAAGTGGCTTTTAGTAGAAACTTTGTTATGAAAGTATTTTAAAATAAGTTCACAAGGTATTGTTTTTTAAAATTGTCTAATTAATTACATTTCACGATGCTACGTCCAGGTCAATCTGAGCCTGATGGCAGAAGTCACACAGAAACCATCGACTCTACGTAGGTTTTCCAGCTAAGTGATAAATAATTAATTAGTACAATCCTTCACCTCTAAACTGAATTCTTTTAAATAAAGTTTAACGTTGTTAAACGTTTAGGCCGGTAAAATTGTGCAAATTTCAAAATGTGTGTTACTATGCGAGTAATATAAAAAAGTGATTAATCCACGTGGTGTTACAAATTATATTTTTCAAACACCAATTACTAGATTTAAAAAAAGTATAATACATTTAATTATTGAGGCAATATTAATAGTGGATGTCTCATATCTATACCACAAATTCATTAACGGTATAATTGTTCAAACTGGTTAACTTCATAAAGAGATTTAATATTTTAAAACCAGAGTAGTTACTCTTTAGTTCAATTTTTGCATATATTGTTGAAATCATAATAAAGCTATTTCGATTTGTATTTTTTTTAAATTGTCTTTTTTCAAACATACCTCTGATTAATCCAATTAGAATGCGCATAACTTTGCAGGTTGATTTATTAATCATGTAACACATAACTACAATATTTAACATCATAATACATAGTGTTACAACAGAAAATATAAGAACAAAGAAAGAAAGGTTTAAAAAAGTGGTGACAAGGAGTACCTGTCTCAAAATCCTTGTGTGGGGCATCTCCAGTCTGGTGTATGAAACCTCAACCTCCACTATTCTAACTTGAAACTCGTTACTCCCGCCTGGGTGACTAGCGCCCCGACATGTAGGGAGCTTGATATCACGACTCGCGGTCCCAGTATGGACGAATTTTGTGACCGTACTGTAAGGCTTGGACTCACCTGTAAGGCTCCTGGGACGAGACGAACTCCAACCAGAAACTACCGTCTCGACCCTTTTTCCAGCTAAACCAGTAGAATCTTCCGAGCTGTAAATCAATACACCGTCAGATTAGTTTGGTCTAGGTAGTGGAATCGGACCTTTATCTACTCTCCGTTTGCCTTACATAATGACCGGAGCCTCAGATTCGGGACTTGATCTTAGGTGGACATAAACCCATCCCGTGGTACCTTGAGAGTGCTTAGTCTATACATTTGAGAAAGAAATACATAGCTCTTAACAAGTTTTGTACTCATTGTTTTTATGATGAATACTCAGTACAGTATAGGGTACGCCAGAAGAGTTGCGCTTCGGTCTAGTACTTGTTCCTACCACATGTTCGAATACCCTTCGCATTTATTCTTAAACTTTCCACTAGTTGTTTCTTTCAGTAATATTTAATTAGAACGTCCTTGTTCAAAACGAAGCTTTCTGCATCCTTCAGAATGTCTGCAGCAAATCGTGTCAAAGTTTCAATTAGACGGACTGGTTGCATCTTATAGATGTTTATATTGGATATTATATGTGCGACCTTTTTTTAATGCAACTCTTAATAACATTTTTACATAGAGTTTTCTAAAAAATGCTGCGAAAAATGGTTCTATAATGTGGTATAATACTGTCATATTACATACTGTGCAACAAGGTGAAGCTTTAGGGAGTAAAAGCGGCTACAAATGGATTGGCACAGTGGGAGAACAGGGAGCATCTGTCTATTGTTAAAACGTGTCGGAGAAGTAGGAAATAGAGGATGCCTGGCAAATTCGTTTTAAGCCAGCAGATGAGGAAAGAAGTCTTTGATGAACTGGTAGAGGCTGTATGGGCAGACGAATGGGTGATTATGGTAGGGTGTGGGAATCATTCGGTAGGGTGCACGTATCCATGGTAGGGTGTGAGAATCATTCGGTAGGGTGTACGTATCCATGGTAGGGTGTGTGAATCATTCGGTAGGGTGCACGTATCCATGGAAGGGTGTGGGAATCATAATGATGCGCGTGAATTCAGATAAACAGAGGTCATGGGTATAGTACTAGACTCGTGCAAGAGACGCAAGGTTGAAGAACAAGGCTATTGGTGTAGAGATGTTGCTGAGGGTAAAGTAAAATGACGGATGCTAGATGAAGTCAAACACCTTGGCATCTTATTAGGATCGGGGATGAGCATAGATTGTAAGAGAAATAATCCTACAGGCAGGCAGAGCTATGGATGGTACGCTGACAGTTGTAAGGAGGAACCAAGAGGACTACGAAGTCATGAGGACAATCTACAAAGGACTATGTACGGGCAGAAATGCAGGCTGACATTCTACAAACTAAAAACATAGTAAACTGATGAGAAGCGAGCATCGTAAGGCAATAAATCTAATGACCAGTACTGATAGAACGATAAAAAAAGGAAAGGAGCCCTCATGATTGGAAGCACACCACTGACTTAGCGGTGAAGAGAATGGAAGCCTCGTCGCACCTACGAAGGACATGGGTGGTGGAATGAAGGGGAGGGTGTAAACTGTTAAAGCGACGAGGATACCAATAATGGAAGTCAGAGAAGTTTAGAGCGTGGTCGAAATACCTGAAATCCGCTGCATACAGTCAGGAAATAACGTAACAGTTAATGGCTATACAAGGGTACATCCCGGAGTACTTGTAAAGGGGGATAATTGGGGAGACTGAGAATGGAGGCGAGGCATGTAGATCAGGAGAGAAGGATACGAGATACGTTCTGTTTCAGTGCATCAGATGGTCCCATTAGAAAGAATGTCTATAAAGGATCTTGAGTTGAATAGATAGGCTGTGCTCACGCTTTGGAGGAAGTCGCTTTTTGATACTGGAGTCACAATGTTGCCAACTTACGATGAGGAAAACCAAGTAGATTAAGTGACGTAATGTGCAACGAGAAGAGAAAAAAACCTTATAAATGGGTGGGTCATGACTGAGCGGAAGGGTGCGATCAAAATCAGCACATGGAGGTTACGTATATCCGTGGAGGTGTCATTTACCTTAGAGGAGGATGAGATACCTTTTTCTTGCCTATACTGTATTTCTAAGTTGGAGTTTACCAAATGTAAATCTGTAGAATTTTAGGTGGCGCTAAATAATGTGTATGGTTACCAACTTTAGAATGTGTATTACAGTACAGTATACAAACAATATCTTGGATGGACAAATCTTCCTTAAAACTACGGTAGTTTTGTACTTGCAGTACAAAGACGTAGCTCCTGTAATAAACCTACTGTATAATGTGTATTTTCATATAAATTAGCTAAACAAGTCGACGTATTCAGTAACAAAGAATATGTTTAAGGATTAAGATGGCAGTGCCATAAAGTTTTATCAGCGCCGCCTTGAGCAATGCAAATAAACGTCGCAAGTGTTGATACGACCATTAACCTAAGTTTGCCTTTATGGAGCATCAAAGCACTTACAAGTGACTGTCGCGTAGCCTGACGCAGCGATGAGTCTTGTCTGAGGAAATAGTAATTACTTAATATTCATCGTAGTTTGTCGAGACACGTTCGGGGCATTTTACAGTTATGACGGTAACTCATCTTCTAACATAACACTAAGATATTAGTGTGTTGTATTAAGTGTTACTTGTAGGCTCAATAAAACGTTTCGAAACTAGTAACATTATCAGTGAACATAACAGAGGACAAAACCTTATAAATCAAACTAAAACATTATGCAACCATTTCTTCTAGAGTGTTCTTCACATATTTCTAATTTGCTCTTTTTGCGAACTTCGTATCACCTACAAGTGAATAAATGGCGTGTTAACATTAGCTAAACTTAATTTTGTATTTTATTCACATAGTAATAACAGAAGTTATAGTAGTCGATCGAGAAAAGTGTGACAATAAAAGTTCTTGATTGAATGTTATTTATTGAACTGCATTGGGATATACAATATTTTTTCTGTATATTGTATTGAAATGTGTTGGAAAATAATTTTAGATTGTTAAGTATTACCTAGCAACCAAAATCTTGTCTGAATTCAATGAAATGTCTTGAGATAAAATAAGATAAGACAGAAAGTGATATTTTATGCTTTTTGACACTTAAAAATTACATTTTGGAAAAACTTATTTCACCAGACACCTTCCCATTAATGTAATCAACAACTTTCCAAAGTTTTATGGCGATCGGATCAGTGGTTTTGTAACACATAAGGCTCTTACGTACATACAAACATTCATATATATATATATATATATATATATATATATATATATATATATATATATTTTAAAACAACATAGGTTATTCAAATACAAGAATATTTATTATTTTATATCCAAAAGCTTTTCGTTGGCAAACAGTACCAACATCATCAGGAATGAATTTTCATTCCTGATGATGTTGGTACTGTTTGCCAACGAAAAGCTTTGGATATAAAATAATAAATATTCTTGTATTTGAATAACCTATGTTGTTTTAAATTATTAAACAAGAAAACGTAATTTATATATATATATATATATATATATATATATATGTGTGTGTGTGTGTGTGTGTGCGTGTATATATATATATATATATATATATATATATATATATATATATATATATATATATATAAGATTAGAATTAATATACATAAAGTAACATAACTTTTTAATTAACATTAAAACTAGGTATGTAGTATAGTTGTTTCGACCCATTTGGCTTAAAATAAGTAATAACACATGATTTAATAAAACAGCTGATTTTATGTTATAGGTTATGTGGTAGAACAGCTGTATTAAATACTAGCTTAGGTTACATTAATTATATTAATTGAAATTATTTAATGAAAAGTAACTAACATTAAAAAGATTGTTGTTGACTTTAGTAGAAATTTACTTGAAATTTTTTTGTTACTACTTGTTTAACTTTAGAAAGGTTTTTAATCAAATCTTTGTATTAGTTCAGAGTCAAATGGTACAGATAGCTTGGGATCACCGCTTCGGGGAGCAGGTACTTATGTCTTTTATAAAACACTCGTTTTATTTGTGCACTTAGATATTTATATTCTGATTTACAATTGATTATTTCCAGAGACAGGACCAGCAAGTCTGAAGTTTTACTTATCATGTTGCAGCCACAGTTTCTAAACGTGTCAGCGATAGACAAGCTATATAATTCGACAACCGGGAGATAAAGTCTTAAGACCTGACACTCTGTTACAATTACTTAATACACACACACAAACATTTTCGTATTAAACTACAGCATCTTCCTCACTGGCCCCACAATGAGGAAACAGATCAATGATGAGTATGGGCGCCCATATGTTAATATGAGGGGGGCTGGACGTGAAGGCATTAATAAATAATACAAACAAAAAACCTCTAACCACAAATACTTTTATTCTAGTCTTATGTTTATGTCTAGTCTTATGGAGTATTATGTTTATTCTGGTCTTATGGAGTAGGTAATGCTATGTCTCTGAGGATAGTTATTTGGTAACCGAAACGTACATAAAACAATAATACAAATATTTGTGGTTAGAGGTTACTTGTTTTTATTATTTATTATTAATAAACCACAATAAATTACTCCAAGTAATTAGTAAAGGCATTGGGTACTAAATAATTAAGCAGCTAATGAATTCAAATTTTAACCTTGTTTAACCTCTTACTACTTATAAAATACTTATCCACGGTACTTAATGTATAGCGAACATAAACGCATTAATCCAATTACTCGTACGTTTTATAGCAACCAAGTGAGATATAGACACTAGCAGGAAGAATTTTTTTGGTTTTCATAATATGTAATAAAAACAATAATTTGTAAGTATTCACGGAAAACATACTTGATTTTTATATAAATATTTTTGACCTGAGCAAGTATTCACCAATTTTTAAAATCATTTTCTCGAAATAGTGCTCTGTCCTACATATGGAGCTTGGATATATTTATCTTGTTTTTAGCTGGGGGTAAGCTAGAGGCCCGCGGCACCCCTTGCCTCCTAGTATGGGCGCTAAAGATGATGGCAGAAAGCCAGTAGTGGACTGGTTTACAAAGTCTCGAAAAAGACAAAACATAAAAAACCTGTTATAGTTAAAGCAAGAGAATTGCTGCCGCAAGTTGCGTTACAACCTGCGCAGGGTCAAGACTTTTGCAACCTCTGCTGCCATTCCTTCCCGTTGTGATGTGAACAGCTTTACAGTGCCCACGTTAGGTTTTACACCGCAATGTTAACAGAGGAATGGCAAAGGTGGAGGTTAAGTATTTGCAGGGTCGCTTGTCCATAACTCGATGAATGTACAGCTACCTTCCATTTCCTGATCTAAGTCTTCGGGATGTCTCTCACTGGTCACGTGACTGACAGTAATGACAGTTCAGTCGAGAAAATAATGTCGTGTTTAAGGAAGAGCTTTTCTTTGTTCTACCATTGGTTTGGATCGACCAAAACATCAGGGAGATACGTAACATATCCCATGATAGTTTAAGAATTCGTGAAGGCTTATATTACTACATATTTTTTTAGTCGTGCGAAAAACACTTAGTTTTTCTCTATCATACTGAGAAAATCTGTTTGTGAAATTTTAAGAAAAAAAGAAGAGGGTGAAACATGAAGAAATCTAAGCGCCCTTCTCATTCCTTCTTCAGTAGTGCAAAATGTGAGGTTACCTATAATCCATTATGTGAATCCCCGCCGTCACGAATATAACCTCGAAGACGTGACCCCCCCACCGAGTGACTAGTGTCAGTCTCGAAACAGAGTACCTAGTGTTGTAAGGTTTAGTCACCGGCTTGTGACGAGATGATCCTCCAATCAGACACTACGGTTTCCCGCTCTTCAAAAACTACGCAAGACAAGTAAAAATTTCCGATCGGCTGGGTTTTCTATACCACTCGGTTCGGATAGTACAATCCACACTCGGTTGGCTTTATTGATACAGTGACCATACGTCCCGAAAATTCCCGATTTTAAAACTTGTGTTCCGAAGTCCCATAGAATAATATAATTGTCCTGAATTTTAACTTTGACAAATGCTTACAATTCTTCATCTGAGCTGTAGTGATGTGTCGGCAATACAGCAAATTGTGATTTAAACTCTTTGCTAAATTTCAAATTCTAATAAATAAATAAGACTAAACAGATATTGTTAACTATGGAAATTTCGTTGAGGAACAGAAATATACCATATATTATAATATATGACATGATATGATAAAATTCTAATAAATCTATTGCTTCGGAACCTTCGTGGGTCTGAGTGTTTCCTACATTTTACTAAAGTAGAGCGTCAGTAATCCGGACGTGAAAAATCAGGAGACTCGCAAATCCGGATCGTGGTTTCAGCGTCGATGGCACTGCTATGTATTAGTATGTAAAATATATGTTCTTTCACTAAATTCTTTTATATGTTTAAGCCCTCTGGCGTCTGTTTTGTAATAATTCCTGGTTTAACCTGCACGATGCTCTAAGCATTATAATCCATTATAGTTAATACAATACCAATAATAAGAATAATTTAGAGATCGTTTGGGAATACGAATAAATCCGATTGGGTCCCGTTCTCAACTAATCCGTATTTTCGACGCTGTACTGAACATTCAAAAGTAGGTTGTCCCGATTTCGACTAGTAAAAATATGGTCACCGTACTTATTTAAGGACCAGACTATCAGGATGCTGACTTAATCATAAGATATAGATGGCAGCATGTCGACCCGCCTACTACCCCTTATTTTGTGAAAAGGTGACGTTTGTTTTATCCGTTTCTAAGCTACATTAGGGAGTGGAAATACTGGAATGCAAACCACGAGTGAAATCCAAAAGATGAAAGATTGGGCTATTATTCTGAAGAAGATAATAGCAAAGTAATTATATTCTTTAACCACAAATAAACTGACTTTCAACACAAGCTCGAACATTTCCCATAATGTTTATTACAACACAAGTCTAAGCTTTTACTTTGAACTACTAAACCTTAGCACGCGTATTACAGGATAACTCGGAAAGTTAGATTTTCGGCTGAAGCGTTTAACGTCATATCTCGTATTTACAAATCTCGACATCTGTATCGTATTGAGTTCGAAAGTTGCTGGGAATGTCGAGTCGGTATAAACTGAGACCTATAGTTGTGACCAGCTAACCGTGCACTTGCTCAATCCCGCTTTCTCGTGTACTACCACTTCTGAAAACAATGTACAATTTCAAAATGTTCTATCCACAAACAGTTCATAAAGAATTACAGAATCCTACGATTAGCAACGTTTTTGATCGGAAACTGAAGAGACTATAGTAGTTTTATAATTACTCTATGAGAGTTTTGACAGTTTGTACTGTCATGTCCTACTTATGTGTGTAGGAGAGTATTTATACTAACTCAACGCAGCCCTCCACTTCCCATCTCGTCTATGCGATCTCTCAAGGCCAAGTGCACGGTTAAACAGTCCCCACTATTCACTGGATTTATCATACCCGCAAGGAATTGTTTTCGTCAGCAATTCGTTATCATAGCGATGGACAGCCTTTATAGAGTCTGTAAGTACTTTTGTAGTGAATTCTCGGAACCTATTAGACACTCTCTATCGCTTTGAGAATGTTGTGACTTTGTTTTTGCACTCTGTGTGTTTTGTTATCTGTTAAATTCGCTCATATTAGTGCTGATTTATTAGTTACACTGTTCTACACTCTTTATCAAAAACATTTTCAATCCTTTTAAACTGTAAATATATTTAAACCACTGAAAAACACTTTTTAAAATTTTGTTTCCCCTTACATACACGTAAGAATTTAAACTTTATAAATACCGAGCCATATCGCGGCGATTTCCTCGTCCAAACTCCTTTTGAAGGGTTCAGCGAATGGACTCCATCGAATAGGCTACATTTAACCAAATACCGCAAAACATTGAAGACAACGAAGAAGAAAGAAGAAAATATATTGCGTAAGAAACGTAGAATATTCTTGGATTAACTTATGTTCTAAAAATCCCAACAAGAAATTCCTTGAACTCTGTACTTCAAACAGAAAGGACTAATACAACAGCTCAAATTTTCATTTTTATAAATGTTCTTGAAATTAAATTAAAATCTCATCTGTAGCTCAACGGTTTCATAAATTGCAAAACAGTACTTTATGTAAAGATATAAAATCTCTAGTAGTAGGCCTAAGGAATAAAATCTGCTCCCATTCCCAAGGCGATGTTTACAAAGTTCAGGAATAAAAGCTAACCTAAGTTTATTGCGACCGAGCCGCAACGCGCCGTAGATGAGAGATTAATCTGTTTAAGGAACTACATCGCGTAATAGACTACACAACTGTAATGGCGGCCGTATTTCAAGTGACGCAACAATCAACCGGCGTTTTAACGATAGTGAAAAAGCGTTATAAGCCAGTGTAATTATAAAGTGCATAAAGTCGATCGTGGGCGGCTATAAAAGCGGGAATTTCATTAAGTTTAATTAACTAAACGGCATTATGTTCGTCGATTACGCATTCCGGTATCGCGTAAAAACATGCTGCCTTTGTGTTTACAAGCGTCGTAAAGGAATAACATCTCCGGGGAGTTCAGGGTTCAAGTTGTTACTTTGGCGCGTCAGATTTTGTGCGAACTGGGATGTTGCGGCTACGTGAGTCATTACACGGACCAAAACGTTACGTGTTATTCAGTTACGTTGCTACGTTTCATAACGGGAACATAACTGGCGATAAGTATTAGGTTTGTACAATACAACTGATAAAGTATACACTGTACTCAATTAGCCAAACGCAGAAGGTCTAAATTAAAACCACGGCTCTTACATCAAAATATAAATTTTTCAAGGTAGTAAAGCCCAAGTTTACCCTTTTTACAAATTACTGCTACTCTAAATAACAAATAAATATCAACAAAAACTGTGACGTCAGAAGATAACTGACTTTACAAAGAAAACATTTAAGTCAATTCCTACTCTGGTAGACAAAGAAAAATTTTATTTGAGTTAGATTTTATTAAATCAATAACTTATTTAAATTATCATAAACAAAGTAACATAACCTATACGTTAAAACAGCTGTTCTACAAATAACCTATAACATAAAATCAGCTGTTTTATGAAATCACTTTAAGCCAAATGTAACGGTTTACTGTATTGCATATGTTGCCCCTTTTGTGCAAAGTTTTTCTCCCACATAAATTAAAATTAATTCATTAATTTAATGAATGAATATTTGGAGAAACCGTATTAACATCAGTTGCCATCCACTACACGTCCTTGAGTGAATGAATAAAAAGAATCTTATTAACAAGTGAAAATTTGTACATATATTTCGAATAATAATAATTAAATAATTCTGGTATTTGAATAACCTCAGTTGTTTTGATTATTATACAAGAAGATTATATATATATGAAGAGTGTGAACTAATATAAGGATTTGAATAATAAAACCTGTGAATAATTTATCAGCTGTTATTTGAAATATATACAATGAATCAGCTGATGTTAGTTTTTAAATAAATAATGAACTTATATATAAACGAGTAATATTTTAAAATAATACTTCTTTAAATTTATTTGAAGAACGTAATTAATGGAATATATAGTTTACTAACTAATAATTTTATTAATGATTATTATTAAAACCAGTTTTTTTTATAAGTAAAATTTAAAAAGTGCGACGTAAAAGTTTTTTTTAGAAATATAAAGTAAATTGTTTTGTGTGTCAAGTGTAAGTGCAGAAGATAACTAAAGGCCAAGATTCCAGGGACTCTTCAGAACAATAAGTATTATTTGAATATAAGTCAACAGACATCTAAATTTTAGTAAAGTTCAGAACCATTTTAATTTCTAGTTTTAAGTTATAACATATATATATATATATATATATATATATATATATATATATATATATATATATATATATATAGCAAAATACTGTATATAGAATTAAAATATTGAAAAACTCAATATCGTTATATAAAATTATTTGTTGTAAATATTATTGAAATATAAATTTATATTTTTATTAAATGATAAATAATATGGCATAATAACATTGATGATGTACAATAGATAAAGTAATATAACGTAAAACAGATGTTCCACAACATAACCAGCTGTTGAACGAAATCATATCTTATCACTTAATTTAAGTTAAAGTAGTTGTATACAGGATATATTTCTAAAGAAGTGTAAAGTGTGGCCATTTAACGAGGTGAAACTCCTAGATTTTACTCACCTACTATTTTCCTGTTCAGGGCTGCAATGCAAGTATTCACACAAAAATTAATTAAAATATAGATAAAAGTTAAGTGAGTTGAAATATTTCTATTACACAAGAACAATTATAATTAATGGGAATACACAGCTAACTACAGGTTATAGCGATAACATATCAATTGTAATATTTGTGCTTATTTTTAACTTGAATGAGTTTTAAAATCTCGCAAAGTATAACCAAACGGCTGCAAATATTTGAAGACGGTACAAATCTTTTATCTTTATCTTATTTTCCCCACACAGCATGGAGGAATAAATTGGGTTCTAAATTAGAAGCTCCCATAGCTTTATTGCGCCCACAAGTTGACTTCTTGTGCCAGCAATAATGCAAAGTGACTGTTCACCGCGCCCAATTTACTCTATCCTTTCTCCGAATGTAAAACACAATAAAGTGCACAGCTTCAAAGTTTACATTTATATTGTCTTTTTGAGCATGTTCCGAAATAATATGAAATTGAATCACATATTGGAACGTAGGGAGCCGCCCTCGCCGATAGAATGAAGTTATCCCTCTTGAAGAGGAATCTTTATTTAGCAATTTGTACAGATTGAGTATGTGGCGTGGTGGCGGGATCCAATAAGGCAGAACCTCTCAGGTGTCCATTCAACGCGGTACAGTCGCGTGCTGCAATTACAGTACACTCGGGTGCGGGTTATAATGTGATGATTAAAACAAATTAATATAATTGAATATTTTAGATCTATTTGCCGTTTGAACTAGTGGAGGGGAGAAGAGAAATTATGAAAGGGAGGAAATCGTCTTTTATAAATTCGATACTTCATAGGCTTGAAACTTAATAACGAACAATATAAATATTTTCAATGATCAAAGACATCGTAGTCTCTAAGCGTTCGAAGATTAAATAATAATAAACATAATTCTGCATAGTAATATATAGGCGGCACAGATACTTTCCTAAAGATCTTTAAAGCTTAGAATAAACACACGGATGTTTTAACGAGCTAATAATGGTTATTTTGTAGGCCTATCTTTTTCTTCTTCTTCTTCCATGGAGCTACAGTCCGGTGAGAACCTTAGCCTCCTCGATCATGTGCTGCTGCTCTCCAGTTGCTCACATCCAGCAGGGTTTTTGCATCCTGAGCGACGCAATCCATCCATCCAAGGCTAGGACGTCCTTATGCTTTCATTTTGTAGACAGTTCCATTCTAACTTCTGGCTTCTGGGTACATCACGTTACTCCATCCAGGCCACATGCCCTGCCCAGCGCAGTCTTCCAATTCCTATTACTTTGCTTATATTGGGTTCCCCTAACAGCTCGTAAAGTTCACTATTTCTTCACCTCCTCCACTACCCACCAACATTCACATTGCGAAGAAATCTCCTGAGGATCTTCCTCGTTCAGCGATGGTTCCTCATTCCTCGTTAAAGCCCAAGAAGCATAAGTCAGTACGAGACGGATCAACGATACGGCATCATTATTGTTTTCCTACTTAAATACTGGATGCCTAGGTGTTTGTGTAATCCATAGGCCTACTATAATTATTATTATTATTTATACAACTAGTTTGTTATCCTACACAAGTACGAGATACAATAACATTTATAAAATATAATGAGTACAATACTCAATACAATAATGAGTTACAATTTGCCGTAAATGTCAGAAAACTTTCACGTTGTTAAATCTATGAAACTAATCTGACCGGATCGTACTCTAGAAAAAATGTAATAACAAGAACGGTTTCGAGATTGTCAAACAAGTCGCCCAAAATGGGTTCTAATATCAACAAAATCTCATAATTAGGAAACGGATCCAGGTGATACAGTTATTATAAAGGACCTTATATTGATAACAACTCCATTCCTATTGCACAAACGTTCCTGATTATTCAGTAAGAACTAGATACAAAACTCGGATTGTTCTCGTAAAACAAATACTAATGAACTGGATTCAGGTGAGAAACAGGTCATGATTACCAACTATACAACATTAGACCTAGACTTTATACCTAAACAGAAGGCCTGAGGTTATTCGTGTATTGTACGAGTAGGTATTCTTTCTTATATATTTTCAAAACAGTTTTACGTATTGAAACTTTTACCTATTCACTACTAAAATAAACATTTTAAATTACTCACTTCTTTGGAAAACTGTTAAATCAGCAACTATATAGAAGGACTTGAATTGGAAAAACACACAACCCAACGGAGGAGGGGGTAAATTAAAACATGTTCTTTAGGATTTAAATAGCTCAACTTATTTAAAACAAAATAAACGATGTTTTACTTAAGTTGAATATAAATCGAATTGAATTTAATTAATAAATTAATATTTGAAAATATTTGTATACACTTACTATAGTTTTAAGTCAAGTCGTAATTTTGCCAGGTTCAAACAAAGGTTGCGATCGCAGACAACAGAGTCCACGAGAAATGATAAATACTTGAAGATCCGTTTAATGTAATCAGTTTAGATTTAGAACTACCATAAAGCCGTTAATAAGTCGCCAGTTTTATGGTTACAACTAGGACAAACATTCGGAAACACAATCGGTAACGTCTGGCCTTGAAACGAACTACCGCGCAACTACTTTAGTCCAAGGACAACATCTGACCTTGGAAACAAACATTATTACTCTGTGCTCTATATTCCCTTACATTTATTTTTATTAAACTGGTAACTGCAATCGTACAAATGGAAAACTCGTGTCTCAACACAAAGGAAATACAGCTGGCAGAGACCGGCTCTTTGTCTGGGAACACCTTTGTGTCCCGCGGGAGACATTACACTGCTCCCGTCTCCCGGCGTCTTTCAATAACAGTTTATCTTTAACGAGAAATAGATCCGAAGAGTAATATAACTTAATGCTCTGTATTCCTGAACAAAGCGGATACAGCCAAGGTCAACGTGATACTTTAACGTCATAACATAATGTTCCATTTAGAAATGCAATGAAGCTTTATAGCACTAAAAGCAATAACAAATCTTGGAAGTTCTCGTCACAAAGACGAAAACCATTGACAAATAAATTCCCTTGAAATAAGTTAACAATTTATTCAACTTGACAAAAGGTAACTTTTAAGTAACGAGATTTGATAAATTCGAGTAACAGATCCATCATTCTATTTGAAAGTAGTTACTTTAACTGTAGAAAGTAACTAGTGTAGTAACAAGTGTTCAGGTAACAGCTGACAAACGCAATCGTTTTCCAATCTGAAATTTATAGCACGAGAACATCAACAGCTGATTTAAACTGCTCTAATTTAGTTTCAGGTTTTCCCACAAGGAGCACTAATGTTTTTATCCAAATGCGTTGTTTGAAATCAGCTGATTAAAATAGAAACATAATTGCAAAACTAAATCGTCAAATATTTCTGTTGTATGTGTCTGGAAACGTATGCCCGGAAATGTTTCTAAAACACCAAATACGTTGCTGAAAAAAGTCTTAGACCTACACAAAACGTATACCAGAGAAATCTAGTGACAAACATGACGAGATATACGAGTATAATATGGTAAGTTATATTAGAAGTGAAATATAAAAATGATAAACCAAATGAAGTAAGTGATGAGTTGAATTAAATAATCAATTAATAACACACCGTGACAAATACTTGAAAAGTATTGACTCATTTTATTACAAGTTTCTAATTTAGATCTTGTAATATAAAGGCTATATATAACTCACTGATGATGACATTGACATCGAAACGCGTTTGAGTATAATAAACGCGTTTAATCAATAATAATAATTATTATTAATTATTATTAATAATTAATTATTAATAAATTATTATTTGTGAACCAACGTGGATTATTATTAATAACCTCACACATCAAAAACTAAGGCAAAATTGGTATGAGGCTGAATTAGTTTATTTGTTATAGTTGTTAACTTAAAGTTTATATTATGACTTAGGCCTATATAACTTCTATACATTTTGACTTTCCGGTTCATGATCGATTTGTGTAACACAAAAACCGTTATTAACTTTGGAACAGTGGGAAAATTTTCCAGTAAGTGAATGTTACTACAAGTCATATAAACCAAAATTGTTTCTAACCAACTCCTACTTAGGTCAACATAGAAAACTTTTATTATAGTTAATTTTTTTAAAAATAATTATAAATAATATAAATAAAATAGCATGACCTATACGTTAAATTCTACCACATAACCTATAATATAAAATCAGCTGTTTTATGAAACCATAATAATGTTATCACGTATTTTAGGCCAAATGGGACGAAATAACTATACAGTATTGCATACCTTACCTTATGTGAAAGGTTTTTCTCCCATATGAAACTAAAATTAATTAATTAAATTAAATTATTGAATTATTATTTGAAAAAACTGTATCAACATCAAGTGTCATCAACTACAAGTTTAAAAAAATCTATTTGAATTTCAGTACATGAATAAAAAGTATTTTGTTAACGATTGAAATTTTGTACTAGATATATAGAAGGAGAGTGTGAACTGATAGAAGGAATTAAATAAATGAAAACGATATTTGTAGAAACGTTAAAGAACGTTTTTATAAAGGCGAGTAGGCCTATATAGCCTACAGTTTGTAATATGGAGAGAAGCCTACCTAACTTTACACCCAAGAAGACTCAGAATAGAGAATACCAATGTGCCAGTGAAAAGGTTGAATAGAAACCGTGACTTGGAGAGGACAGAAAGATAGAACATTGGGCATACGTTTCTGGGTGTGAAACACTGCCCCACGAATCCAACCTTAAACTCATGCATTCCGGGTCGGGTTTTCGCTACGACCTCTAGTACCTCCAAGAACTGGACTTGCCATAGGCCTTCCCTTGGAGCGAGACAAGTGCTTCAACCAGGACCTAAGGTTCAACCGCTATTACAGAACTACTCGGGACTAGTGCAATCTACCGAACGGCCTGGTTTTTCATTACCGCTAGATACTTTTTATGATTAGATAGGACCAGGTAAGGCTTTCGGAATTTTATCCACTCAAGGTTGTCCTTATATAATGGGCGGACCTTCAGATTAGGGACTTGGTCCTAACCCGACAGACATTGAAAGTAAAGACATTGATTTAGTTTTTTTTTAAAGGTGATTAGGGAATTTGACTACTATCAACTTTAAAGAATAAGATAAGCGCTACAAAAATATAAATAAGGTAAGAACAAAAACAAAGATGGCCCTTTGATATAGGAAATATCAAGCATGTAGGGTTGTATATGTGAAGTACAATAAATCTACACCTTACCGAGATCATGAGGTTTCATGATCTTAGCATTTAGGAGGACAGATAAGGAAGGATAGTAAGGTCTCCTGGTGCTGGAAGAATGTTAACTCGGCTGGGCAGACCTAGTCTCTAGCAGTTTCCCGGACTGTTGGAAAATCCTAATTTTTTCAAGACAAATTAATTGGCAAATTACAATCGTGATCCGAAGCGTGGTTGAATCACTTCAGATTGTTGTGTTGAGAGTGAAGGATCGACCGTCAAGTACCAAGTGTTGTTATTGTATCGACGCTCGATGTCTCGATGCTGAGCCCCCGAGCGGCGTCAACACCCCGTCTCTTACAGAAGTTAAATTTGTTATTGCACCGGCGTATTTACATTCCATAGAAAAACAGAGTGCCTTATTTATCAAACTACTAGCAATGCTAAAGTAAACAGTTCTTGATGGATTTCCTTCGTTGCCGATGTCACTGAACACGCGAGTTTTATTTATCTACCCTCCCACCCTCTGGCGGTGGCGTGCAGCGCCCTGACGTCTGTTTGTATACCTGAAGGCATCGGATCGTTCCGGCGCGCCAAAATTATTGTTTCATTTATGGTAAGACTCAAAATAACATACTTACTACACGACACACTGGTAATTGAAACATATATAACAACGAAATGTTATCACTTTTGTAACTTTTTCTTCGGTGTGGTAACTTGATTTTTGTTGTAATGTGCACAACAATTTTGTGTCAAATAATGTATCTCTCAAACCACTCTTGCTAATAAAAATTTCGCCCGAACTGGGACTTGAACCCAGGACCCTTAGGTTAAAAGCCTAATGCTCTACCGACTGAGCTATCCGGGCTGTGTATGTATAATCTTGCTCTTATTATTATAATTATCATAAGTTAAAAACATGTTTGCACACATACTTGTGTAAATATTAATTCACTTGTGCATAGAAATATTTGACTCACATCGTTATAGCATATACTTAAGTATAAATATGACCACAAATAGTGATTTTTTAATCTTTTATTTTTAATATTATAAATGTGTTAGCTTCCATATGGCGCAAGGATTCGGGTATCCGAATAATAAAAGTAAGGGAGGTTAAAAGTTTGAATAGTTCTACAGTAATTCTTGCCTATCAATTATAAATTCATTTTGGCAAATATGGAGTACATCTCATTTTCTTCTGAGGCCATTAGAAAACGAGGATAGAAGCAAGATTACTTGATTGACTAAATATTAATTTAAGTAAAACAAAAATAAATGAATTACTCTTTTACCCAACACTAATCTAGTCTAATTTTTATAGGATGTTATAAAATTTAACTTCCATTCGTAAAACAGAAAACACTGTCACGCATTAAGGGCGAGAGTTTTCGTCTTGTAGTGGACTAGGCTTTAGCGTTCAATTCACGTTTTACACCTTACTGTTAACCCCCCCCTCCCCTCTCTCAAGTGCTTATATTGTTCCTGGGCGGTACAGGACAAGGAGTCACTGGGAGATGTCACACTATCCTTCCTGGCCAGCACGGGCCTGGATATAGTATTAACATTTTTATTTATATTCACAAATGTTTAATGTTTAAGTTAGTATACTCGGTGCCAATGTACTGAATATCGAACGTGAAATCATTCAGTTCGAATCCGACCGAGAGACAAATTTTTAAAAATTAATAAATAAATATATATATTTGAAAAACTGTATTCTCTACCGGTTGAAAAAAATATTTGAACTTGATTGGATGAATAAAGACGTAGATTATTAACGATAGAAAATTTGTACGAGATATGTAGGCCCTATAAGGAGAGTGTGAACTAATAGAAGGAATTGAATAATAATCAAAACAATAACCTTACTTTAGAATGTTATATTTTAATAAATCGACTAGAATTTTTTTTTAATAAAATTGTGCTCTGTGTTCTTTTTATAAGATGTTACAGTTTTAATCAATAAAAACAGTCGCTGCACATTTTCGGGCCCACTGGCGCGAGACAACGTTTATTGTTTACTTGTCAAAGTTGATGCACAAGCCGGAGGCGCCAAAGTACAAAGCTTTGCAAAGTGGAAATAAATCATGCAGAAGTAAAACTCAAAGCAGTCGTCCATATATAAAACTGTTATAAGCCGCGCATGAGGAATAAGATTGCGTGAGAGGCAAAGTTGGCCTGAGGGTGTTTAAATAAAGCTAGTGCTAATGTCGGTCCAGGATAATTGTATCTCTGAGGTGTAACACAGTTCGGTAATATGCTTCCTCGTTAGTTAGATGATGCATGTCCCAAGTTCCGAGACCACCAGTCAGTTCTCACAGAGTTCCTAAATTTGCAGTTAGGCGACAATTGGATGCCCATACTAAATGTTTAAATACTAAAATTGCGCGAGCAGCACATTCCCACGAGGTACATGTCTACGTGTCGCTCGGATTCGGACATGCTCGTGACTTTCCGTCAAGATTCGTACAGACAGTAATTTTATGCTTCATTAGACATAGATTTATAATATTTGTTTACGTCTACACTGTAGATTCTGTATAAGCTGGTAGTTTGAGGTATTTGTTGATAACAACACTTCTTTAGAATCAGGTGGGATTAAAATTTTTTAAAGTAAGATGTTGGTTTCGGCACTTATTCCTAAAAGTTTGGTACATAAATATTTCTGGTTACAGTTTTTAAGAGTATTGTATCTGTGGGAAATATAAATTCCTATTCTAACCTATGATCGGATAGTCTGGGAAAATAATAATAATAACAAAATTATATATATATATATATATATATATATATATATGTGTGTGTGTGTGTGTGTGTGTGTGTGTGTGTGTGTGTGTGTGTGTGTGTGTGTGTGTGTGTATGTATGTATGTAAGCCCAATTATCGTTAACTAACTGCAAATTTAAGAGCTCCGTGTAAGAACTGACGGATGGTCTCGGAACTGGGGCATACATCATCTAACTTACGCGGAAGCCTCTACCGAAATGAGTTCCGGCATTGTCACTAGCTTTATTTAGGACAAACAACTCCTAGGCCAACTTTGCAGTTCCACGTCTTGGAACCAAGCGATCTATTCCATATGCACGTAACACAGTTTTATATATGGACGGATGCTTTGAGTTTTACTTCTGCGTGATTTATTTCCACTTTGCAAAGCTTTTTATTTTAGCCCCTCCGGCTTGTGCATCATCTTTGACAAGTAAACAATAAAAGTTGTCTCGCGCCACTGGGCCCGAAAACGTGCAGCGCCTGTTTTTATTAGTTAAAACTAGAATCTTCTGCGAGATGCGAAAACTATTTTGTTGCGTTTTTAGAATAATAAACGGAAAACAAATTTAACAATACATTGAACTTAAACTATGATCAATTCCGAGTTTATTATTTTAATAATATTAAAATGATATTTTGAATAGCGCCGCTTCATGCAGTGGCGGATTTAAGGGGGGGACTTTGGGGCTCAAGCCCCTCCCAAAATATGGAAAAGTGAAAATTTCTAAACTATAAAATAACACTATAAATGTAAACTAAAATGTCATTTCCGATGTCTGTGTTCATCCCCGATTTAAACATACTTAATAATCAGTAGAATATGTTTACAAACCCATATTATTCACTATAATCCCATACGGTAATCATTAATAAATAGGGCCACCCACAATGTAATGAATAGGTTGTTTAAATTCTAAATATATGATAAATGGGGCTACATAATTCATGTAATATTACATAGCGGGCCTATAACTATTTCCCTTAGATATAAGACCCTTAGAGTTTACACTACATCTAATTTATCTCCTAAATATTTTCCAAACGGGGGGGAAAATTTCCTCCCTTCACACCAGCCCTCCCCAAAATATTTTTCTAGATCCGATCCTGGCTTCATGTGATTGATTGATGAAACTACTGTCTGTTTATTGTGACTTGCTGTTGCTCGTCTCAGTATTAGTATCGTGAAAGTGTAAGCACTGATTGCTATTGCCTAACTTCTGTCCAGTGCTTGTCTGTTTATTGTAACTTGCTGTTGCTCGTGTCAGTATTAGTATCGTGAAAGTGTAAGCACTGATTGCTATTGCTTAACTTCTGTCCAGTGCTTGTCTGTTTATTGTGACTTGCTGTTGCTCGTCTCAGTATTAGTATCGTGAAAGTGTAAGCACTGATTGCTATTGCCTAACTTCTGTCCAGTGCTTGTCTGTTTATTGTAACTTGCTGTTGCTCGTCTCAGTATTAGTATCGTGAAAGTGTAAGCACTGATTGCTATTGCCTAACTTCTGTCCAGTGCTTGTCTGTTTATTGTAACTTGCTGTTGCTCGTCTCAGTAGAAGTATCGTGAAAGTGTAAGCACTGATTGCTATTGCCTAACTTCTGTCCAGTGCTTGTCTGTTTATTGTGACTTGCTGTTGCTCGTCTCAGTATTAGTATCGTGAAAGTGTAAGCACTGATTGCTATTGCCTAACTTCTGTCCAGTGCTTGTCTGTTTATTGTGACTTGCTGTTGCTCGTCTCAGTAGTAGTATCGTGAAAGTGTAAGCACTGATTGCTATTGCCTAGCTTCTGTCCAGTGCTTGTCTGTTTATTGTAACTTGCTGTTGCTCGTCTCAGTAGTAGTATCGTGAAAGTGTAAGCACTGATTGCTATTGCCTAACTTCTGTGTAGTGCTTGTCTGTTTATTGTAACTTGCTGTTGCTCGTCTCAGTATTAGTATCGTGAAAGTGTAAGCACTGATTGCTATTGCCTAACTTCTGTCCAGTGCTTGTCTGTTTATTGTAACTTGCTGTTGCTCGTCTCCGTAGTAGTATCGTGAAAGTGTAAGCACTGATTGCTATTGCTTAACTTCTGTCCAGTGCTTGTCTGTTTATTGTAACTTGCTGTTGCTCGTCTCAGTAGTAGTATCGTGAAAGTGTAAGCACTGATTGCTATTGCCTAACTTTTATCCAGTGCTTGTCTGTTTATTGTGACTTGCTGTTGCTCGTCTCAGTAGTAGTATCGTGAAAGTATAAGCACTGATTGCTATTGCCTAACTTCTGTCCAGTGCTTGTCTGTTTATTGTAACTTGCTGTTGCTCGTCTCAGTAGTAGTATCGTGAAAGTGTAAGCACTGATTGCTATTGCTTAACTTCTGTCCAGTGCTTGTCTGTTTATTGTGACTTGCTGTTGCTCGTCTCAGTATTAGTATCGTGAAAGTGTAAGCACTGATTGCTATTGCCTAACTTTTACCCAGTGCTTGTCTGTTTATTGTAACTTGCTGTTGCTCGTCTCAGTATTAGTATCGTGAAAGTGTAAGCACTGATTGCTATTGCCTAACTTCTGTCCAGTGCTTGTCTGTTTATTGTAACTTGCTGTTGCTCGTCTCAGTATTAGTATCGTGAAAGTGTAAGCACTGATTGCTATTGCCTAACTTTTATCCAGTGCTTGTCTGTTTATTGTAACTTGCTGTTGCTCGTCTCAGTAATAGTATCGTGAAAGTGTAAACACTGATTGCTATTGCCTAACGTCTGTCCAGTGCTTGTATGTTTATTGTAACTTGCTGTTGCTCGTCTCAGTATTAGTATCGTGAAAGTGTAAGCACTGATTGCTATTGCCTAACTTCTGTCCAGTGCTTGTCTGTTTATTGTGACTTGCTGTTGCTCGTCTCAGTATTAGTATCGTGAAAGTGTAAGCACTGATTGCTATTGGCTGACTTTTATCCAGTGCTTGTCTATTATTGTAACTTGCTGTTGCTCGTCTCAGTATTAGTATCGTGAAAGTGTAAGCACTGATTGCTATTGCCTAACTTCGGTCCAGTGCTTGTCTGTTTATTGTGACTTGCTGTTGCTCGTCTCAGTATTAGTATCGTGAAAGTGTAAACACTGATTGCTATTGCCTAACTTCTGTCCAGTGCTTGTATGTTTATTGTAACTTGCTGTTGCTCGTCTCAGTATTAGTATCGTGAAAGTGTAAGCACTGATTGCTATTGCCTAACTTCTGTCCAGTGCTTGTCTATTTATTGTGACTTGCTGTTGCTCGTCTCAGTATTAGTATCGTGAAAGTGTAAGCACTGATTGCTATTGGCTGACTTTTATCCAGTGCTTGTCTATTATTGTAACTTGCTGTTGCTCGTCTCAGTATTAGTATCGTGAAAGTGTAAGCACTGATTGCTATTGCCTAACTTTTATCCAGTGCTTGTCTGTTTATTGTAACTTGCTGTTGCTCGTCTCAGTAGTAGTATCGTGAAAGTGTAAGCACTGATTGCTATTGCCTAACTTTTATCCAGTGCTTGTCTGTTTATTGTGACTTGCTGTTGCTCGTCTCAGTATTAGTATCGTGAAAGTGTAAGCACTGATTGCTATTGCCTAACTTTTATCCAGTGCTTGTCTGTTTATTGTAACTTGCTGTTGCTCGTCTCAGTATTAGTATCGTGAAAGTGTAAGCACTGATTGCTATTGCCTAACTTTTATCCAGTGCTTGTCTGTTTATTGTAACTTGCTGTTGCTCGTCTCAGTATTAGTATCGTGAAAGTGTAAGCACTGATTGCTATTGCCTAACTTTTATCCAGTGCTTGTCTGTTTATTGTAACTTGCTGTTGCTCGTCTCAGTATTAGTATCGTGAAAGTGTAAGCACTGATTGCTATTGCCTAACTTCGGTCCAGTGCTTGTCTGTTTATTGTAACTTGCTGTTGCTCGTCTCAGTATTAGTATCGTGAAAGTGTAAACACTGATTGCTATTGCCTAACTTTTATCCAGTGCTTGTCTGTTTATTGTGACTTGCTGTTGCTCGTCTCAGTAATAGTATCGTGAAAGTGTAAGCACTGATTGCTATTGCCTAACTTTTACCCAGTGCTTGTCTGTTTATTGTAACTTGCTGTTGCTCGTCTCAGTATTAGTATCGTGAAAGTGTAAGCACTGATTGCTATTGCCTAACTTTTACCCAGTGCTTGTCTGTTTATTGTAACTTGCTGTTGCTCGTCTCAGTATTAGTATCGTGAAAGTGTAAGCACTGATTGCTATTGCCTAACTTCTGTCCAGTGCTTGTCTGTTTATTGTAACTTGCTGTTGCTCTTCTCAGTATTAGTATCGTGAAAGTGTAAGCACTGATTGCTATTGCCTAACTTTTACCCAGTGCTTGTCTGTTTATTGTAACTTGCTGTTGCTCGTCTCAGTATTAGTATCGTGAAAGTGTAAGCACTGATTGCTATTGCCTAACTTCTGTCCAGTGCTTGTCTGTTTATTGTAACTTGCTGTTGCTCGTCTCAGTATTAGTATCGTGAAAGTGTAAGCACTGATTGCTATTGCCTAACTTTTATCCAGTGCTTGTCTGTTTATTGTAACTTGCTGTTGCTCGTCTCAGTATTAGTATCGTGAAAGTGTAAGCACTGATTGCTATTGCCTAACTTTTATCCAGTGCTTGTCTGTTTATTGTAACTTGCTGTTGCTCGTCTCAGTATTAGTATCGTGAAAGTGTAAGCACTGATTGCTATTGCCTAACTTTTATCCAGTGCTTGTCTGTTTATTGTAACTTGCTGTTGCTCGTCTCAGTATTAGTATCGTGAAAGTGTAAGCACTGATTGCTATTGCCTAACTTCGGTCCAGTGCTTGTCTGTTTATTGTAACTTGCTGTTGCTCGTCTCAGTATTAGTATCGTGAAAGTGTAAACACTGATTGCTATTGCCTAACTTTTATCCAGTGCTTGTCTGTTTATTGTGACTTGCTGTTGCTCGTCTCAGTATTAGTATCGTGAAAGTGTAAGCACTGATTGCTATTGCCTAACTTTTACCCAGTGCTTGTCTGTTTATTGTAACTTGCTGTTGCTCGTCTCAGTATTAGTATCGTGAAAGTGTAAGCACTGATTGCTATTGCCTAACTTCTGTCCAGTGCTTGTCTCTTTATTGTAACTTGCTGTTGCTCTTCTCAGTATTAGTATCGTGAAAGTGTAAGCACTGATTGCTATTGCCTAACTTTTACCCAGTGCTTGTCTGTTTATTGTAACTTGCTGTTGCTCGTCTCAGTATTAGTATCGTGAAAGTGTAAGCACTGATTGCTATTGCCTAACTTCTGTCCAGTGCTTGTCTGTTTATTGTAACTTGCTGTTGCTCGTCTCAGTAGAAGTATCGTGAAAGTGTAAGCACTGATTGCTATTGCCTAACTTCTGTCCAGTGCTTGTCTGTTTATTGTGACTTGCTGTTGCTCGTCTCAGTATTAGTATCGTGAAAGTGTAAGCACTGATTGCTATTGCCTAACTTCGGTCCAGTGCTTGTCTGTTTATTGTGACTTGCTGTTGCTCGTCTCAGTATTAGTATCGTGAAAGTGTAAGCACTGATTGCTATTGCCTAACTTCTGTCCAGTGCTTGTCTGTTTATTGTGACTTGCTGTTGCTCGTCTCAGTATTAGTATCGTGAAAGTGTAAGCACTGATTGCTATTGCCTAACTTTTATCCAGTGCTTGTCTGTTTATTGTAACTTGCTGTTGCTCGTCTCAGTATTAGTATCGTGAAAGTGTAAACACTGATTGCTATTGCCTAACTTTTATCCAGTGCTTGTCTGTTTATTGTGACTTGCTGTTGCTCGTCTCAGTATTAGTATCGTGAAAGTGTAAGCACTGATTGCTATTGCCTAACTTTTATCCAGTGCTTGTCTGTTTATTGTAACTTGCTGTTGCTCGTCTCAGTATTAGTATCGTGAAAGTGTAAGCACTGATTGCTATTGCCTAACTTTTATCCAGTGCTTGTCTGTTTATTGTAACTTGCTGTTGCTCGTCTCAGTAGTAGTATCGTGAAAGTGTAAGCACTGATTGCTATTGCCTAACTTTTATCCAGTGCTTGTCTGTTTATTGTAACTTGCTGTTGCTCGTCTCAGTATTAGTATCGTGAAAGTGTAAGCACTGATTGCTATTGCCTAACTTTTATCCAGTGCTTGTCTGTTTATTGTAACTTGCTGTTGCTCGTCTCAGTAGTAGTATCGAGAAAGTGTAAGCACTGATTGCTATTGCCTAACTTTTATCCAGTGCTTGTCTGTTTATTGTAACTTGCTGTTGCTCGTCTCAGTAGTAGTATCGTGAAAGTGTAAGCACTGATTGCTATTGCCTAACTTTTATCCAGTGCTTGTCTGTTTATTGTAACTTGCTGTTGCTCGTCTCAGTATTAGTATCGTGAAAGTGTAAGCACTGATTGCTATTGCCTAACTTCTGTCCAGTGCTTGTCTGTTTATTGTAACTTGCTGTTGCTCGTCTCAGTATTAGTATCGTGAAAGTGTAAGCACTGATTGCTATTGCCTAACTTTTATCCAGTGCTTGTCTGTTTATTGTAACTTGCTGTTGCTCGTCTCAGTATTAGTATCGTGAAAGTGTAAGCACTGATTGCTATTGCCTAACTTTTATCCAGTGCTTGTCTGTTTATTGTAACTTGCTGTTGCTCGTCTCAGTATTAGTATCGTGAAAGTGTAAGCACTGATTGCTATTGCCTAACTTTTATCCAGTGCTTGTCTGTTTATTGTAACTTGCTGTTGCTCGTCTCAGTATTAGTATCGTGAAAGTGTAAGCACTGATTGCTATTGCCTAACTTCGGTCCAGTGCTTGTCTGTTTATTGTAACTTGCTGTTGCTCGTCTCAGTATTAGTATCGTGAAAGTGTAAACACTGATTGCTATTGCCTAACTTTTATCCAGTGCTTGTCTGTTTATTGTGACTTGCTGTTGCTCGTCTCAGTATTAGTATCGTGAAAGTGTAAGCACTGATTGCTATTGCCTAACTTTTACCCAGTGCTTGTCTGTTTATTGTAACTTGCTGTTGCTCGTCTCAGTATTAGTATCGTGAAAGTGTAAGCACTGATTGCTATTGCCTAACTTCTGTCCAGTGCTTGTCTCTTTATTGTAACTTGCTGTTGCTCTTCTCAGTATTAGTATCGTGAAAGTGTAAGCACTGATTGCTATTGCCTAACTTTTACCCAGTGCTTGTCTGTTTATTGTAACTTGCTGTTGCTCGTCTCAGTATTAGTATCGTGAAAGTGTAAGCACTGATTGCTATTGCCTAACTTCTGTCCAGTGCTTGTCTGTTTATTGTAACTTGCTGTTGCTCGTCTCAGTAGAAGTATCGTGAAAGTGTAAGCACTGATTGCTATTGCCTAACTTCTGTCCAGTGCTTGTCTGTTTATTGTGACTTGCTGTTGCTCGTCTCAGTATTAGTATCGTGAAAGTGTAAGCACTGATTGCTATTGCCTAACTTCGGTCCAGTGCTTGTCTGTTTATTGTGACTTGCTGTTGCTCGTCTCAGTATTAGTATCGTGAAAGTGTAAGCACTGATTGCTATTGCCTAACTTCTGTCCAGTGCTTGTCTGTTTATTGTGACTTGCTGTTGCTCGTCTCAGTATTAGTATCGTGAAAGTGTAAGCACTGATTGCTATTGCCTAACTTTTATCCAGTGCTTGTCTGTTTATTGTAACTTGCTGTTGCTCGTCTCAGTATTAGTATCGTGAAAGTGTAAACACTGATTGCTATTGCCTAACTTTTATCCAGTGCTTGTCTGTTTATTGTGACTTGCTGTTGCTCGTCTCAGTATTAGTATCGTGAAAGTGTAAGCACTGATTGCTATTGCCTAACTTTTATCCAGTGCTTGTCTGTTTATTGTAACTTGCTGTTGCTCGTCTCAGTATTAGTATCGTGAAAGTGTAAGCACTGATTGCTATTGCCTAACTTTTATCCAGTGCTTGTCTGTTTATTGTAACTTGCTGTTGCTCGTCTCAGTAGTAGTATCGTGAAAGTGTAAGCACTGATTGCTATTGCCTAACTTTTATCCAGTGCTTGTCTGTTTATTGTAACTTGCTGTTGCTCGTCTCAGTATTAGTATCGTGAAAGTGTAAGCACTGATTGCTATTGCCTAACTTTTATCCAGTGCTTGTCTGTTTATTGTAACTTGCTGTTGCTCGTCTCAGTAGTAGTATCGTGAAAGTGTAAGCACTGATTGCTATTGCCTAACTTTTATCCAGTGCTTGTCTGTTTATTGTAACTTGCTGTTGCTCGTCTCAGTATTAGTATCGTGAAAGTGTAAACACTGATTGCTATTGCCTAACTTCTGTCCAGTGCTTGTATGTTTATTGTAACTTGCTGTTGCTCGTCTCAGTAGTAGTATCGTGAAAGTGTAAGCACTGATTGCTATTGCCTAACTTTTATCCAGTGCTTGTCTGTTTATTGTAACTTGCTGTTGCTCGTCTCAGTAGTAGTATCGTGAAAGTGTAAGCACTGATTGCTATTGCCTAACTTTTATCCAGTGCTTGTCTGTTTATTGTAACTTGCTGTTGCTCGTCTCAGTAGTAGTATCGTGAAAGTGTAAGCACTGATTGCTATTGCCTAACTTTTATCCAGTGCTTGTCTGTTTATTGTAACTTGCTGTTGCTCGTCTCAGTATTAGTATCGTGAAAGTGTAAACACTGATTGCTATTGCCTAACTTCTGTCCAGTGCTTGTATGTTTATTGTAACTTGCTGTTGCTCGTCTCAGTAGTAGTATCGTGAAAGTGTAAGCACTGATTGCTATTGCCTAACTTTTATCCAGTGCTTGTCTGTTTATTGTAACTTGCTGTTGCTCGTCTCAGTATTAGTATCGTGAAAGTGTAAGCACTGATTGCTATTGCCTAACTTTTATCCAGTGCTTGTCTGTTTATTGTGACTTGCTGTTGCTCGTCTCAGTATTAGTATCGTGAAAGTGTAAGCACTGATTGCTATTGCCTAACTTCTGTCCAGTGCTTGTCTGTTTATTGTAACTTGCTGTTGCTCTTCTCAGTATTAGTATCGTGAAAGTGTAAGCACTGATTGCTATTGCCTAACTTTTGTCCAGTGCTTGTCTGTTTATTGTAACTTGCTGTTGCTCGTCTCAGTATTAGTATCGTGAAAGTGTAAGCACTGATTGCTATTGCCTAACTTCTGTCCAGTGCTTGTCTGTTTATTGTAACTTGCTGTTGCTCTTCTCAGTATTAGTATCGTGAAAGTGTAAGCACTGATTGCTATTGCCTAACTTTTGTCCAGTGCTTGTCTGTTTATTGTAACTTGCTGTTGCTCTTCTCAGTAGTAGTATCGTGAAAGTGTAAGCACTGATTGCTATTGCCTAACTTTTATCCAGTGCTTGTCTGTTTATTGTAACTTGCTGTTGCTCGTCTCAGTAGTAGTATCGTGAAAGTGTAAGCACTGATTGCTATTGCCTAACTTCTGTCCAGTGCTTGTCTGTTTATTGTAACTTGCTGTTGCTCGTCTCAGTAGTAGTATCGTGAAAGTGTAAGCACTGATTGCTATTGCCTAACTTTTATCCAGTGCTTGTCTGTTTATTGTAACTTGCTGTTGCTCGTCTCAGTAGTAGTATCGTGAAAGTGTAAGCACTGATTGCTATTGCCTAACTTTTATCCAGTGCTTGTCTGTTTATTGTAACTTGCTGTTGCTCGTCTCAGTAGTAGTATCGTGAAAGTGTAAGCACTGATTGCTATTGCCTAACTTTTATCCAGTGCTTGTCTGTTTATTGTAACTTGCTGTTGCTCGTCTCAGTAGTAGTATCGTGAAAGTGTAAGCACTGATTGCTATTGCCTAACTTCTGTCCAGTGCTTGTCTGTTTATTGTAACTTGCTGTTGCTCGTCTCAGTAGTAGTATCGTGAAAGTGTAAGCACTGATTGCTATTGCCTAACTTCTGTCCAGTGCTTGTCTGTTTATTGTAACTTGCTGTTGCTCGTCTCAGTAGTAGTATCGTGAAAGTGTAAGCACTGATTGCTATTGCCTAACTTTTATCCAGTGCTTGTCTGTTTATTGTAACTTGCTGTTGCTCGTCTCAGTAGTAGTATCGTGAAAGTGTAAGCACTGATTGCTATTGCCTAACTTTTATCCAGTGCTTGTCTGTTTATTGTAACTTGCTGTTGCTCGTCTCAGTAGTAGTATCGTGAAAGTGTAAGCACTGATTGCTATTGCCTAACTTTTATCCAGTGCTTGTCTGTTTATTGTAACTTGCTGTTGCTCGTCTCAGTAGTAGTATCGTGAAAGTGTAAGCACTGATTGCTATTGCCTAACTTCTGTCCAGTGCTTGTCTGTTTATTGTAACTTGCTGTTGCTCGTCTCAGTAGTAGTATCGTGAAAGTGTAAGCACTGATTGCTATTGCCTAACTTCTGTCCAGTGCTTGTCTGTTTATTGTAACTTGCTGTTGCTCGTCTCAGTAGTAGTATCGTGAAAGTGTAAGCACTGATTGCTATTGCCTAACTTTTATCCAGTGCTTGTCTGTTTATTGTAACTTGCTGTTGCTCGTCTCAGTAGTAGTATCGTGAAAGTGTAAGCACTGATTGCTATTGCCTAACTTCTGTCCAGTGCTTGTCTGTTTATTGTAACTTGCTGTTGCTCGTCTCAGTAGTAGTATCGTGAAAGTGTAAGCACTGATTGCTATTGCCTAACTTTTATCCAGTGCTTGTCTGTTTATTGTAACTTGCTGTTGCTCGTCTCAGTAGTAGTATCGTGAAAGTGTAAGCACTGATTGCTATTGCCTAACTTTTATCCAGTGCTTGTCTGTTTATTGTAACTTGCTGTTGCTCGTCTCAGTAGTAGTATCGTGAAAGTGTAAGCACTGATTGCTATTGCCTAACTTTTATCCAGTGCTTGTATGTTTCATATCGTATTTAAAGTTGTTGAACTTGCAATTTTATTGTGTATCTAATTATTAAATTATAACGATCATTCTTTTATGTTTGTAGATTTTAAAGTTTGAAAAGGGTCACCTAAAATGTGACCGAAACGTTGCTTTTATAGGCCTAATATTAAAATAATAAACTCGGCATTGGTCATCAAATATTCACAAAATGTGAAAAGTTGTACAGATATTACCCCTAAGAGGGAGTAAAATCGAATAAAAATAACGTAACACTGAGGAGTAGGCTACACAATAATAAAAGTTACACATTATACATTTGTAACTTTTAAACGGTAATATAATTAGAGTGGATAGGATAGCTTTCATTTAAAATTAAGTATAATTAAAGAAGCTATCTTGATCTTTGAACAATCTGTGAGTCGAATCCTTCCATTCCTAAGTAATTTAGATTTGTAAAAATGTCTTTGTATAATTTTATAACAATTATTATAATAATAATTAGATATTTGTAATTATAGCCCGGATAGCTCAGTCGGTAGAGCTTTAGGCTTTTAACCTAAGGGTTCTGGGTTCAAGTCCCAGTTCGGGCGGTAATTTTTTCATTTCCGAATGTTTTCGTAGGTGCGTTGATCAGAGTGTTGAAACCTATCAAGTAATTCCCAAGGAGTGTTACAATTCCGTTTACGTGTGTTATTCATATTTTATATGAATGGTCCAACCAAAACAAAGAAATAACGATTTAGATAATGAAAACCCAGATCGACAATCAAAGAGCCAGTGCTGCCACTAAAACCTGCGTAAACGTCCAAACTTGAAATGAAAAAATCAAGAGGCCCGAGACCTGGTTTCAGATATACCTGGTAAATAATTTCAAAAGCATCTTTTATCATTACTCAACTCACTATTTTCCCCGTTTGTTCAACATGAACAGGTTCTTGCATGGGCCTAGCGTATTTTCTTGCCTCAGACAATTCCTAAGGGTTGTAATAATGATAGCACATTAATGTCCGAAACTCGCCTTCAAACCTTTTATACGCCTATCTTAGAACAAAGAAATATCGCTCATTATGCCATACAAATAATCCCCAACCACCCACCGGGTACATCGTATCCTATGTCGAACTTGTAGCCATAATGCAACCACATATCACTCGCACATGTTTCAACTTAGGTCTGCACTACCTTTTTTCGTGAGCTTTCTTAACGAAAACATCCATTCTAAAACAGCAGAATTGCTAAAATGGGTGCATTATTATATAAACCTGTCATGTGCTGAGCATTATTTTGGGAGATGTCTAAGAGCAACCGTGTGTATTTGTGTGTGTGAGAGAGAGAGTTTGTGTGTGTGTGTGGGTGTAAAAGAGAGAGAGCATTTGTGCGAGAGAGTGCGTATGTAAGAGAGTGTGTGTTTTGGGGGAAGCTGGAATTAGAGATAGAAATTTGCCATACTCCCATTCCAGCACCAGGATGAGACACATTCATTTCTGCATGTAACTTAAAACTGCCAATTTTCTATCATCACCCATATATGTCTCATATAATGTCTGGACCTTAATTTTATGTATAACACAATATCTTTCCACATGGTACATAAGCTCTTTGCATTAAGACACACACATGTAGATGGTGGTAGAGAGAGAGAGAGATAATGGTATTTCTCTGTAAACTTTTATGTATAATAGCAACTACCCGTAAGCTCAATTAACAGCATAAAACTGATGTTATTTTAACATAGCTTACGTTTATGGTATCGTAGCCCGGATAGCTCAGTCGGTAGAGCATTAGGCTTTTAACCTAAGGGTCCTGGGTTCAAGTCCCAGTTCGGGCGATCAATTTTTATAAGCCAAGAATTCTTGATGTTGAACGTTGTTCAGCAGGCGATATTTAAATATAAAGGGTCTTATGAACAAAGCATAACGTTCAATATAAACTCATTCAACACCCATCATTTTCTTTTGATTTGTAGTTTAAAATAAATTATTTGATAGGAGTGAGACAAACTAGAATATAATATTTTTGCTTAACCTAATAGGCAAGCAACTATAAGATATGTTGTACCGTGTTTTATAATAGGTAAAATAACAACAGTGAAATTTGTATTGAAATCTCTACTTTTTCTGAAAGTTTCAAAACAAAAACAACAAAAACCACCTCAGAAATTGTCGTATAAAATCAAATGTTGCAATGAGTGATATTGTGAAAATATTAAGAAGGGTGTAAAGGAGGATTAAGGGTGAAACCACCCGCTGGGGACAAGATTCGTGCATTAGGACAGACCGGGTAATCTTGACAAATACCTCACCCCCCGGTGACTATTTATAGCACTAACCCTTCCTCGCTCGAAACCCTTTTACTAGGCGCTTGTCAATATTTAGGCTCCCCTTGTATATAATCTGGTATGTTAGGAAATCATTTAAGTGCGTTGAAAAATTCAGGCGTTAAGTATAAACTGTTGTTAGAAGCAGTACCTGTTTTACGAGTAGGTTGCTTTTTGACAAAATACACGTTCAGAAAAAAATTCTTGTAATAGACACGAAATCTGTTTGATAATGTCTAGTTAACATTCTTTCATCATATTTTTCGTACGTTTTTCAATTCCTTCTTTTAGTTCACACTATCCCTATTTATACCTTGATCAAACTTTCAATCGTTATGAAACACTTTTTATTCATTCACTTAAGGTCAAATAAATTTCCTTCAACTTATAGTGGATGACACGTTATTTTAATATAGTTTTTTTCAAATATTAATTCATCAATTAAATTCAATGAGTTTATTTTAGTTTCATATGGAAGAAAAACTTTAAACAAAAGAGGCAAGGTATGCAATATAATTATTTCGTAACATATGATTTCATAAAACAGCTGATTTTATGTTATAGGTTATGTGATATAACAGTAGTTTTGATGTATAGGTTATGTTACTTTATTTATATTAATTGTAATTATTTAATAAAAAGTTACTCAAATAAAAAATTTGTGGGTTTACCTATATAGAAATTTACTTTAAAAATTTTTATTTATATTACTTGTTTAATATGTATTTTTACAAAAAATCATTGTTTTAGGCTACCTTTAAAGGAATTCTTTGGTTTATTCTAAAACACTGGTAACTATACTGTACCGACTCTCATACGTTTTTTTTCTTGGCGAAAAACCAATTGTGGTTATCATCGCCAATCAAAATCTAACGCAAAACGCAATATTTTAAATTAAACAAAATAACAAAACATATTAAAATAAAATTTGTTTTGTTATTTTGTTTAATTTTTGAGTTTTGCGTTAGATTTTGATTGGCAATGATAACCACAGTTGGTTTTTCGCCAAGAAAAAAAATATAAATTCGGCAGTACATATACTAAAATTGGAACGGTACAGAGATTAGCATGGCCCGACTCTCATACGTCATCAATGCAAGTTTAATATTTTATAATGTCAGATATAGATGTTATCCTGTTTTGAATTCCATCAGGTGCAAAGCAAATGTAATATTTTATGACTGACAACTCCAGTTGTTCAGGTGTGTTGTGTTATTGTGTGTCTGTGGAGTGTTCGTGTTCTGTGATTCATAGAGTGGTTGTTAATAGAGTGGCGTGTATGTGTTCGAATATAGTGCTTGATTTGGGATGGGCTGTATCGTTTAGAATGAGTTGTGATTGGTTTTGTGGTGTTTGTACTTGTATATTTCGAAGATCTCTGTTGTGTTTAATGCTTTTCTTGATAAAATGTTGAAGTCTTAGATTTGTGTCAATGTTTGGTGAATGTATGTATCGTGTTATGTGTATGAATAGAAATTTGATTTGGGTTGTGTGTTTTGCTAGTATTTTTTCTATTCCTTGTATCGTGTGGTTAAGTTTCTTTCTGTTTTCATCTATGGAGAAGCTAGGGCAGTCGTTACATGTGGTCTTGTATTCTCCTACCCTCTCGTGTTTGTTCTGAGTGTTTTTGTGTTGTGTCGGTGTTTTGTGCTCGTGTTGAATGTTTTAAAGGCAACTTTGTATAGGAGTTTACGGAATGAAACAATTTTTTCAATTCCTACCTTTAAACTAATTTTACACTACTTAACTAAGTGAATACGTAATTGCTTACTTGCTGACGCGTTTCAAAACGACCGTTCCTTTTACGAAGCTAACCTTCTACTATCGACTATTTTTGGCTCTTTACAAACGGTATGACAGGGTTGGATTTATGACATTAGGGGAGGTGTCGGCGTCTTGTGTGATGTATTTGAAAAGATTATTGGCTTCAAAGGGTGTCGCGTCAGATGTGCCCAACGACACTTGTGCCCAGCGACATTTGTGACCACATTGGTTCAAGGGGTGGGGGGAAGATTCACTGGAAATCCAAACCCTCACCCTGACACGCTGCTAAGCCGAATGCCCCAGTCACTTGACACTTTCTCCTGGCTGTCTTGGTGTTAATTAGTATTCCTGGTTGTCTTGGTGTTAGTATTCGGACTGTTCGTATAGTGTATTAAGTGACGTTTATACTACCATGGAGCTCTCTACGACAACGAAGGGTAAAGAGTGCTCGCTATACGAAGGCTACTGCTATTACTTCAAGCGGAAAAATGAGGATGGTGTGATTTCTTGGCGATGTTCAAAGGTAAACTCAAAAAAGTGTTTTGGCGCTATCAAGAGCCGAGACGGTGAGGTATTGAGTGAAACCGATCATCAATGTGGAGCTCCAGATGTTGCAAGGCTGGAGGTAAAGAAAACTGTTCAAAAAACGAAGAAGAGGGCTTGAGATGAAGACACATCTATTTCGAAAATACATAATGAAGAATTAGGCGAACTTCACAACAAAGGATATGAATTTGTCACGGAGATGCCATCTCAACGTTCGGCGAAGAGAGATCTCCATCGTCAACGGTACAAATCTCAAGGAAACCAAACAGAGCCCGAAACACGCGAAGACATCATTCTTGATAAAGAGATATTGAAAATGAAAGATGGCAGCAGTTTTCTTCTCGCTGACGACAACGCTGGTAAAAGAATTTTAGTGTTGTGGAAACAGAGGAAGGGAGGGACTGAAATTCCAAAAAGAGTTTTTTATTGATGGAACGTTCAAGAGCTCAAGCAAGCAGTTTTCGCAGATATATTCAATCCACGCCGATTTTGTAAGTTCGCCAGAAGAAACAAATGTATACCCTGTGGCGTTTGCACTGTTACCGAATAAAAAGAAAGAGTCATACATTAGGCTGTTTCAAATTATACGTGAAGTTTTACCTAGCTGGTCGCCAAGAAATGTCAACGTTGACTTCGAAATAGCAGCGATATCAGCGTTAAAAGAGGTGTTCCGTTTGTTTGTGGTAAAGGGGTGTTATTTCCACATGAAGAAGAGTGCAGGAGGTAGGTCTCACGCGCGACTACAAAGACAATGACCAAGTACGCCTTCACATTCAAATATGTGCAGCTCTTGCATTCCTTAAACCTGAAGATGTTAGTGACGGTTGGTTGGAGATCTACTCTCAGGCTCCAGAAAATGCAAAACTAACTGAGTTTTTTTGATTATTTCATAGAAACATGGCTGGAAAATGATGACTTCCCTGTTGAACTATGGAACTGCCACAACAGACGTCATAGAACGACTAATGCTGTTGAAGGATGGAACAACAGACTAAACAACACCCTTCGGAAAACAAATCCTAGAATCAAAGAATTAATTAGCTGTTTGAAATCTGAAGCGGAAAATGCAGCCCGTGCATACATGACGCTACAGTTGAACCTTGGTGGGAAGAGGAGAAAATCCACTTATATAAGACTGGACGAGGGCATTAACAAAACATTCAAGACTTATGAACAAAATGGTGACATAAGAACATTTCTTTTAACTATGTCCTACTTACAAAAATTAGACTGAGCTCAAACTGGATAATGATAAAAGTAATAACCATATTTGTAAATAGTACGAAATTCATTTAAAAAAAACAAAAAAAAATACAAAAATTAAAATACAAAAAAAAAGAAATTGACATGTTAAACTATGATATAAAAAAACAAATATAAAAATGACGAAGTTTATAGCTGATTTTAAACACGCCTAAATGATAGAAAACTGACTTGTGTTTCTAAGTAATGGTGAAACTTTTCTATCACTTAGCCAGTCCAAAGCCTGGGCAAAGTGTGATGGGAATCAGAGAGGCTATAATCATACCTAATGCAGGAAATAATGTGGGTCTCCCAATCCATGGTATATTTGGGGTAGCTTGGTCACAACTGTCGCATATTTCATCATGGTCACAAGTGTCGCTGGGCACATCTGTCATATATTCCTTCAAAGTGTGTGTGGTCATTAAGTATATTTTCCCTGTCTGTTGCGTAGTGTTTGGTAGAGGTTGATTACTGATGACAGTTGGTCGATATTGAAGTTTCTTGATGTAATCATCTTGAATTCACTGATTAAACTAATTTTACACTACTTAACTAAGTGAATACGTAATTGCTTACTTGCTGACGCGTTTCAAAACGATCGTTCCTTTTACGAAGCTAACCTTCTACTATCGACTATTTTTAGCTCTTTACAAACGGTATGACAGGGTTGGATTTATGACATTAGGGGAGGTGTCGGCGTCTTGTGTGATGTATTTGAAAAGATTATTGGCTTCAAAGTGTGTGTGGTCATTAAGTATATTTTCCCTGTCTGTTGCGTAGTGTTTGGTAGAGGTTGATTACTGATGACAGTTGGTCGATATTGAAGTTTCTTGATGTAATCATCTTGAATTCACTGATTAAACTAATTTTACACTACTTAACTAAGTGAATACGTAATTGCTTACTTGCTGACGCGTTTCAAAACGATCGTTCCTTTTACGAAGCTAACCTTCTACTATCGGCTATTTTTGGCTCTTTACAAACGGTATGACAGGGTTGGATTTATGACATTAGGGGAGGTGTCGGCGTCTTGTGTGATGTATTTGAAAAGATTATTGGCTTCAAAGTGTGTGTGGTCATTAAGTATATTTTCCCTGTCTGTTGCGTAGTGTTTGGTAGAGGTTGATTACTGATGACAGTTGGTCGATATTGAAGTTTCTTGATGTAATCATCTTGAATTCACTGATTAAACTAATTTTACACTACTTAACTAAGTGAATACGTAATTGCTTACTTGCTGACGCGTTTCAAAACGATCGTTCCTTTTACGAAGCTAACCTTCTACTATCGGCTATTTTTGGCTCTTTACAAACGGTATGACAGGGTTGGATTTATGACATTAGGGGAGGTGTCGGCGTTTTGTGTGATGTATTTGAAAAGATTATTGGCTTCAAAGTGTGTGTGGTCATTAAGTATATTTTCCCTGTCTGTTGCGTAGTGTTTGGTAGAGGTTGATTACTGATGACAGTTGGTCGATATTGAAGTTTCTTGATGTAATCATCTTGAATTCACTGATTAAACTAATTTTACACTACTTAACTAAGTGAATACGTAATTGCTTACTTGCTGACGCGTTTCAAAACGACCGTTCCTTTTACGAAGCTAATCTTCTACTATCGACTTTTGGCTCTTTACAAACGGTATGACAGGGTTGGATTTATGACATTAGGGGAGGGTGTCGGCGTCTTGTGTGATGTATTTGAAAAGATTATTGGCTTCAAAGTGTGTGTGGTCATTAAGTATATTTTCCCTGTCTGTTGCGTAGTGTTTGGTAGAGGTTGATTACTGATGACAGTTGGTCGATATTGAAGTTTCTTGATGTAATCATCTTGAATTCACTGATTAAACTAATTTTACACTACTTAACTAAGTGAATACGTAATTGCTTACTTGCTGACGCGTTTCAAAACGACCGTTCCTTTTACGAAGCTAACCTTCTACTATCGACTTTTGGCTCTTTACAAACGGTATGACAGGGTTGGATTTATGACATTAGGGGAGGGTGTCGGCGTCTTGTGTGATGTATTTGAAAAGATTATTGGCTTCAAAGTGTGTGTGGTCATTAAGTATATTTTCCCTGTCTGTTGCGTAGTGTTTGGTAGAGGTTGATTACTGATGACAGTTGGTCGATATTGAAGTTTCTTGATGTAATCATCTTGAATTCACTGATTAAACTAATTTTACACTACTTAACTAAGTGAATACGTAATTGCTTACTTGCTGACGCGTTTCAAAACGACCGTTCCTTTTACGAAGCTAACCTTCTACTATCGGCTATTTTTGGCTCTTTACAAACGGTATGACAGGGTTGGATTTATGACATTAGGGGAGGTGTCGGCGTCTTGTGTGATGTATTTGAAAAGATTATTGGCTTCAAAGTGTGTGTGGTCATTAAGTATATTTTCCCTGTCTGTTGCGTAGTGTTTGGTAGAGGTTGATTACTGATGACAGTTGGTCGATATTGAAGTTTCTTGATGTAATCATCTTGAATTCACTGATTAAACTAATTTTACACTACTTAACTAAGTGAATACGTAATTGCTTACTTGCTGACGCGTTTCAAAACGACCGTTCCTTTTACGAAGCTAACCTTCTACTATCGACTTTTGGCTCTTTACAAACGGTATGACAGGGTTGGATTTATGACATTAGGGGAGGGTGTCGGCGTCTTGTGTGATGTATTTGAAAAGATTATTGGCTTCAAAGTGTGTGTGGTCATTAAGTATATTTTCCCTGTCTGTTGCGTAGTGTTTGGTAGAGGTTGATTACTGATGACAGTTGGTCGATATTGAAGTTTCTTGATGTAATCATCTTGAATTCACTGATTAAACTAATTTTACACTACTTAACTAAGTGAATACGTAATTGCTTACTTGCTGACGCGTTTCAAAACGATTGTTCCTTTTACGAAGCTAACCTTCTACTATCGACTTTTGGCTCTTTACAAACGGTATGACAGGGTTGGATTTATGACATTAGGGGAGGGTGTCGGCGTCTTGTGTGATGTATTTGAAAAGATTATTGGCTTCAAAGTGTGTGTGGTCATTAAGTATATTTTCCCTGTCTGTTGCGTAGTGTTTGGTAGAGGTTGATTACTGATGACAGTTGGTCGATATTGAAGTTTCTTGATGTAATCATCTTGAATTCACTGATTAAACTAATTTTACACTACTTAACTAAGTGAATACGTAATTGCTTACTTGCTGACGCGTTTCAAAACGATCGTTCCTTTTACGAAGCTAACCTTCTACTATCGACTTTTGGCTCTTTACAAACGGTATGACAGGGTTGGATTTATGACATTAGGGGAGGTGTCGGCGTCTTGTGTGATGTATTTGAAAAGATTATTGGCTTCAAAGTGTGTGTGGTCATTAAGTATATTTTCCCTGTCTGTTGCGTAGTGTTTGGTAGAGGTTGATTACTGATGACAGTTGGTCGATATTGAAGTTTCTTGATGTAATCATCTTGAATTCACTGATTAAACTAATTTTACACTACTTAACTAAGTGAATACGTAATTGCTTACTTGCTGACTCGTTTCAAAACGATCGTTCCTTTTACGAAGCTAACCTTCTACTATCGACTATTTTTGGCTCTTTACAAACGGTATGACAGGGTTGGATTTATGACATTAGGGGAGGTGTCGGCGTCTTGTGTGATGTATTTGAAAAGATTATTGGCTTCAAAGTGTGTGTGGTCATTAAGTATATTTTCCCTGTCTGTTGCGTAGTGTTTGGTAGAGGTTGATTACTGATGACAGTTGGTCGATATTGAAGTTTCTTGATGTAATCATCTTGAATTCACTGATTAAACTAATTTTACACTACTTAACTAAGTGAATACGTAATTGCTTACTTGCTGACGCGTTTCAAAACGACCGTTCCTTTTACGAAGCTAACCTTCTACTATCGGCTATTTTTGGCTCTTTACAAACGGTATGACAGGGTTGGATTTATGACATTAGGGGAGGTGTCGGCGTCTTGTGTGATGTATTTGAAAAGATAATTTTCTTCAAAGTGTGTGTGGTCATTAAGTATATTTTCCCTGTCTGTTGCGTAGTGTTTGGTAGAGGTTGATTACTGATGACAGTTGGTCGATATTGAAGTTTCTTGATGTAATCATCTTGAATTCACTGATTAAACTAATTTTACACTACTTAACTAAGTGAATACGTAATTGCTTACTTGCTGACGCGTTTCAAAACGATCGTTCCTTTTACGAAGCTAACCTTCTACTATCGACTATTTTTGGCTCTTTACAAACGGTATGACAGGGTTGGATTTATGACATTAGGGGAGGTGTCGGCGTCTTGTGTGATGTATTTGAAAAGATTATTGGCTTCAAAGTGTGTGTGGTCATTAAGTATATTTTCCCTGTCTGTTGCGTAGTGTTTGGTAGAGGTTGATTACTGATGACAGTTGGTCGATATTGAAGTTTCTTGATGTAATCATCTTGAATTCACTGATTAAACTAATTTTACACTACTTAACTAAGTGAATACGTAATTGCTTACTTGCTGACGCGTTTCAAAACGACCGTTCCTTTTACGAAGCTAACCTTCTACTATCGGCTATTTTTTTCTCTTTACAAACGGTATGACAGGGTTGGATTTATGACATTAGGGGAGGTGTCGGCGTCTTGTGTGATGTATTTGAAAAGATTATTGGCTTCAAAGTGTGTGTGGTCATTAAGTATATTTTCCCTGTCTGTTGCGTAGTGTTTGGTTGAGGTTGATTACTGATGACAGTTGGTCGATATTGAAGTTTCTTGATGTAATCATCTTGAATTCACTGATTAAACTAATTGTACACTACTTAACTAAGTGAATACGTAATTGCTTACTTGCTGACGCGTTTCAAAACGACCGTTCCTTTTACGAAGCTAACCTTCTACTATCGGCTATTTTTGGCTCTTTACAAACGGTATGACAGGGTTGGATTTATGACATTAGGGGAGGTGTCGGCGTCTTGTGTGATGTATTTGAAAAGATTATTGGCTTCAAAGTGTGTGTGGTCATTAAGTATATTTTCCCTGTCTGTTGCGTAGTGTTTGGTAGAGGTTGATTACTGATGACAGTTGGTCGATATTGAAGTTTCTTGATGTAATCATCTTGAATTCACTGATTAAACTAATTTTACACTACTTAACTAAGTGAATACGTAATTGCTTACTTGCTGACGCGTTTCAAAACGACCGTTCCTTTTACGAAGCTAACCTTCTACTATCGGCTATTTTTGGCTCTTTACAAACGGTATGACAGGGTTGGATTTATGACATTAGGGGAGGTGTCGGCGTCTTGTGTGATGTATTTGAAAAGATTATTGGCTTCAAAGTGTGTGTGGTCATTAAGTATATTTTCCCTGTCTGTTGCGTAGTGTTTGGTAGAGGTTGATTACTGATGACAGTTGGTCGATATTGAAGTTTCTTGATGTAATCATCTTGAATTCACTGATTAAACTAATTTTACACTACTTAACTAAGTGAATACGTAATTGTTTACTTGCTGACGCGTTTCAAAACGATCGTTCCTTTTACGAAGCTAACCTTCTACTATCGACTTTTGGCTCTTTACAAACGGTATGACAGGGTTGGATTTATGACATTAGGGGAGGTGTCGGCGTCTTGTGTGATGTATTTGAAAAGATTATTGGCTTCAAAGTGTGTGTGGTCATTAAGTATATTTTCCCTGTCTGTTGCGTAGTGTTTGGTAGAGGTTGATTACTGATGACAGTTGGTCGATGTTGAAGTTTCTTGATGTAATCATCTTGAATTCACTGATTAAACTAATTTTACACTACTTAACTAAGTGAATACGTAATTGCTTACTTGCTGACGCGTTTCAAAACGACCGTTCCTTTTACGAAGCTAACCTTCTACTATCGACTTTTGGCTCTTTACAAACGGTATGAGAGGGTTGGATTTATGACATTAGGGGAGGTGTCGGCGTCTTGTGTGATGTATTTGAAAAGATTATTGGCTTCAAAGTGTGTGTGGTCATTAAGTATATTTTCCCTGTCTGTTGCGTAGTGTTTGGTAGAGGTTGATTACTGATGACAGTTGGTCGATATTGAAGTTTCTTGATGTAATCATCTTGAATTCACTGATTAAACTAATTTTACACTACTTAACTAAGTGAATACGTAATTGCTTACTTGCTGACGCGTTTCAAAACGATTGTTCCTTTTACGAAGCTAACCTTCTACTATCGGCTATTTTTTTCTCTTTACAAACGGTATGACAGGGTTGGATTTATGACATTAGGGGAGGTGTCGGCGTCTTGTGTGATGTATTTGAAAAGATTATTGGCTTCAAAGTGTGTGTGGTCATTAAGTATATTTTCCCTGTCTGTTGCGTAGTGTTTGGTAGAGGTTGATTACTGATGACAGTTGGTCGATATTGAAGTTTCTTGATGTAATCATCTTGAATTCACTGATTAAACTAATTTTACACTACTTAACTAAGTGAATACGTAATTGCTTACTTGCTGACGCGTTTCAAAACGATCGTTCCTTTTACGAAGCTAACCTTCTACTATCGACTTTTGGCTCTTTACAAACGGTATGACAGGGTTGGATTTATGACATTAGGGGAGGTGTCGGCGTCTTGTGTGATGTATTTGAAAAGATTATTGGCTTCAAAGTGTGTGTGGTCATTAAGTATATTTTCCCTGTCTGTTGCGTAGTGTTTGGTAGAGGTTGATTACTGATGACAGTTGGTCGATATTGAAGTTTCTTGATGTAATCATCTTGAATTCACTGAATAAACTAATTTTACACTACTTAACTAAGTGAATACGTAATTGCTTACTTGCTGACGCGTTTCAAAACGATCGTTCCTTTTACGAAGCTAACCTTCTACTATCGGCTTTTTTTGGCTCTTTACAAACGGTATGACAGGGTTGGATTTATGACATTAGGGGAGGTGTCGGCATCTTGTGTGATGTATTTGAAAAGATTATTGGCTTCAAAGTGTGTGTGGTCATTAAGTATATTTTCCCTGTCTGTTGCGTAGTGTTTGGTTGAGGTTGATTACTGATGACAGTTGGTCGATATTGAAGTTTCTTGATGTAATCATCTTGAATTCACTGATTAAACTAATTTTACACTACTTAACTAAGTGAATACGTAATTGCTTACTTGCTGACGCGTTTCAAAACGATCGTTCCTTTTACGAAGCTAACCTTCTACTATCGGCTTTTTTTGGCTCTTTACAAACGGTATGACAGGGTTGGATTTATGACATTAGGGGAGGTGTCGGCGTCTTGTGTGATGTATTTGAAAAGATTATTGGCTTCAAAGTGTGTGTGGTCATTAAGTATATTTTCCCTGTCTGTTGCGTAGTGTTTGGTAGAGGTTGATTACTGATGACAGTTGGTCGATATTGAAGTTTCTTGATGTAATCATCTTGAATTCACTGATTAAACTAATTTTACACTACTTAACTAAGTGAATACGTAATTGCTTACTTGCTGACGCGTTTCAAAACGATCGTTCCTTTTACGAAGCTAACCTTCTACTATCGACTTTTGGCTCTTTACAAACGGTATGACAGGATTGGATTTATGACATTAGGTGAGGTGTCGGCGTCTTGTGTGATGTATTTGAAAAGATTATTGGCTTCAAGGTGTGTGTGGTCATTAAGTATATTTTCCCTGTCTGTTGCGTAGTGTTTGGTTGAGGTTGATTACTGATGACAGTTGGTCGATATTGAAGTTTCTTGATGTAATCATCTTGAATTCACTGATTAAATTACGTATTCACTCAGTTAAGTAGTGTAAAATTAGTTTAATCAGTGAATTCAAGATGATTACATCAAGAAACTTCAACTTTCCTGCCATTAGTTCTCTCTCTCTCTCTCTCTCTCTCTCTCTCTCTCTCTCTCTCTCTCTCTCAAGATATCTATATCTTGTTAAATTTTCATTCGTTGGTCAAATACTTTTTTATTTATTTACTCAGGTTCAAATATGTGTTGTATACATGGTGATACTTGATGTTAATACAGTTATTTCAAATAATAATTCACTAATTAAATTTAAAAAGGATGATGTCTTTAGGTTGGATTCGATCTGTGTGACTGCATGTTTGAAATCCAGAACTCAACTTATCCCACTTCACAACTAACATAAACTCAATGATTTTTGAAATAAAACAGAGCACATTTTTATACAACATTATAATATGTCTAGAAAGTATCAGTTGGAGTATGTTTGACTATAATAATACGCTAACACAAGGTAACCGGTCGACTAGTGAATTGGCCTCCATCTAGTTGTACGTGTTACACTTACTCCAGATCTCAACTTGTTATCTAGCATTCATTAGGAGGCTAAATTTTGTTTTGCTTTTTAAACCTACATTGACCCGACACTTTGTAGCTATAATATAATAGCTTATAGCTGTATTGTAATAAAATATAATGCGACGATCAGTTTTATGAGGAAACCAAGATTTCGTAAATTTTCTTGTGTTGTTAGTTAAATGTTTTCTTTTTGCAAGTCTAGACCAAAATTTTATAATTTTTTTTTGTATATCTGAGAATTTTCTACATAGCCAGCTTTTATAGTTTTATTACATTACTGGTAACTTTGAGATCGATATAAAATAATAATATATTTTTTTTAATACGCTTTGGTGTTATGTATTTGTTTTAATATGCAGCTTCTCTCAATCTTTATTCCTCAAATATTCGGCCATCGCTAAACAAAGCTAAGCACTAAATTCCTTTTACAGATTTATATATATATATATATATATGTGTGTGTGTGTGTGTGTGTGTGTGTGTGTGTGTGTGAGTGTGTATATATAAATATTGCATATGTATTCTTGTGTATTAATAAAGAACTAAGTCAAAATACAAATACAAGAATTATAATTGAATTTACAATTCAAAGCTTTTCGTTGGCTAACAGTACCAACATCATCAGGAATATTAAACAATTAAAATTAACATATGTGCAAATTAGATCAAATAAATAGCTATGCCAAATCAATTACAATGTTGTTAAACTTTTATTTTGCTGCCCTAACATTACAAACACTGAATATATTATCAAATTTAGATTTTACTTGTATTTGTTCATTTATCAACTCATTATTAGTATTATATTTATGTATTTCTAAAGCTTCATAAATATTCATTATCAGGCCTTTGTTAATTTTTTTTATAAGTATCATATTATCTATATTAGGAAATTTGTGATTATTATTAATAAAATGACTAGCAAAATTTGATTTATAAATTTCTGGCTTTTTATATGCATTAAAATGCTCTTTATATCTATCTTTAAGTTTTTTCTTAGTTTGTCCTATATAAACTTTATTACAATAATCACATTCTAATTTATATACACAGTTTTTTTAATGCATATTAATAATATTATTATTATTCATTATATTTATTAATTTATTATTAGTATTATATTGTATTTGTAATTTTACTTAGTTCTTTATATATATATATATATATATATATATATATATATATACACCCGTATCTGTTAACAGCTTTCAAGTTAGTGTCCACTCCTTTTACATGTCAACTGTCTTACTTTTAAATACCTTTCAATTTTTAATTACTTATACTTCAATTACCTTATGAAAGCTCGAAATTAATATTACGTTTTATATAAAACAGGCTAATTTGAATTAATTTTGTTACTTTACAAATATTTAAAATAGTTTTTATATTTCTTCTGGGCTGAGTTAGCTCCCAAACCTATTGGATTTCCACCAGATAACAGATAGGTCTTTTTTGAACCTAAAATAAATTATATAACATCAAGATTTCCTAAGATATGAAGTTAAATATTTATATAGTATAGTTCTATTTAGAGTGAATAAGCTGTACACTTACGCAGTAGAGTGTAAATAAATATGATCTAAATACAGAACTGTGTCTAGAGCTGGTATATCTAGTAGGCATTGAAACGTGCTACTACAAAGGCTAGAACGAAAAGACGATTGTATAAATAATACAGGAGGCAGTGAACAGAAAGTGATAGGACGGAATGTATAGAGCGGACTCGGTATAGAACGTTTAAGTCCGTAATGCACTGTTTGTCTAGTCTCAGATACATGATTTAATTTCACTGCAAGCACAAATTGATTTTGTAACCATAACGTGATGGTTTCTTCCAAATTCGCTCGAAGAGTTTTACACGAAAATAAAAATAGTCACGCACTTCGTTTTATATCGAAATTATAGACATTTGTAGATTAATGACAGATAGTCAGTAACAGTTGTCCTGTGTAATTGCTGTAATTCCGCCGTGTTTCCAAATGGCAAAACAATGTTATTTTAAACAATAAAGATACAAACTGTTAAAAAGAATGGTGCTGCTTTAATAAAACAATTATAGCATTAGGGGTTTACGTTATCTTTAAAACAATCGATCATGGTTGGTCCCGGCAGAGGGCGCCAATGGTGTTATCACGGTTAGATAACATCGAGAACAGTGTTCTTTTTAAAAGCAATCGATTAGTTTTGAAATAATCGAGGGTGGTTTCGGAGGTTGGGGTAGTTATTAATTGTGCTCATTATCAGAGATACATTCTGACTGTGACAAAATGATACGTTTCCGGCACACTGCAAACGCACGCGTCTCTCATTAACTTTGCGAACGGGCGCTTAATAAAGTCGAATTTCGGTCTAAATTGGGCTCGCGTACAGAGCAACCGGGTCCCGAGGTTGCTCATTGTGGAGCTAATTATAAAAGCTGGTACGTTTTTACAGTGTATTTGGAGTTCTCAGGGTCGATAAATTGCCTACTCGGCGCTGGTTTGTGAGTCTGCCGTGTATGTATACATGTATGGTCACATTTACAGTTACTTTTATTGTATAGACACTGTTGCATTTTATTGTTTTGAGGCAAAAAACCCACACATATAAATAAAATGAATTTATATAATTTGAAATATATAACATAGAAAATTGTATAAGCATGTTTTAAAAAATCCTAAAGTATTATTTATATTGTGATAACCCCACAGTTAATAAAGTTGAACGTCGGGCTAGATCGGGTTCGTGTACAGTGCAACCGGGTCCCGAGGTTGCTCATTGTTAAGTTTATCATAAAAGCTACGTATTTACAGTCTATTCGTAGTTCCCAGTGTCGATAAATTGCCTACACGGCACTGTGTTTTGTGTGTTCGAGTGTGCAGTGTATGTATATATGTTGGTCACATTTACAATTACTTTTAATGTATAAATACTGATATTCCAAAAGTGAATACTTGAGGCAAAATACCTACATATATAAATGAAATAAATAAATATATATATAATAATAACTAGTCATAATAATATTATATATATATACGTATCATATGAAATGGAATAAGTATATTTAAAAACAAATTCTAAAGTATTATTAATATTGTGATAATCTCACAGTTTGGTTTCAAAGTAGAAGAGTATGACCTAGGAAAATGTTACAATATATGACGAAACGTTAGGAGTAAATATCGAACAGAATCAAGCAAACACTATAGATCCACGCAGGCTTACTCTGGCCAGTTTCCTCAGTACCTATGTAGCGTTTAGATATTACTTTAAGACAGTGGTTCTCCACTTGGGGTACGCGAACCCTTAGGTTCGCAGTGGGTTGCTAGGGGGTTCGTTGAATAAAAAAGTTGTAATAGCGAGTATGTATAATAAATTATTTGAACTTAGGTTTGAAGTGAAGTTGTTTAGTCGAGGAACATTTTTCGGCCTGTTATTCAGGTTAAGCGACAGCAATTGGCTGCAATGCTTAGCCCACTTATCTGACCTTTTTTCAACAACTCACTAAGGTTAATCTGGGCCACCAGAGTTCAGTGATGATCCTCAGAATATCAGGGAAGATCTAAGATGAAAAGATTGACTTTTGGAGTTCTTGTATTCTTCAGGACCAGACAGACCTATTTGAGACTTTGCACGACCTTCTAAAAGAGAATGATTTCTAGTAATGTTAAACAACAAATATCTGATCACTTGAAGGGATTAAATCATCATTTGTGAGATAGTTTTTTTAAATTTTATTACACTAGAATCTAATCAAGGGGTAAAATTTATGATGATGACTTGGTAGGGGTACGCAACTGAAATGAGGTTGAAACCCGCTCCTTTAGGAATCTAAAGGACTATATATAACTGTAACAGCCTTATGACTTCATTTTTATCCTACGAAAAATCTTCCTAAATTATCATTGAAATAATCAGATTAACGTATAATTCTCGTATAACATATATGCAGCCAATTTTCCTGTTGTTATCTGAGCATATGATATGGGATTCTTAAGTAATGGGGGTAGGATTTAGATAAAGACACAAAACCTTCTGGTTAAGAAAGGGGAAAAGGGTAATTGCTAAGTTTATTAATTGCCGATTATTAGTAGAACACGAACTCTCTATCGGGGATATAGGGGGTGAAAAGAAAGAAAGGTGATGAAATAGAAGAATGGTGACAAGGAGTGCCTTGTCCTCCGAATTTACCCCTTGCCAAAGTACTCAGTAATAGCAGCATAGTGCGGAGAACCTCCAGACCGGTCTATGGAAACCATTACCCCCCAAGAATCCAACCTCAAACTCGTGACTAGCGTCAGTCCAGAGGAGTGTCATGACCAGTGTGAAAGAGTCTTGTGACCTCACTGTATGGCTTGGACTGGTGGCCTAATGTAATTAAGATTTATTGGATAAAATTAAATGCAAAACAGCTATAGCAGGGTTTCTTCCTTGCCAGGTTTTCTCATCCGACTCTTAGCGTGACACGTATCGTACGGTTTCATTTCACTATGTTCTGATTTTACATGGAAAGAACTTATTAGCCAGCCTTGTGGACAATCTATCCTGAATCCTTCACGCGTGTTAGAGTTACTTACCGCATGCACATATGATACGGAGGCAGCTTACCAAAGGATGGCTGCCAAGAGGGATGGGCGGGTTTCTGTGGTCCAGAACCGGGAGCCCAATATGTAAAGATACAAAAGTAGTAAACATCTCTCTATGACCCTAATGTAGGCCTACTTCGGGCGAGGCACCGAAATGCTAAGGTCCTCTTTCAATCCTGTTCTTCAGAGTTGTATAGCGCCTACTTTATCCTACCTTACAATCCTGGCCATGTTTGTTTCACTGTCTATTGGTCTTAAAACTGCGAGAACAAATACTATAAACTGCTTCCTTGTCTCTCGTGAGATCATCGTGTTCCCATCTCGACTAGAGGCCATCATCAGACGTGTGCTTTGTTAATTAAAACCACGCCAGGTCTGTGCGCACTCTATGATTAATCTGTCTGCTAATTTCCGGCGCAAGAGCTGCATCGGAGCTCAAACGAATTAAACAAAACTCTGACAAAGTGTTTATTTCCGTCAGATAAGGGAGGTTTCGCGAGGGTGGTCCGTAGCAACCCTGCGGATACGCCAACGCTCGCAACAAATCGGCCCATTTACAGTGCGACAAATATTAATATCAGAGAAAATAATTAGTGGGTTGGGGTTGGAATTAATGCCAGTAGATTATATTTTAGTGCAGTCTAGAACGTCACAGCTTTGTCACGAGTATTTTAAATTGGGATAAAATATTGCACTTTTCATTGCCTCTAAACCGATGTTTAAACAACTCTTAGTGCGGTTACCGAGATAATTCCAACAGCAGCTGATTGCGTCATCGTCAAATGCGTCACAGTAATGCTAAATCTGTTCTGGCTGATGACGTAATGAAGCGGTGATGTGCAAAGCGGAATAGTGCAGGCCGACAAGGAAATATGAGTTGGTTCAGACATAATCACTATGAGTTTAAGGTGCTGATTACAGACTAGTTGGCCTAGAAACCTAGGCTTGGTGTTGATACGGCCAAGCGTATTTGAATATTCCTTTTCATACGCCTAGGTGTTATACCTTTCTTTTGTTGCACTGGGAGGATATTGTCAGAGTTGTAAAGGTATTTTCTCCCAGGCAATTTGTTTTACTGTATATCGAGTTTCAGATGGCCTAAAACGTTTGCCCATCAAACGCAACAAAGTTTCCTATAGTTCACGACATTCTCATAGATTGATGGTAAAAGCAGGAGTTTTCCCAACAGAATGGCAAGAAAATGTAAGGTCTATATAGACATCGGGATACTCCAGCAGGCAGACACCATTGTTACGGGGGAACTAATGCTGGCGGATAAGTTGTTGAGGCGTTTTAAAAGGCAAGTTTTTGTATTAGGGTGATTTAACCAGTAAGACTATCATCGCGTACACAACACCCTGTGAGTTATGAATGTGAGTATGGTAGGATCGAGTGGTATAGTATCAAGGCACCACGTGTACAGGGTCACGTGCCTGGACTAGAACTGCTCTTTATCGGGTTTATAAGGTGTGTTTACCCGTGTAGGATAAGAAAAGGAGGGGTGCAATTAGGGAAGGCTGAGGATAAGACAATGATCCCGTGGAAGTGGGATAGGGGAATGTTTAAGGCATTGCGTGGACAGAGTCGCGTACCAGAAGTAGGTCTGTTCTCAACGGGCGACGAAAATATCCGCCAGCGGTAAGAAAGAAACCTACTGATCGAATAAAGGGTAGCTGGGCTGGCGGAGGTGTGTACTATCCATTCCCTACTCCTACTAACAAACCTAAAACATTGATTGTATATAAATTACACTAACGTGTGTGTATTTACTTGGAATTTTACTGCCTATCATTCACTCAAGCTGTATGTCGTTTGAAAATATTTATAATAAATACAAAAAATTATAATTTATTTTTAAAAGTACATACTTTGTCCTCCCTCCACACACTGAGAATGTAGTGTAACAAACTTTAAGTTATCTAATAAATAAACACACTAACCGGAATGTAAAAATCTTCTATTTTTACTACAATTACCTATAAGCATCTTTCATTTTGCTACAATTACCTTATACAAATCGTTTATTTTATTTGTGGGTATTTATTTATTTAGATAAAATTAGTCCACAGTGCTCAAGAAATTTATTAAACTATATTTGTCGTTTTCAGGTTTGATCTATCCTAATATTCTTCATATTGTTCGGTTGTGAATATTCAGACTTAGGTGTCACTGTTATGCCTCATGTAGTTTGTTCAATAGTTGTGTAACTAGTATCCGATTCTATTTCCACCCGTTTCATTCCATACTCTATTCACTTGGAAATCAGGTTAGGTAGAGCAAATTGAGTAATTGCTTTATACCGGACCTAATACACCCCGAACATATTATACTACAGGTTGCTTCGGCTTGTGGCTCCATTATAATGTGCAATATTTTTACTCCTTTATACCGCACTTAATACACCCCGAACATATTATACTACAGGTTGCTTCGGCTTGTGGCTCCATTATAATGTGCAATATTTTTACTCCTTAATACGAGTTGATTAGAATGCATTAAGTGATTGTTTTAAAAGAGATTTGCCGTAATCCGCACGGTTATCGGGAGTGAATAGAGGGATGTAATGGAAATGGCACTGCGATGTGTGCTAAGGGTTGGAAGGGGGTTGTAATTAATTACGCGCCCTCGATTGAATTCAACAAACTGCAGCCCCGTCTGTTGACCAAATGCACATCGGCTACACCGTTACAATTATCTGCGTGTACTGCAGAGTTTGTTTTAGTTAAAACCTCCCCCACCAGGCGCGCTGCTCTTGTTTAAACAACAAAATATTATTTTACAGCGGCTGAGGTATCGCTTTGTTTGATCGAGCTATGGTGGACGACAAACACGATCCTAAGTAATTGGAGATGGTTGAATATTTTATCCGTAAACGTTTCATCCCCGAATTGCACGTTCAAATTGCATGAGCAATCACTGAACCGGGTTATGTTTGCCCATTGAAATGTAAACCCGTAAGTATGCACGTTGATTTGACTTTGGTCAAAATTTGACGCTCGAACATTTGTGCCATTTGTTTTGAGTGGACCGATTCCGAAATATTCTATGTGAAACATTATACCATGAACATTAGCGGAAGATATTTTCTGTCGGTAACTTATACCGATAAAGTAACACATTGCATTACCATACATTTATTCACACGCTCAGTTCAAAAACTGGATCCATTTATCCTCCATAATACACCTTTATTTTACAGTATTGTAATTTTTACAAAACGTTATAAGCCTTTATCTTTATTTTGTTGTAACAATGCAAAATGTCACCACTTGCGTTATACCATTCAAATATTGCCTTATTACATTTAAATGTTTCAGATTTGTTGATAAAAATATCGTAAAAATGAATTAGCTGCCATTAACTTGTAATACTGAATGTGAACACTCGTTTTTTGAATATTTACAGCCATTAAAAGTTATTTTAGTTCGATAAAAATAATTGAACACAAAATCCCAACAAATAATTGTTTATCTGAAATTTTTTTATTTATTTGTAGTTTAAATATTTTAGGTTATTCATTTAAGATGACGACATTGTCATTGAAATGCGTCTTATCCAAAAAAATCACCGCAGCCATTAAAAGTTATTTTAGCTCGGTAAAAATAATTGATCACAAAATTCCATCAAATAAATTTGCTGTCCAAAAGGAATTCTATTTATTTGTAGTTGAAATATTTTAGCTTTTTCTTTGAAGATGACGAAATTGTCATTTAAATGCGTCTTATACAAAAAAATCACAGCAGCCATTAAAAGTTATTTTAGCTCGATAAAAATAATTGAACACAAAATTCCATCAAATAAATTTGCTATCCAAAAGAAATTGTATTTATTTGTAATTTCAATATTTTAGCATGTTCATTGAAGATGACGACATTGTCATTGAAATGCGTATTACACAAAAAATCACCGCAGCCATTAAAAGTTATTTTAATTCGATAAAAATAATTAATCAAGAAATCACAACAAATAATTGTTTTATCCAAAAAAAACTTTATTTATTTGTAATTTTAGTAATGTGGTTTTTTCAATGATGATGACGATATTGTCATCGAAATGCGTCTTAAACACAAAATCCCAACGGGGTTTGTTGTCTTCTTTTTAAATCTAAAAAATTTACCATATCTATTAGAACGAGGTTTTCTTTCTTCTAAAACACAAAATAGTACTATATTCTTCATTGGCGATGCGTTCTCGGTCTTAAACATTAAATTCAAAAGAAAACCCTACACATAAAATGCCCTTTTAACGAAATGTAATTCTTATAACCTAGTAATCTGACTACCCATAAATGTACAAAAACATAAATTATATAAAATATTTAAAATTCCAGACAAATTTATTATAAACAAAAGAAGGTCACAACGAATTTTACTCGGCCAAAGAAAGCGCAACATACAATGTATAAGTTTTAAACTATCTGTATTTGCATAAACTAATTTTTTTCGCTTAGATAGTTTAGTGCTCAAGCAATTGTTTTTGCAAAACGATACTTTAAAATTTGTTTAAGTCCTTAAATTTTGTAGTCCATCACGAGCGGTGAAACTTAATTAATTAATCACTTTTACATTAATGTAAAAGTGATTAATTTGTTTAAATGTTGAAGAATTTAGTTTTCTTGCAAATGTATGTTTAAACATTTTTAATTTTCAAAATCATATTTCCGAATGTGTATAATTGTCTGTAGGCGTATATTTACTGTTTTAACGTACGAACAATCTGTACCGACTAACCGATGTTAGCAGTCCCCGGCCGGATTCCAATATCGGTCACCGCTGGCGGCAATATCTCACCCCCAACCCTCTACATAGATAATGAGATTCACAAAGGGTTGCTGGACATCTCAATAATTCAGCCACCGCATACTCTGTATTACATTACATTTAGGACAATCCATTTACGACAAGCCTTTCATCTTTGGCCTGTTTAATAATTAACCTGCTTGCACGGGACCATCTTGCAGAACTCGGATGTTATGGAGACGGCGAGATCGCATCTCAGCGCTGCCTGGATTATGAATACGTAACTAAGCGTGTTGGGTTTCTGATTGAAATTAATTACCCTAGAGTAAGACAGTCTTACTACCTCAAGTGCTTACGTTACCTAACGTCATTACAAAACTTTTTAACACTAAAGTTACTTTATAGTTTATTATTGTTACTATTATAGTTGCAAGGACAGACAGACAGTATAACACATCAGTTACAGTGTGTTATATTCTACGAAAGATAGCACGGTTTAAAGAAAATAGTGCGAAGACATCATCAAGAAAATCGATAAAATATCTGTAGCCATCTTAAGTAAAAATATGAGGTGTGGTGAAAATTGACAAAATTCAGATTGAAATAATAATTGTTAAATAAATAATATAATGTTAAATATTGTTTTTGAAAATCTATGCATGTAATTACATTTTTTAAATGTATCTACTGTTGCTAATTTTTCTTCTCACAATGGGAAATAGCTTTGATATCTCTTTATGACGCTGGTAGAGAGTTGGTCTATTTTAGGTAATATGCTGTCTACGACCGAAATATACATACATGTATAATTTTCCCTAATCACAGTATCAGGGAACATTATGTCCTTCCCTAATCGTATCTAACTTCATCTAATATTCCTTGATTCTCTTTAAATTCCTCCTATTACCTCACTCTCTTCTGATATTACGGCCTATCTTGTACAACTTTCAATCGTTAATAAAATATGATTTTATTCATCCATTCAAGTCCAAATAGATTTCATTTACCCTATAGTGGATGACAATTGATGGTAAATACAGTTTTTTCTAATATTTATTTAATAATTAAATTATAAAAATTTGGGGTATATGTCGGATTCGAACTGAGTATCTTCGTGTTTGAGTTCAAGCTCTTTGACATTGAACCAACTTTCGTTAGCAGTATGCTTCTCAGAGATGTGTATTAATTTGTTTTGCACCAGTCTAGTTGTCGTGGTAACCTCCGCTGCAACGCCTAAAACTGTTGCCATGGTTACCCCATATTATCATAAATAATGCTCTAGGATTAAAAATGAATGTAAAGAATCAAACAAACTGGATTATCGACATCGATCCTAGCTTCACAAACAATGCGAAACGAAAGCGTAAAAAACTACGACACAATGGAAGTGACGAAGAAAAAGAAAGATTATAAATAGTAACAAACAAAAATTAAAGTCCATCCCCATACATAGAAAGGGAAAAGGAAAATTGCAAGGAAATTTACTTTCTATTTCGTCAATTAATATTGTTTTCTGACATATGTATATACATATTTACATTATTTCTAATTATAAAATAAAAAGAGACCAAAATAAAATATTTTGTTGTATATTTAAGAAGGAATTCACTTGAAACAAATGTTTTTATATGACTTGTTTTCAAAGGGATGTAACGCGATGACCACTTTATGGCTTCGACTGAGGTCAGGTAGACACACCACATAATGCCGTAATTTCTTCTACTCCCTTGGAACATCACTCTATGAGACGAATAGAGATTAGTCCTACATAAGGTAAACGGGTTGGTCTGCACGATCCTAGTATACCCCCCTATTTCCAGTACCAGCTGATTGAAACCATTAGACCCCATATTTATTGAATTCCTTGTCTTAGCTCACACTATCGGTAATTATTAAGATCAGTGACTACCGCTCTAATATTTATTCATTAATTAAATTAAAATCATTTGATGTCTCGGTCGGAATTATAAGAGAAAGGTTCCTTGCAATAGTGCAGCATTACGAGAGATGGATAGAATGAAAAATTATAGATCACCAACAGCTTCATAAATTAGAAACGAAAAAAACATAAAGCGAATAAATAGTAATAAAAAAATAATAATAGTGCAACACCATATTTGGTGTATAGAGAGGAAAATGGAAAATGCAAGGAAATTCGCTTTTTTTGCCTCTTAATGTTGTGATTTTGTCGTAGGCTATGTATATAGATATTTATTTTAATTTTAGTTATAAAATATAAAGTATAGTAACGGAAATAATTTTTTTTTTTGTTGAGTTCAGTAGGAATTAACTTAATTATATATATATATATATATATATATATATATATATATATATATATATATATATATATATATATATATAAAGAACTAAGTTAAAATACAAATACAAGAATTATAATTTAATTGTTTAATATTCCTGATGATGTTGGTACTGTTAGCCAACGAAAAGCTTTGAATTGTAAATTCAATTATAATTCTTGTATTTGTATTTTGACTTGCTCTTTATTAATACACAAGAATAAATGTTGCGATGTTTATACAAATATATATATATATATATATATATATATATATATATATATATATACCATATATATATATATATATATATATATATATATATATATATATACCATATATATATATATATATATATATATATATATATATATATATATATTTGTATTATTTGTTTTTATTCACATTTAATTCCACCTACCACAACGGAGGCTACCATAATGACCCTGATGGAGTTTGTGCCTATTTTAGGTATACAACCTAACCCACACGATGTCATAACTTTCGCCTATTTATTATGTCGTACCTTATTCTCCTGTTTGCAAAGGTTTATGAAGGTAAATCCCTAATAATGCCGACTGAAATTAGATTTACATAAAGTGATGCCATAATTTCACCCTAATCAAAGTATCAGGAGATTACCATGCCCTTTACTTAGGCGAGTCTAGTTTCTCCTACCGTACCTTATTTTTTTTTACAAGTGTTAAAAGGAATATTTAACCTATCTTTGTTCACAATACTGTTCTTGCCGAAAATATAAAAATAAAAAGCTATGAAAAGTCCATTAATGAATTTTTCTTTATATAAATGAAATTCAGAAACAAGCCAACTCCCGTAAAGTTTTTTTATTATCACTTTATAAACCAATAGACAGGTCGTTCCCAAAAACTTTGTTTACGCTGTAAGATTTATGATGTGTGAAATGGCCGAATCCTTTATTTGCTTTGTTTGGATGCGGAGATCAAAGCCTTACCAAGAAATATGTAACGCAAACAGGCTGGCAACATCTGTAGCGGTAGATTACGCCGCGGTATAAATAATCCGAGACGTTTGTTTTATGGGACACGAGATGACCGCCCGGTTGCCTATTCCTGAGGGAACACTCCATAAAGAAACCAATGACATATCGACTACACCCCATCATTTGTCGAGAACCTTATCTAAACGGGACTGCAATATTTCCCGACGTCCTGAGGGAACTGTGCGTTTGTTTACTCGGACTTGAAGATCATTATTGTGGCTTTTCCGCGTCATTTCATCCTCGTCGGGCGGCCAATCATTTTTACTGATCCTCGTGATATGCTTTATATTTTGTCTGTTTAACTTTAGATTAAACTTAGAAAAGCAATCAGTCTTTAGTATCACATGTTTATAGAGGGAAAAAATGTTGGAATGCCTAAAAGAGCCTGTTTTAATTTTTACACATTTTAGGGGCTTTCTTAAGAATGTATGAGTAATATCACAATTAAATTCGACAAAGGTAGCACTTTTAGAAATATTTTAAGAAAATAAAAGTTTTTTCTAAAAAAAATATCAATATTTTGAAATGTAAACCTTTTTTTGTGAAAAATAACGTACAGAAACACATGTGTGCCATGCGACTTAAAGGAGTCGGGGGATTTAATGTAAAACCAAGTACAGTAAAACAGTTATTACGCTACCACTATTAATACGGTTAATAGAACAGTTCAGATCATGTCCAATAGAAGGTCATTATAAAATACGCCTTTATTGTGCTTTAATTCCCGCTGGTTTGAGTGTAGATTTTGTTTCTTTGTAAAGTTATGTAAATTTAAAAAAGCTGTAAAATGGGCCGTTTGACAACTGAGGTCTGCGGTCTTTCCCATTCTGAGGGTCAGCCCTATAGGGAAGGATTGACGAGGGTGGATAAAGGTTAGATTGCTCTACCTGGACCGAAGTAATAAGAAGGAAAATAGTGACGGTACGGAAAAACGGACCGTTTGGAAAAATGTTCTTCGGTAGTTCTGGAAGACTGGGCGAAACCGTGGTTACTGGTTGGAGACTCGACTCATAACAGAGATGGGCGGTGGCCAATCTCGGCCTTACAGTAAACTCTTGCATACCTTGGGTCTTGGCACTAGCTCTCTCGATCCTGGTGACGCAAGTCTTCCGAACGATACCGGCAAGAGTTTGACACGTGTTTGCATCTGAGAAACAATACAATAGATAACTCTTGAAAAGTCTTTTAATCAATCTATAGGCTGTAGAATCTGTAGAATAAAATAAGACAGTGAATAAATAACATTAGGTAATATAATGATAAACAGAAGATATAATGATAAGAAAAATTGAGTTTAGTTACTTTTTATTAAATAATTACAAATAATATAAATAAAGTAACATAACTTATGCGTTAAAATAGCTATTCTACCACATAACCTAATACATAGAATCAGCAGTTTTATAAAATGATATGTTATCATTTATTTTTAGCCAAATGGGACGAAATAATTATATGGCATACCTTGCCCTTTTGTGAAAGGTTTTTTCTCATATAAAACTAAAATTAATTCATTATTTAATTAATAAATTAATATTTGAAACAACTGTATTAACATCAAGTATCATCCACTACGAGTTTAAATAAAATGTGTTTGAACTTCTTTGGGCGGATAAAAAGTATTTTATTAACGATTGAAAATTCATAAAGAGATTGTGAACTAATAGAAGGGAATGAATTTACGTATAGGTCTACAGTACCTCAAACGTAAATAAAGTACAACAGGCAACTGTAATTGGAACTAATTATAACAATATATTTGTCGATTTTAATATATTATATTAACAAATACTGTAGATTTACTCTATTTCAAAATTATATTTTGAGAAGTAGGAAAATATTTAATAGCCTATTCATGACAGAATAGGCTTACTATTCTGAGGCTATTTATTCATGAGATGAAGTCTTGGGGTTATGGAGGCAGTTTTATACAGATTCTCGTAAAGATTCTTGATAAGCGTTACTGTATCTTTATTTCTGAGTGACATTTAAAAGTCAGTTTGCCTAAAATAACCAGCTGAGTAATAGTCTAATTGTTCATGATAGGATTAACCTTTGCTAAGGAGAACTGTTTTGAAGTAGGTTGCAACAAGTTCCCTTATCAGAGATTGTGTAACATTCATCTGTGATAAGAACATTATGTAACTATTGCAAGAATGGTTTTCGAATTTAATTATCCAAGAGCACAGACAATTGGAAGGTAGCAATTTGCGTGGCCGCGATAAGATAAGTTTAAAATAAATATAGAGGCGAGTGTGTGAATTTATGAAAGACGGTGAGGTAAAGTTGTCTTATTATGTCAGGTAAGCATAAACAGTAAATATGTAAGAAAGTGGTACGTCTCAACACAATAGAACAATGTAAGGTAATTATAAACAGTAAGTATATAAGAAAGTGCTACATCTCAACACAATAGAACAATGTAAGGTAATTATAAACAGTAAGTATATAAGAAAGTGCTACATCTCAACACAATAGAACAATGTAAGGTAATTATAAACAGTAAGTATATAAGAAAGTGCTACATCTCAACACAATAGAACAATGTAAGGTAATTATAAACAGTAAGTATATAAGAAAGTGCTACATCTCAACACAATAGAACAATGTAAGGTAATTATAAACAGTAAGTATATAAGAAAGTGCTACATCTCAACACAATAGAACAATTTAAATAAACAGTAAATATGTAAGAAAGTGCTACATCTCAACACAATAGAACAATGTAAGGTAATCATAAAACGTAAGTATATAAGAAGGTGCTACATCTCAACACAATAGAACAATGTAAATAAACAGTAAATATGTAAAAAATGTTACAACTCAACACAATAGAACAATGTAAGGTAATCATAAACAGTAAGTATATAAGAAAGTGCTACATCTCAACACAATAGAACAATGTAAGGTAATCATAAACAGTAAGTATATAAGAAAGTGCTACATCACAACACAATAGAACAATGTAAGGTAATTATAAACAGTAAGTATATAAGAAAGTGCTACATATCAACACAATAGAACAATGTAAGGTAATTATAAACAGTAAGTATATAAGAAAGTGCTACATCTCAACACAATAGAACAATTTAAATAAACAGTAAATATGTAAGAAAGTGCTACAACTCAACACAATAGAACAATGTAAGGTAATCATAAACAGTACGTATATAAGAAAGTGCTACATCTCAACACAATAGAACAATGTAAGGTAATCATAAAAAGTAAGTATATAAGAAAGTGCTACATCTCAACACAATAGAACAATGTAAATAAACAGTAAATATGTAAGAAAGTGTTACATCTCAACACAATAGAACAATGTAAGGTAATTATAAACAGTAAGTATATAAGAAAGTGCTACATCTCAACACAATAGAACAATGTAAGGTAATTATAAACAATAAGTATATAAGAAAGTGCTACATCTCAACACAATAGAACAATGTAAGGTAATTATAAACAGTAAGTATATAAGACAGTGCTACATCTCAACACAATAGAACAATGTAAGGTAATTATAAACAGTAAGTATATAAGAAAGTGCTACATCTCAACACAATAGAACAATGTAAGGTAATTATAAACAGTAAGTATATAAGAAAGTGCTACATCTCAACACAATAGAACAATGTAAGGTAATTATAAACAGTAAGTATATAAGAAAGTGCTACATCTCAACACAATAGAACAATGTAAGGTAATTATAAACAGTAAGTATATAAGAAAGTGCTACATCTCAACACAATAGAACAATGTAAGGTAATCATAAAAAGTAAGTATATAAGAAAGTGCTACATCTCAACACAATAGAACGATGTAAGGTAATTATAAACAGTAAGTATATAAGAAAGTGCTACATCTCAACACAATAGAACGATGTAAGGTAATTATAAACAGTAAGTATATAAGAAAGTGCTACATCTCAACACAATAGAACAATGTAAGGTAATTATAAACAGTAAGTATATAAGAAAGTGCTACATCTCAACACAATAGAACAATGTAAGGTAATTATAAACAGTAAGTATATAAGAAAGTGCTACATCTCAACACAATAGAACAATGTAAGGTAATTATAAACAGTAAGTATATAAGAAAGTGCTACATCTCAACACAATAGAACAATTTAAATAAACAGTAAATATGTAAGAAAGTGCTACAACTCAACACAATAGAACAATGTAAGGTAATCATAAACAGTACGTATATAAGAAAGTGCTACATCTCAACACAATAGAACAATGTAAGGTAATCATAAAAAGTAAGTATATAAGAAAGTGCTACATCTCAACACAATAGAACAATGTAAATAAACAGTAAATATGTAAAAAATGTTACAACTCAACACAATAGAACAATGTAAGGTAATCATAAACAGTAAGTATATAAGAAAGTGCTACATCTCAACACAATAGAACAATGTAAGGTAATCATAAACAGTAAGTATATAAGAAAGTGCTACATCTCAACACAATAGAACAATGTAAGGTAATTATAAACAGTAAGTATATAAGAAAGTGCTACATATCAACACAATAGAACAATGTAAGGTAATTATAAACAGTAAGTATATAAGAAAGTGCTACACCTCAACACAATAGAACAATTTAAATAAACAGTAAATATGTAAGAAAGTGCTACAACTCAACACAATAGAACAATGTAAGGTAATCATAAACAGTACGTATATAAGAAAGTGCTACATCTCAACACAATAGAACAATGTAAGGTAATCATAAAAAGTAAGTTTATAAGAAAGTGCTACATCTCAAAACAATAGAACAATGTAAATAAACAGTAAATATGTAAGAAAGTGTTACATCTCAACACAATAGAACAATGTAAGGTAATTATAAACAGTAAGTATATAAGAAAGTGCTACATCTCAACACAATAGAACAATTTAAATAAACAGTAAATATGTAAGAAAGTGCTACAACTCAACACAATAGAACAATGTAAGGTAATCATAAACAGTACGTATATAAGAAAGTGCTACATCTCAAAACAATAGAACAATGTAAGGTAATTATAAACAGTAAGTATATAAGAAAGTGCTACATCTCAACACAATAGAACAATTTAAATAAACAGTAAATATGTAAGAAAGTGCTACAACTCAACACAATAGAACAATGTAAGGTAATCATAAACAGTACGTATATAAGAAAGTGCTACATCTCAACACAATAGAACAATGTAAGGTAATCATAAAAAGTAAGTATATAAGAAAGTGCTACATCTCAACACAATAGAACAATGTAAATAAACAGTAAATATGTAAGAAAGTGTTACATCTCAACACAATAGAACAATGTAAGGTAATTATAAACAGTACGTATATAAGAAAGTGCTACATCTCAACACAATAGAACAATGTAAGGTAATCATAAAAAGTAAGTATATAAGAAAGTGCTACATCTCAACACAATAGAACAATGTAAATAAACAGTAAATATGTAAGAAAGTGTTACATCTCAACACAATAGAACAATGTAAGGTAATTATAAACAGTAAGTATATAAGAAAGTGCTACATCTCAACACAATAGAACAATGTAAGGTAATTATAAACAATAAGTATATAAGAAAGTGCTACATCTCAACACAATAGAATAATGTAAGGTAATTATAAACAGTAAGTATATAAGACAGTGCTACATCTCAACACAATAGAACAATGTAAGGTAATTATAAACAGTAAGTATATAAGAAAGTGCTACATCTCAACACAATAGAACAATGTAAGGTAATTATAAACAGTAAGTATATAAGAAAGTGCTACATCTCAACACAATAGAACAATGTAAGGTAATTATAAACAGTAAGTATATAAGAAAGTGCTACATCTCAACACAATAGAACAATGTAAGGTAATTATAAACAGTAAGTATATAAGAAAGTGCTACATCTCAACACAATAGAACAATGTAAGGTAATCATAAAAAGTAAGTATATAAGAAAGTGCTACATCTCAACACAATAGAACGATGTAAGGTAATTATAAACAGTAAGTATATAAGAAAGTGCTACATCTCAACACAATAGAACAATGTAAGGTAATTATAAACAGTAAGTATATAAGAAAGTGCTACATCTCAACACAATAGAACAATGTAAGGTAATTATAAACAGTAAGTATATAAGAAAGTGCTACATCTCAACACAATAGAACAATTTAAATAAACAGTAAATATGTAAGAAAGTGCTACAACTCAACACAATAGAACAATGTAAGGTAATCATAAACAGTACGTATATAAGAAAGTGCTACATCTCAACACAATAGAACAATGTAAGGTAATCATAAAAAGTAAGTATATAAGAAAGTGCTACATCTCAACACAATAGAACAATGTAAATAAACAGTAAATATGTAAGAAAGTGCTGCAACTCAACACAATTGAACAATGTAAGGTAATCATAAACAGTAAGTATATAAGAAAGTGCTACATCTCAACACAATAGAACAATGTAAATAAACAGTAAATATGTAAGAAAGTGTTACAACTCAACACAATAGAACAATGTAAGGTAATCATAAACAGTAAGTATATGAGAAAGTGCTACATCTCAACACAATAGAACAATGTAAATAAACAGTAAATATGTAAGAAAGTGCTACAACGCAACACAATAGAACAATATATCAAAGCACAACATAAAAATATGTTAAATGAACAAGCACAAGTAAAAGAAGAGTACGAGAATCACGTATAGAAAAAATGACAGAGTAGGCCTATATTTGGAGGGAAAGTCGTTGAGAAGTCAAAAAAAAGGTCCGAAGCCCAGAGAAAGAAAGGTCAGATTTCCTTAGGAATGAATTTCTTAGAAAAGTATTTAAAGTATCCTAATGTCTCATTGATAAAGACAGGATATAAACTATTTGAAGTGGAGTTTTCATAGAAGTAAAAGAATTGTCCAAGAGTAACTTGGAGACGGAAATGACCGAGTATGTTTGGAGTGAAATTCGTAAATA
>JBAIZL010000002.1:391109308-391164308 GCA_036971475.1 Prosapia bicincta | reverse complement strand
CTTCCGTTAGCTCAACACCTCCCATTGAAATCCATCTCACTCTTCTATCCCGTTTAGTGATTACATCTAAACAATGTCTTAGCTGGAAACCGATCATAGTACCTTATGATCAGCTGTTAAACAACTGCCATCTTGATTGTTAACATGGAAATGACTTTCTCACCGATGTTGACAGCATCTACTCGCCAAGATAATTTAGATGTATGGTTAGAATTATGCTATTTTATGAATGGAGAAGTTTGTAAGGTTTAATTGCAGCTCACGTCCGGAGGAAGAATATCTACAATTTATAACGAGAAGACTTTAAACAAGACATTGCCATTATGTGCAATTATGTTCTGACAGCTAACTCTTGCGAGCATCTGTGACAACTTCATTTACATAAATATTGTCACGTTCATTACTACAGGCGAGTAATGACAGAGTGTATACTATTTATTGCAACCATGTTAAGTTGGATTTATGTTGTCGTGTGTGTGTGCGAGCGCGCACAAGTCTGGTAGCAATGGGAAAATAGATTTGCATACCGTCTAGTTTCCAGGCGCCAGCATGTTCCACTGCCTTCTACAATTTACAACTTGGCAAAGTTTCTCTCGTTCTCCATTTAGGTTAACAACTATATTGCACAATTACACATGGATGAGATGTCAGGAAACAAAATGGAGGAATATATTCCATAATTAACCATTGTTGTTATATTGTCTTGCTTTGTTATAGTAATTTATCGTGGGGAATATGTAGGCTGAAACTTAGAATCTATTTATGTGAGAGATTGTATACATTATTATTAACTCAACCTCAAGAAAAAAAACGTATCCTATAAAACACAACTTATAGAAAAGAGCTTTTCTTTAAACGTTTCATTGATTACAGTAACCCACTTTATTGATTATGAATAATGGAATGTATTACACAGTATTTTACTGAATAAAGCAGATTTCCTCAATAAAACTACTTCCATTGAAGAAATGTTCAGTGTATTCTTCTAGAAGCTGTTCCAAGTTTCAATTGAATTTAGAATTCTATTAGTTTCTAATCAAATAAAACTTTTAAAGAAAACATTGTATTGGAACATTTAAAAGTAAACCAGTGGATATAATTTATACCAAAACTATCCAACGAAATGGACCTATCAATTCAATTTTTCGGTCAAGTCGTGGACAAAACCAACAGTAAGTAGGCTACAAGCTAATGAAATACAAGTATACGCCATGTGAAATACAAACGTCAGTAAATAAAAAATATAAGCTTCCGTATGACGGAATACAAGTGATAATAGGTGTGAAATGCATGTGTTCAGTAAATATGAAATACAAAATACTAGTATAAGTAATATGAAAAACAGGCGTTGGTAGGCCTGAGATACAAGTGTCATTAGTGTGAAATACACCTGAGAATAGCCGTGAAATGTATTTGTTCAATAAATAGGAAATACAAGCATTAGACGGTGTGAAAATCCATGTAGGCCTATAAATAATTTGTTACAAACGTAGAATTATAGGTAAAGTTGGAATGCATGTGTTCAGTAAATATAAAATTCAAAATTAGCAAATGGAACTAAAGTAGGTGTTATGAATGTTTAGCCCACAGGAAAAGATAGCAAGTCATTATTTAAACATCGAAATCTTGTTGCTGTTCATGACGAGCTGGTTGTTAGTTACTTATTACACTTTTGCTATTACTTGCGACCAGACTTTTTGTTAACTAAAGTTTGTTAAATTGTTAACTTACACTCTTAGGAAACGTTTTCGTCTTACGACTTCTTCAGCCTCGTATTTTTGCCGCTAGGAATGCTGCAGTTGTGCTTCCTCGGTACCATTTTTTTTGAAAGGTAGAAGTGATATGATCGAAGAGTATGTGTGATCTGTGCCGCGTTTGTTCATTTAGGATGTCATTTTTATGTGTGTAGCTATGTCTATATATTTCATACTGTTCTAGTGTGTTTAATTTATGGCCTTTGTTGCATGTGTGGAGGATGCTCGTATTATTTTCCATGCTATTACATGAGTATTTGGTGTCCATGAGGTGATTTGCGAAGGTGGATTCAATAGTTGTGTGCAGTGCGCTTTTGTGTTCTTTATATCTTTCGGCGAAAGATCTGCCTGTTTGTCCAATATAGAACTTATCGCAGTTGTTGCATTTTAGTTTGTATACTCCTTGGTTATTGTATGTGTTGGTAATGTTATTAATGCTGTGTCTGATAGCCGTTTGGCTTACAATACCAACACATACAATAACCAAGGAATATAGAAACTAAAATGCAACAACTGCAATACGTTCTATATTGAACAAACAGGCAGATCTTTCGCCGAAAGATTTAAAGAACCCAAAAGGGGGCTGCACACTACTATTTAATCCACCTTCTCAAATCACCTCATGGACACTAAACACTTATGCAAAAATATTGAAAATAACATCAGCATCCTCCACACATGCAAAATAGGCCATAAATTAAACACTCTAGAACAGTATGAAATATATAGACATAGCAACACACATAAAAATGACATTCTAAATGAACAAACACGACACAGATCATACGCTTCGATCACATCACTTCTAACTTTCAAAATAATGGTACCGAGGAAGCACAACTGCAGCATTCCTAGCGACAAAAATACGAGGCTGAAGACGAAAACGTTTCCTCCAAGTGTAAGTTCACAATTTAACAACTTTTAGTTGACAAAAAGTCTGGTCGCAAGTAATAGCAAAAGTGCAATAAAAAATATTTAATAGATTTGCAGGCTCTGTTAAATTGAGCCACAATGTGTGGAAGGAGAGGTAAATACATTCTAAACGTTTTATACTAACGAGGTCTACCGGCGACAGGAGGTAATGTTCTGATTTTACTCAAGGATAGAACGAACGTCCTACAGTAGCAGCCAAAAGTTACAACTCTCAACAAACACATACGAGTTTGAATGGTTTTTATTATGTCGGTAACAGTTTTTTACTAATCTTGTTTTGTGTAATTTATTCTTATTGAGATGAATATCCAATTTCAAAACTCTCACTCGTATTACTTCCATTTTTATTCGTAGGCCTTACATGTGTAATTAGTAAGGCATTTGATGTTGCTGGTTGTAACTACTAGATTTCCTTATCTATGTTTTTACACCACGGGTTCGATGAGAACCACTGCACCCCGACACATTAGGAAATCTTTGATAACAACCTACTTTTCAAATTTCATATAACATATACCCGCGAGACATCTTTGACGCAAATGAAAACCACCCTGTCACAATGAGCGCAGCTTCTGCACAAGTGTTTGACGAAATGTACAGCCAGATAATTTCACACTCGAACGCATCCCCTACCCCCTTGAGTTGCGTCATTTCCCGCCGAATTCATCATTACTCAAATCCATTTCCTTGTTTCCCCGTTCATCTCTAAGTTGTCATTACTGCCGAAGGTGACGCGGATCGTCGTTAAGTCAAAACGTCCTGAACGAGTGTTGTCTCTTTACTGCCGGCAGTAACGCGAGAACTTTTGAATTATATCCCTACCCTTGTCGCTTCCTCTAACATGCAGGCCTCCTGCGCAAATGTCTTCTCGCTTTGGTTTCGTGAACTTGTACTGCAAATGATTGATTGCTAAAGATCGTAAGACCTGATCACTATATCATACAAAACTACTTTCTCTTCGCTTAGTGTGAAATGATTTTTTCAATTCTTTCTAATATATCACCCTCTCCTTATACATATGTTGTTTAAATTTTCAATCGTTAATAAAAATACTTTTTACTTATTACTTATTTCCTATTATTTCCGACCAGACTTTTTGTTAACTTAAGGTTGTTAAATTGTTAACTTGCTCGGAGGCTGAAGAAGTCGTAAGACGAAAACGTTTCCTCCAAGTGTAAGTTAACAATTTAACAACCTTTAGTTAACAAAAAGTCTGGTCGCAAGTAATAGCAAGAGTGTAATAAGTCATTAACAACCAGTTCGTCATGCACAGCAACAAGATTTTGATAAAATACTTTTTATTCATCCACTCAAGTTCATATACATTTTTTAAACTTGTAGTAGATGACAATTGATGTTAAAAGAAACTATTATAATAATAATTCAAAATTTATACAGAACACAGTAGCGTAATTATAATGAAGAAACAACAATAACCCTTGCTACAAATATTTAAAGTTATGGTTGTTTATTTATTTAATAATAATTCCTTAATTAAATTTAACGAATTAATTTTAGTTTTTTATGGGAGATAAACTTTTCACAAAAAAGGTAAGTTATGCAATTTAGTTAAGAGGATAGATTTATTAATATATAATATATATATATATTATTGTTAATATAAAAATTAATAGTTTCCCTTTTTTTTGAAAAAAAAGGAAAATTTGTAATAGTACTTGTAATAATAATTTGTAAATTATAACTAATATTTATTTTATTAAATATAAAAATTTTATATGATTCCTAATTTTTTACTTAATTTTACATTAATAATTAGCTTTAAATGCTTTATAATTTACAACATGTTTTATTATTAATTTGTAAACCGTTATTAATATTTATTTGATTAAATATATAATCTTACACAATTCCTAATTTTTTACTTAATTTTACATTAATAATTAGCTTTAAATGCTTTATAATTTACAACATGTTTTAATATTAATTTGTAAACCGTTATTAATATTTATTTCATTAAATATATAATCTTACACAATTCCTAATTTTTTACTTAATTTTACATTAATAATTAGCTTTAAATGCTTTATAATTTGCAATTATGTAGTCTTAAAATTACCCAATATAGTTATTTCGTCGCATTTAGCTTAAAAAAAGTGATAACATATGATTTCTTTAAACAGCTGATTTACTGTTATAGGTTGTGTAGTAGAACAGATGTTTCAACACATTAGTTATGCTACTTTATCTATAATAATTGTAATTATTTAATGAAAGTAACTAAAAGTACTTGCCTAAGTAGACTAAAACATATTTGATGTATATTACTTGTTTGAAACATTAAAAGCTTATTTATCTCTATTATAACCAGAGAGGTTGCTCACCTTTATTTCCATACATACATCTGTACGCGCATGAGCGGATTTTTGAATTTAGAGGTAATTATAGGTTAGCCGGACGTCAAGGACAATGCTAAAAATATACCTGCCAAAGTAGCAAATCTTCAGGACACGGGAAAATGTAACGTGTGGTTAACGTATCAGTATCCTATTTTGGGAACCAAGTAGTTATTTCTTAAGAATAAATAAAGAATTGATTTTATTTTTACAGTTATTTTTGATATAGATCATATTCCAATTTACAACTACATATGTTTAAGCCTACAACTCAAACCCTGGTGAAGAAATTTTTTGTTTTCAAAAGCAACAGAGGTGTGCCCCCCCCCCTATTGCGCGCTACCTAACATATTTTGTGTTCGTCACGATACATATATTACAAACGTGAGCTAATCAAGTGATGTGAAGTCAATCAAGATAGCTTCAATATAATATATGTCAATATATTAGCAGTTACCAAAATGAAGACTAGATGATTTGGCAACCGGTTAGCTTACTTTAGGGAATTTTATATTGCTTGTTCTATAACCCTATGGGATTGACACGAAAGAAAAAATATTGAAAAAACTGTGGAAAAGATGACATACTATTTATTATGAAAAAATAAAACCGCAAAACCTTTTATTTAAGTCATGATGTACAGTTTGATTGCAAAGCCATCAACTACAGAGAAAATTAGTACAAGACCAATAGTCTTCCTCAGGAGTCTTGTAGTAATTTCCTCTGAAGATGAATGTTTTGCAATTGGAATGTACTTTAAGATTTAAATAAAAAGTTTTTGTGGTTGGGAGGTTTTATTTATTTACAATAACAAAATTACACCTCAGTTGCTCTAGGTTATTAATGACCTATTCTAAGTTAGTTCGGCTCGTATACAATTTTGGTATGTGATAAATTGAATACCTCTCAAATGGTTCCTCTATCTTAAGGCACTTGAGGCTCAGAGGTAATAGCTGCCGTTGCTACTATGGGTAGTTTAGAGGTTAAAAAGTAATTAGGTGGTAAAGAATTATAGAAAATGAGTGAACAAATATGGTATATTTTAAAACTGACCCCCTTAGCTTACGAAACCAGAATATTGCATATAATTAAATTTATATTATCAATTTATTATTCCCGTAGCAAAAAAAAAAAAATGAATTGTTTTTAGTATACACTAAGTATTTTCGTGGAGTATTTTTCTGTAACTTTGGAAGAATAATCGACAGACTACATCCCAGGATGGGTATGCTTTGAACGTGCGTTATGCGATTCATTAATCACTCCAAAAGATCGACAGTTCATGAAACCAAACCGAAACACTTAATTATAAAAAGTTTAAAATATAAATCTGGTTATAACGATTCAATAAATCCATTGTATAATTAAGTTATTGAATAACTAATGACAGTAACGTTGTAACTGACAGATTAACAATAGTGTCACACCTGAGAGCCCCGTCATTTATCATGATCCCTCCATTTTGAATATTTCTATTCTTGGTCCCCCATCACTAATGGTTTTAGTTCCGGAAAGCCACCTGAACAATTCACTACGCTCGGATTCGACATTAATATTGTTTTGGAAACAATAACAAAAGATGTGTTGGTTCTATCTATTCAGATCTGGCGAGGTTTAGTCATAGACGATCTGCGATTCTGGGGACGCTCACACGCACGCACTGCTTTCATTGTTTAACTTGTCGCCCGTTTTAGGTGAATGTGCGTTTGTATACAGGGGCTTCCTAAGTGCCGTTTTAGCTTTTCACCTCAATTGTTAACAGCTTTGCCCATTCTGAGATAAAAACTGTGTAAAGGTTGTCATCGCATAAACGAACGAGGCTCCACGAACACACTCTGGCGACGGAAGGGTAGAAAATAAATTATTTATGTCAATAAGGAGGATAAATGATGGAATATTAAAGGCATTGGTCATTATAACTATCAGATTATCTACAGCTGTGAGTAGAAACAAGTATGCGTGAAGTGTAGGAAGGAATTTTTAATATATAAAATAAAACGCCTTGTTCTGGGACACAGGAACGGTCGAGGTCCGCATGAGCAGAGACAGACCTGCTCTCCACCGGAGCCATGGGACTTGTAACTCTAAGACAATATAATTAGGGTGAAGGAAGAAACATAGTGAACTGCTAGGCATGGTCGCCTTCCTAAGGAGATCTCCTCTCGACTAATGGCCAAGGTCCAGACGTTGTATCTAGACGTAAGTATGTACTGCGTATACGTCTATAATAGTTTACTTTTATTAGTGTGAAGCGAGACCGCCTTAGAATGTTGCTCTGGAGACAACCTTGATCGATTGCAACCCTAACCTCTGTTTGATTTGAGAATACATTTGTTAGAACAGTCCAGAGGATTGGGGTTGATCATTGAATTTACACGCTCCACACTGGTCCAACCATCCCGATTAGGATCAGTCTTGACAAGTAGGACATCAGAACTCTTTGAGTAAGTATAGGTAGTATGATAGGCAATGTGTGTTTGGTTTTACGACCAAAACAGATTATAAAAAATTACTTCGATATATTTCGTAACTGTTGCTGGGATGCATTTAGGTATAAGAAGGTTTTTATAAGAAAGGTAGGGAAATTATTGAGAAGGGTATGCATAGTCCAATTTTGATAAAATATACCAACTGGTTAGGGGAGACAATTTTGTAAAACAGAGATTTAGTTTGATCTTGATGTTATGGAGGGAAGTTAAAAAGAATTGGATATAGTTATAGAACTGGCCTAATTATAGAAGAACTAGGAGAAGAACTGTTACAGGACTGCGTCTGAAGATCCTCTGGAGGAGGATATTGCATATTTAGGGAAATGCGGCTATGGGGAGGAACTTTGCGAGGTTTAAAATGAAAGAAATATTAAGGAAAAAATGATGGTCTGAAAACCTATGCAGGCCTTACAAGTTTAATGAAAATACTGAATAAAGAGCGCATGGGAAAGCCCTGCACACGATACAGCATCAAGACCTGAAACAGGCATTTCCAATCAAGACTTAGTAAAGACCGGTATAGATCCAATTAGTTCCCATTGTTCTAGCTACACTCGTACCCGCAGCGTGTGTCGTAATAACTTATCAGTAATAATGACCCAATATAATCATTTAAACTTCTTCAACATACTCGTGTTGAATATCTTAAATGGAGAAATGTTTAACCAAATTCCATTAGCCCGAAGTTGTTAAAGAGGGCTGAAATAAAAACCGTGTACTGCTTAGGAAACTATTGACGGCAGCCAAACTGATGAATAGGACATTCAAAGATGTTAGCTTGCAACGGGGAAGTGTCGGGAGACAATAGAGTGTGACAGTGACGTATGCCGTCGCGACGCTATCTGCCCGGAAGTACGTCACGAGGCCGGAAACACACTGCACAATGTTGCCAACATTAACGCCTCAAACTTCTCTGGGCCATTGTTGTCGTAATCTTGGATGATTAATTGTAACACTGCCTTAACAAGTAAAGCAATTTTGGAGCGTAAGTGTTTTATGTCTGAAATTCTTGAACTTTGTTTAATATTAAAAAGTAAGAGGTATGTTGCAGTTAACCTCAAATAGTAGATATACAATGTTTGGAGTAATAAGTATAATGCAATGACTACGTATTACAATTCTCACGGACAAATGCCTCTAACATTAATAGGAAGAAATAACGTTCTACTCGTATATTCAATAATATTATTGCACTGTGAGCACGATAGGTAAAAGATTCAAAGTTTTTATTAGAATTAAAATTAGAAAGGTATTTGGTCAATCAAGTTTGAAGAGGTTTTGAGAACTTTATCTTGTACTCTAGTTTCTATTTCGCTTAATATGGGTGTAATGGTTTTCATTTGGCAAGAGGGGCATGATTTGAAATATATATTTTACCGAGAAGGATTTGAAGTGCATCAAGACACTGTCACCCAGGGTCGTAAAATGTAATCCCCCCCTCCCCCATTAAAAGACCTGAACCAGCACGTAGGTCTTGACTTGTGCAATCTCGCAAAGATACCACATTTGTTTCTATGCGTTAGAAGTTCAGTAATTTGTAGTAAAATTTTAAATTTATATAGACTGTTCAATATATATATATATATATATATATTAAAAGCCAGTTTTTTAAATCGTATTGGTTTGCTTCCTAACCTTATTATTTGCATATTTCTCTGATTTATTATTATTTGTTTCTATTCCGTTGAATTGGACATTTGTAGCTCTTTCACTCTCTTTATAGTTTGATTATTTTTTCCTATTATTATTATTCAATTCCTTTTACTGGTTCACACTCACGCTATATATATTTATACAACTTGTTCAAATTTTCAATCGTTAATAAAATACTTTTTATTTGTAAAAACATTTAAACTTAAATATCGATTAAAAATGTTGGAAGTATTTACAAGTAAACTTTGATTTTAATGGGTGCAGACGTAATTATCTCCTAATAATAGAGTAATCGGTTTAGTTATCATTTCCGATAGTAGATTGGTCCTGACTGGATCCTTCATAGAAAAACTAAGTGGCTATGTAGAGTGTGCCAACATACAAAACCATAATAATGTAGAACCTTTATAGTTATTACTTGCTAATGTATGTCCTAACCTGACCTAACCAAATCTATCTTAACCTAACCTAACCTAAAGTGTAACCAATACAATTTACAGTTATACCTACAATGCTGTTCGCTGCACAACACTCCGTAAAATTGAAGCCCAGTAATTTGCAAACAAATAATGGCAATATGTCTGCGTTTAGTAATCTGTCCCCCTCTGCAGACGTACATCACGTGCTTCCTGATACTTTATTCACCACGTCCATATATTTTAAAGTAAAATCCTCGAACGCGTAAAACAGAAAGGCTTTCAAGCAGTTAAACCGATCGCTAATCGGCCTAGCTGGCTGCATAATTATATTCCATCCCCCAGGGACGTCCTTACGTTAGCTTCATCAGGTTTAACGCTCAATACGCCCAGCCGCAGACTATCTAAACTCTTTCGCTGTCTTTGTGTCTGGCACAAAGCACGTAAATACTGTGTAAAATTAATGAAAGACTAAGTACTCGCTCGTCTGTAGGAGCAGACAAATTCGGAGCTCAAAGGTAGCAGGCGCACCCCGTAACAAACTTGTTGCCGTAATGGGCTTGGAAGCATAGAACGTTTACTGATGGGGTTGGTTTTGTCGATATTTATCACAAATGTGCAAACACTGATTTAAATACATTACAAGTAGTTTGGTCCACCTAAAGGGCCGCAGCATTTTGCCCTCTAGTTCTGTTCATACAATATTTGTTTCTCTCCTGCTTCTAGAAAACGACAGCATCTTGTCTCTTCCTCAGCCTAATTTTTCAGTTGTTCCTATTACTTCACACTCTTCTTACACACACACACACACACACACACACACACACACACACACACACACACACACACACACACACACACACACACACACACACACACACACACACACACACACACACACACACACACACACACACACACACACACACACACACACACACACACACACACACACACACACACACACACACACACATACACACACGTACACACGCACGTACACACGCACGCACACGCACGCACACACACACACACACACGCACGCACGCACACACACACACACACACACACACGCACGCACGCACGCACAATATACAGTATATATATATATATATATATATATATATATATATATATATATATATATATATATATATATATATACTGTATATATATATATTACAAAATTTCAATCGTTAATAAAATACTATTCAATCTTCTAAACTTATAGCGGATTATACGGTCTTAATACAGTTTTTTTTTCAAATATTTATACATTAATTACACTTAGTTCTATATGGAAGAAAAACTATTCACAAAAGAGGCAAGGTATGCAACATTGCTGTTTCTCCTCGCTTGGCTTAGAATAAGTGATAACATATGATTTTATAAAACAGCTGATTTTATATTATAGGTTATGTACTAGAACTCAGTTGTACCAGTTTACACTTATATATTATGTAGTAGTTAACTTATGTTTTAACACACAGGTTATGTTACTGTATTAATTTAAATTGTAGTTATTTAGTAAGAAGTAACTAAAATAATTTTATTTTACTCAAGTTAAAATTGACTTCAAAAAATGTTTGTTTATATTACTTGTTTTGCAGTATTTTCTATAAATTTCATGTAATTTCTAATTTGTTCGTTATAAACAAATGCCTAGAACTAGTTTGTCTGAAAATGTAAAGGAACTAGTTTAGGAAATGTCACCAGAAGTTATAGATAACACTTAACTAGCAAAATCAACCATCTTTGTACCTCATTTTGTGAAAATCCTTACTTTCTTGCAGTAACACGGCTTATCTACGCTCTCTCATTAACCTCCAGACTATCCCGAGTTCATTAATTAGCTAATTAAGTCTAATATTGCGATACGAAGTTTCACGACGGAATTATTTGGATCAATCCAGTGTTTACTGTTTATGTATTTAATTAGTAACGATATTTCTAAATATCTTTCACTTTATAATAGGGTTACATAAAAACTTTATTTTAGTACCTTCATTATAAAGCACTACCCTAATTACTCTTCGTAACGAGTATGAAAAATACAAAATTAATTTTTTGATAAGAAATCATTCTGGTAAGATCCACTTAGACCGTGGAAAGAGGGGTTGATTCAATTGTCGAATGCCAAGGCCACCGCTCTGTTGTTGATTTATATTCCGAAATGTTTTGGGGAAATAGCTCATTTATCACTGCGCAGCTCCGTGGTAAAGAGAAAGAAGAAGAAGAGGTGACAGCCGGGCTGAGTGACAGTGCCTTATCGGGAGCTTCACGACGGGGGTCCAGAGCGCAAACAATACCGTCTCCATTAGCAACCTCTTGACACGCTTGGCTGATCAGCTGTTAATCCATTAAGGAATTAAGTCATAGGGAATCAGAAAAATCCCTATGGCTGTACGTACCCCAACAAGCAAACTTTGAATATCTGGTTTGTTTCAATAAATTATAAACTAATCATGCAGTGAGTTTTTACTTTCCGCGGACAAGTTACTAAAGCAATTTTACAAAACACTCACTTAAAGCTAATTTTTCTGAGACTAGAGTTACCACAAAGTATCCACTGGACTAAATGTTTTGTACCAGATTCACTCTAAATCACCCCTCCGTCTCTTAATTATTCATTCAACCAATCCCATTTATTTCAACTCTGCCCAAACCCTCTCTCTCTCTCTCTCTCTCTCTCTCTCTTTCTCTCTCTCTCTCTCTCTCTCTCTAAAATAGTTGTATTTTAGAATACAGACGTTTTTTTAACAGAACCTAACTACTTTTAAAACTATATACACTAAATTAATCAAATTTAATTAATTAATATTATTTTTTTGTGGGAAAAAACTTTTCACAAAAGGGGCAATATATGCAATATAGTTATTTCGTCCTATTTGGCATAAAATAAGTGATAACATAAATAATGATCTTATAAATAAATATTAAATTATGATTTTTTAGAACAGCTGATTTTATGTTATAGGTTATGTTATCTTATTTATATTAATTCTAATTATTTCATAAAAAGTAACTTATATATTTTTTTTTTATTGTTATGCTAATTAGAACTTGACTTTCAATACCTTTTGTTTATATTACTTGTTTAAAGTTAAATACTCTAGTAGGGGCAATCTTTTTTTTTGAGAAAATAAATTATTGTGTTTTATTTTTAAGTCAATAGATTAGTTTTAAATTATATATATATATATATATATATATATATATATATATATATATATATTACTGTTTACAATTAATATTGCGTATTTATAATTGTAATAAATTATTATACCCTTGATGCACTTCTTCTCTACGATTATCTTACACTATTGTGTATTTGACATCGGCATTTATAAATACTATTATTAATTTGTTTATAATGGCTTATAATGAAAAAAAACTTATATTACTTATTAATAATTAATATTTATTGCTATCCATAAGAATGATGGCAACGCTCTTGTTGCCGAAACGATACCGCTGGAATGAATAAAGGACCATTTACAACATTATATAATGCAGGTTTATATATAATATTAGATACTAAAGTAATTATAAAATTTCAAGCCTTATCCCTGTTATATTAAAACAGGGACACAAACTTTCTTTCTGTAACATGTTAGCCTAATTTAAACAAAGGAGTTTTATTGTCAATTCCTACTTAGGTTAACATAGAAAACATTTATTTTCGTTACTTTTTATTGAATATTTTTAATTAATATAAATACAATAACATAACCTCTGCGTTAAAACAGCTGTTCTACCACATAACCTAACACATAAGGACAACTGTTTTATGAAATCATATGCTATCACTTATTTTAAGCCAAATGCGACGAAATAACTATATTGCACACCTTGGCTCTTTTGTGAATGGTTTTTTTCCAATATAAAACTAAAATTTATTTAATAAATTATTGTTTGGAAAGCTGTATTAACATCGAGTGGCATCCATTACAAGTTTAATAAAATGTAAACATACTTGAGTGAATGAATAAAAAGTATTATATTAACGTTTGAAAATTTGTACAAAATATATATAAGGAGAGTGTGAACTAATAGAATGAATTGGAAAATTAATTACAAACTTTCAAATGAGAGGAAATTTAAAACAAAATTCATGTAGTGATTCAAGTTTTTCTTATAGTTGATAAATATATAAACCATAGTTATTATAAATAGGTATTTAAATGAAATTATTATAATTCATTAATAAAATCGTGGCTACATTTGAAAATACAGGTTCTCGTAAATACACTATAAAGCTTCATATGCAACTGTCATTTAAACTCTTATTTCAAACCAGAATGTTTTTTGTCCATTCTAATTTAATTTATCGATTTATGTCTAAATATAACGGTCCCTATAAATATCTTCCAATGCAATGTTTTCTGTTTGGTATAGAACTTTGGATTCAACCGGTAACTCCACAACACCGAACAACAAAGTTCGTGACATGTTTGTTTGACCCTGAACAATTTTCCACTATTGTAGCCTAACATCTGATTAAATTAATCACGGGTTATTGGCAGCCAGACTTCCTAGAATCCCACTATGTAATCACCTGTTATAACCCAGCCTCACACCTAACCTAGGCCAACACTCATGCAGTTTCTCTAATTATATGGTTACAGTTGTGCCATTCTTAGAAATGCAGACAGTACCCGGTCGGTGTCGAGCACTGCGGTGTTGTATCCGCGCAACAGTGCCTGAAGGCAATATCCTAGCGCCATAATCCTAGTTTCACGAACGGAATGGTCAGTAGAAAGAACTTGGACTTTACAAAATGTCTAAAAAAACGCAATTTATATAGACATTATCTACAAACTATTAGATCTAGTGGCTTGAAAGTGTTACCATTGTCGAATAAAATGCACGAAAATTTCTCACTTTGAATTTTTAATTAACTGTTATTAACAACAAAGTATGGATGCAATCTTATTCAAAATATTGTAACTACAATTTTCCGTTCTCAGTTTAGTTGGCAGTGCACAATAGGCAATAATGGGTACTTGACATGAAGTTTACACACTACTAGCCGTTCTACTAACATTGTTTCTACGTCATTAGATTGCATCTCCAAATATCATTACTTTGTCCATACTAACTACTGATTTTATGCTTTGTCCTTGTGACTTTATAAATAAAAGTAGCTATACCCTTTAGATAGAGGAGATACAGTAAAAAAAATTAAAGGAGAATAAAGCTAAAACCTTTTTTAGTGAGCTGAGAGTTTTAGCCCTTTAACGCTTAAAACTAACCCAAGAGGAAGCGGTGTTAAGCTGACGTTTATTTTCAGTAAAATATATCTACGTTAAAGCTTTGGCCTAAATAAGCCCGTTGAAACGTTTAAAAGTTTTCTACTAGTGTGTGTGTGTGTGTGTGTGTGTGTGTGTGTGTGTGTGTGTGTGTGTGTGTGTGTGTGTGTGTGTGTGTGTGTGTGTGTGTGTGTGTGTGTGTGTGTGTGAGTGTGTGTGTGAGTGTGTGTGTGTGTGTGTGTGTGTGTGTGTGTGTGTGTGTGTGTGTGTGTGTGTGTGTGTGTGTGTGTGTGTGTGTGTGTGTGTGTGAAAGAGAGAGTATGTGTATGAGAGAAGAGAGAAAATGTATGTGTGTGCGTAGAGTTCTTCGTATTCTTGAGCGAAGGAAGTTTTCTTGAGGACGCAACTACAATAAGCCATTTCTCAGGATTTGATCAGGTTTCGAAATAAGTCCTGGAGTTGGTAAAGAAAGCAATCCCTAAGAGTGTGAGTCTGTTTTGCAAATAATATCTGGCAATGTAACACCGTGTAATTGCAGTCCACGTAATTGCAGCACTCTTATGAAGAGTTATTTTCTAGTTAATTTAATCACTACGTCACCGCCATTTACATCTGTACAACAAAGGCTCGATCCCAGTCCTCAGTCCTGTGTCCCAACATTCCGTCACGAGAACAGATTCTTCATAATCAGATGTAATGTTTGAAGTCTTTACAAAGCCGGCTACTTGAAGCATAGCCATAACGTGTAATAAAATCAGCTGGAGCACGTGGCGAGAGTAAAGGTCAAATATTAGCTACGCACGGTCGCCGCCTGCTCTTAATCAGCTGACGGCAAATTCGATTTGCTTTTTATTGTAAGTAGGTTTCATTAAAAAGAATCCATTTCTCATTACCGTATGCTTTTTAAAGTGGCTGTTTAGCTAGTTTTAGTTTTACAATGAGCCGGCTTTGAGGGTTAAACCTGACCAGAAGTAATATTTAGGACAAAATTAATACTTTTATTTTAACAGGTGGTTTATATTATATGGAATAGCTGTAACAGAGGGTGAAGTTTTTAATGAAGTCTCATAGGTTAGCGATTATTATTCTCTCCCATAAGCACAAACACCCCAGATCTAACCTCTTTACCATATCTCCTATAAGAACGAAGTGAAAACCCTCGTCTTAAGAGACCAAACAAGGTGCCTTATCATCTCCCACGAGTACAAAAACAATGAACTTGATCACTGTTATCATCTACCATGAGCGTAAAACAACGGATCAAACCTATGATAATCTCCCATGTGATCAAAGATTAAAATCTAATCATCTATTATCGTCACAAGTACAAAAACAAAGAGTTTAACCACCACTATCTTCTCCCGTGAACACAAAGGCAAATAATTTAACAAACATTTGTAATCTATTAAATCAAACATATGTATCTAACAATCATTATCATCTCCCATGAGCACAAAGACAACTACTTAAAGACATTATTATCTCCCATCAATGAGATCAAAGAGGACAGTCTAACCATTTATCACGTCTCCCTCAAGTACAAAAACAAAGAATTTAATCACAATTACCAACTTTCTTGAACACAAGGATAAATAATTTAAACACTTTGTCATCTGTCTTATAAGTATAAAAACAAAATATCAAACCTTAATTATAGTCTCTCGGAAACTAGCCTAACAACTAACTAAAAAAAAGACTAACCGTAAGAACAACAACAAATTTATCTATATATTTATCTAGGCTATTTATTTTATTATTACTAAACTCGGAGGGACCTTATCGGTGTAGAGCACTTAGCTGCAGCCTTTGTACTCTCTTCCCATCCCTTCCACAGGACTAGCTTAGTGGATACCTACCTCCTTGAAGAAATCAAATACCTACCTGATGTTAAATCTTCTGATATCCTCTGGTGTGCATACCTGCCAACCAAACCACTTTCTCCTTGCAGCTCCCAAAGCAGGGCACTCACAGAGTACGTGGATTGGGCTTTCCTCTTGGTCCTCGTCGCATCTCTTGCACACAGGGGACCAAGATTTTCCAGTTTTGTATTGGAACCCCCTCAGATTCTCATGGCCTGTGACCAGCTCTACAGTAACTCTGAGTTGTCTAGGCTATATATAATTATAAAATATTTGTGTAATAATTGAATTTTCATTTGGTTGATACATTTTTGTTGATCATTTTACTTTTTCTAAAAGAATCGGTTCTTTTCAAAGACGATTATTTTCATTAAATATTTTTTAAATTGTTTTTTTATTGCATTTCCTTGCATTGTGGTGTGTGCGGATCTTTTGGCAAACTTTCGTAACTGTTTTGACTATATTTATTTTTTAATACTTTTTATTCCTGTTTGAGCTAGGACAGGTGTAGTAGGCCTTAGCAACAGCATTCAGTGATTGCAACTTAAACACTAAGGCCACCCGTAACACGGAGTGTATGTATACCGCGTATTGTTGAGGCGTTTGTTTAACGTTGGGTTTAGCAAGGGACACTTTGCATTATCCCTTCAGTGTAGAGCCCGGGTGAATAGCGAACCCTTAGATATAAAGGACCTTCACCGCAATGATAAACCATGACGTCTACGGTATTGACATAAGTTATGGTGAGAATTTAATTACTTAGGGTTAAGATAAGACGGGAGGGTGCGGTCAACAGAAGACGGAGGGACACGATTAGCATGCACACTATCTGGCGAGGATTTGCACAAGCTTCGGGTAATGAATGGGAAGGATTAACAAGTTTTAGTCGCCAATAAGGAGGGCTTTGCATTGTTTTGTCTCAAAGGAAGACTTTGGCGCCCAAGATGGGAACACACATCAGGCAAAGCGAGATAATGTGTGACTTTAATTACTGCCAAGTGAATTTAACTTGAAACAGATGTTTATTTGTGTGGAACGTTTATAGATATTATTTAGGAACAAAGGTTTTATTATTGGTAAAAATTAACACAAAACTAACAACCATTTATAAATAATAATCAGTTTTGTAAAATATATAAAGACCCTACGAAAAATTTCCAAAATAAAATAAAAAATATACTAAAATCTTCATATAAATTATTTAATAAAAAAAAATGTATCAACTATATTATTGATAATCCAAAAATTTCCAAAATTTAATGGAATTACTAACTTACATAAAATAGATAAATCAATAAGACAGTTGATAAATTTTATGAATGCTCCATTTATACATTATCAAAAAATATGGTAAATATTCTTAAAGATGAAATAAAACTAAATAATAACCATACTATCATACATTCTATTGATCTTATTGGAAAATTAAATATTAATAAAACTTTTGATAATATAAAATTAATATTATTAGATGTAAAAAATATATATACAAACATACCTTTAAAAGAAACTATCGAAATTATAAAATGTAATATAAAACAAGATGAGAAAGATAAAAATTTAATATTAGAAATTTTAAATACACTGAAAATAGTATTAAATCAAAACTTTTTTAATAGGATGATAAAATTTATAAACAAAACATGGTCTTGCTATATGGGCTCTCTATCATGGAGTATATTATGTGAAATATTTTAATAACAATTAGATATTAAAAAAATGAAATTATAAAAATATGTGATAGAATGGTTTTTGGTTAGATATGTAGATGACGAAATGTATATATCGAACAATAATACAATGAATTTAACATATATTTTGGATTAAATAAATAAAATTAATAAAAATATCTAATATGAAATGTAAACAAATAATGAAATAAATTCTATAGATTTAACAATAACAAGAAAAAAATGTAGGATTTGAATATATGATATACCGTAAACCAACTTTAACAAAACCAAATTATACCAAATAATTCTATTCGTCCATATAACCAAAAAATTACTACTTTGTGTAACTTGCATAGATTGCATAAAATCCCCATGAATGAAGAAAATAAAGAGAAGAAAAGAACTTAATTTATCAAATAGCAATAGAATACGGTTATAAGAAGAAGACTGTTGACAAACTTAATTTTAATAATTTTAAAAAACAATATTATAATTTAATTTACAAAAATAATGATAATAATACAACATGGATTTCATTCTTATATACAGGTAATGAAATAAAAATATCACCAAATTATTTAAAAATACAAATACATAGGCCTACAAAACGAATAATAAATTTAAAGAATACCAATAATAAAACAAGTAATATGCATGAAAAAGTTGGTGTTTATAAATTGGAATGTGAAAGCCGTAATAAAACTTATATAGGTCAAACCAAGAAAAAATTAAAAGAAATATATGAAGAACATTTAAATGCTTATAAAAATCCAGAAATATATAAATCATATTTTGCAAATCATTGTATTAATAATAAGCACCAATTTCCAAATATTGAAAATATGAAACTTATAAAAGAAATTAGTAAAGGATTAAGAAGCATGCGAAACATATAAATACAGTAATAATAAAAGAACAAATACAAATACATTCTAAATTTGATACTATATTCAATGTCTAGAATGTTACGCCTACAAAATAAACTTTGCAATTTTTCATAAAATTGGCAATAATGCTGATTCTAATTTAACATATGTTTTATATTTTGCATTATCGTATTTTTCATTCCTGATGATGTTGGTACTGATTACCAAAGAAAAGCTTGAATAAAAGTTTTTGTATAATTCTTGTAATTGAATAAACTCAGTTGTTTTGATATATATATATATATATATATATATATATATATATATATATATATATATATATACATATATATATATATATATATTGACTAATTTATAAAATTTCACATGTTTCTTTGGCAAGCCTAAAGGAGGTGAAGGTATCTTTACATTCATTAGTCTACGCTTGAGAATGTCGGAGGGACAACCACAACTCCAAAAGGCCTAGCTAAAATGAGTTGCACTCTAGCTACGTGTACAACATTAGTGTATGAATCATTATAAAATACACATAGTGCAGTTTTGTCGGAGCTACAGGTCCTTCTACATTTGCAAAAACCTATAATTATAGCTGTGCCTGTTGGTAAGTATTAAAAGACTTCATCCAAAATCTCACAACACACTAGCTTAATAATACATACAGACTAGTTTCGACGATGATGCGACCTTCATCAGTAATCGCCTACTACTCAATACATACCGTTGTGAACTGTTCTCATAGCTAAGCTCTAATTAACTTAATATAATTATAACTCTTAAAATACACAATATCAAGAGCACAGTGGTACAATATATTACAATAAAAATATTGAAAAGAACCCCAATACCACAAAAATAATCAAAAATAACAAATAAGACAAGTTACTTAAGATTAAACCCTTATGTACATTTCGATGACCATGTCATCATCATCAGAGGGTCTAGTTACAAAACACAATCTAGCACACAAGAAGTTACAAACTAGAATGATACCAATCGTTCTCCGCGGTCTCTATATATAGGCGTGAGGTAAGCTCCGCCCCCTCTCCGCCCTCGACCGACAAATAACGATCGGCCATCAGGAACCAAATAGGTTATGTCAAAAATTACATTATAATAATACATATGTAATAAAAACTACAGCAATAACAATTAATAAACTAAAAGTAATTAGATTAAAACATCGTAATTTGAAGAAAGCTATTTAAGTAAAGTATATAATGGTGAGTAAGGAATAGGTCCTTTATCTGCATTCATTAATTTACAATTTGATTTGACTATAAAAACACTTTCATAACTATTAAGTAACTTTTTTGAGTTTATACATTTAGCTAAAATAACATTTTTATCTAAATCATGCTGATTACTAAGGACATGTTCTGCTACACTTGATTTTTCAGGTCTTTCATATTTAATATGGGCAAGATGTTCTTTAAATCTGGTTACAATTTTTCTTTTAGTTTGACCTATATACATCTCGTTACAAGTACTACAAATTATCTTATAAATACCTGATTTTTCCAACATTGGAATTTTATCTTTCGGGTTACACAATAAATGCTTGAGTTTATTTTGAGTTTTATAGGCTATCTTAACATTTACCTTTTTAAAAAATAGAGTCTAACCCTTTTTCTTGTCTTAGGTAACTTGTCTTATTTGTTATTTTTGATTATTTTTGTGGTATTGGGGTTCTTTTCAATATTTTTATTGTAATATATTGTACCACTGTGCTCTTGATATTGTGTATTATCATGGCTTCCCGGTCAACTGAGCAAAACCTTTTTAGTAAGTTAAGTTTAAAAATAAGTTCATTACAAGTAGATATCGGTTTTTTGAAAAAATGTCAACGTTTTAAAGTTTTTCCTAAATTTATAAACGGTTTCCGCATTAATCTTAATAATTCACGTACCAAGAGAGTTATCGAATTTGCGAAACTCAAATGGTTAAAATTAGAAATTAAATATCTTTATAGTAAATTAGCTAATTTAGAATTAAAAAAGTACAATTTACACCTCAAATTAGCAAAGGATAGTAACGCTATTGTTTGGAATAATTTTTGTAGAAAAATGTATGTAATAAATAAGCATAAAATTGATTGTAAGGTAAAAAATCTGGATGAGAAATTTGTAGCAATTAGTAAACATTTAAATTTGGATGAAATAGGTAATAATAATAAAAACCCTACCTGTCCGCTAGTTCGTAATGAATCTAGCCAAACTTTTAATAGAGAAGAAATTAATTTATTAAGTAAAGGGTTAAATTTTGCACATTGTAATTACACTAACAAAACTGTAGTTGATATAGTAGCTAATATAGAAAGTAGTATTTCTAATTTAAAAGAGTCAGATAAAAATTACATAAGAAACGCCTGTAAAATTAAAATGGAAAATAATATTCGTATGGCCAATAAACCGGCTAATGTTAAAAATAATTTTGAGTTAGTTAAAGGTCTTTGTAACAAAGATTGTTATTATTTAAAAGCTGATAAGGGTAATACAATTGTAGTTTTAGATAAGAACGATTATGTCAATAGAGTAACTAAAATGTTAGAAGAAGGCCCTTATCAGAAAATTGTTAAAAACCCACTAAATAAGTTTGTTCAAGTTACAAACGATATTATTAAGAATTGTAGTTCAGTCATTCCTAAGAAAGATATTTATAAATTTAAAATTTCTAATCCTGTTATACCTAGGCTATATTGCCTTCCAAAAATCCACAAGGAAGGGAAAGCAATGAGACCTATAGTTTCTGGGATTGATTCCCCAACCTACCTTTTATCAAAATGGTTAGCCTATAAATTTACTTCTTTAAAAGAAAAACGTGGTATGTTTCCTATTAAAAATAACATAGAATTTGTCAACAAGGTTAAGAATATAAAACTTAGTAGTACTGATATTATGGTATCTTTTGATGTAAGTTCGTTGTTTCCTAGCATTCCTGTTAAAGAAACTATATTGTTTGTTGAAGATTTTTTAAAAGAAAACAACATCGAACCTATTAAAATAAACGAATATGTCAAATTAACTGAAATATGTATGTACCAAAATTTCTTTAAATTTAATAATGAATTTTATAAACAATGTGATGGAACTGCTATGGGTAACAGTTTGTCTCCTTTCATTGCTGAGCTTTTTATGAGCAGATTTGAAGAAAACTTAAAGAATAGTATTACTTATTTTCCTAGGATTTGGTTAAGATATGTTGACGATGTTTTTGCGATCTTTGATAGCAGTAAATGTAATGTTGATGTTTTTGTAAACCAACTTAATAGTATACATAGTTCCATTAAGTTTACTTATGAATTAGAAACTAATAATCGTTTACCATTTTTAGATATTCTGTGTATTAAAAATCAGGAAAAAATTGAATTTGATATTTACAGGAAACCTACTAACAATAACAGATATATTTTAAATAGTTCCAACCATTGTTATACACATAAAATAGCAGCATTTAACAGTTTGGTTAACAGAGCTATCAATGTACCACTTAGTCCTAGACGTTTTTATAAGGAAATTAATTATATCAAAGGAGTGGCTAGATATAACGATTTTGATGCTAAAATTATAGATAATATTGTTAGAAAACAAAGATTAAAATATGTTTTGAACACAACTACCACTCTTCAAAAAGAAGTTAAAAAATGTACTTTTATTAGTTTACCTTTCGATAATATTTTAACAAAAGGGTTAGACTCTATTTTTAAAAAGGTAAATGTTAAGATAGCCTATAAAACTCAAAATAAACTCAAGCATTTATTGTGTAACCCGAAAGATAAAATTCCAATGTTGGAAAAATCAGGTATTTATAAGATAATTTGTAGTACTTGTAACGAGATGTATATAGGTCAAACTAAAAGAAAAATTGTAACCAGATTTAAAGAACATCTTGCCCATATTAAATATGAAAGACCTGAAAAATCAAGTGTAGCAGAACATGTCCTTAGTAATCAGCATGATTTAGATAAAAATGTTATTTTAGCTAAATGTATAAACTCAAAAAAGTTACTTAATAGTTATGAAAGTGTTTTTATAGTCAAATCAAATTGTAAATTAATGAATGCAGATAAAGGACCTATTCCTTACTCACCATTATATACTTTACTTAAATAGCTTTCTTCAAATTACGATGTTTTAATCTAATTACTTTTAGTTTATTAATTGTTATTGCTGTAGTTTTTATTACATATGTATTATTATAATGTAATTTTTGACATAACCTATTTGGTTCCTGATGGCCGATCGTTATTTGTCGGTCGAGGGCGGAGAGGGGGCGGAGCTTACCTCACGCCTATATATAGAGACCGCGGAGAACGATTGGTATCATTCTAGTTTGTAACTTCTTGTGTGCTAGATTGTGTTTTGTAACTAGACCCTCTGATGATGATGACATGGTCATCGAAATGTACATAAGGGTTTAATCTTAAGTAACTTGTCTTATTTGTTATTTTTGATTATTTTTGTGGTATTGGGGTTCTTTTCAATATTTTTATTGTAATAACTCTTAAAGTTTAACGAACAGCAGGCTATTGTTATAAGACGCGTGATGTGTAAGTGAGGAGACTAAGGGAGTAGTGTAACTAATAAAGTACTGTAACAAAAGTTTATGAAAAAACAACGTAATATAGAAGTGAAGACACACATACAAAAGAGACCATTCAGAAGAATGGACCGCAAAAGGTGGCAGATAATGCAAGGTTCCTAAATTTAAATACTAGTGAGAAACATGTGAAGGTATGTGATAAGGTAATACCTTACCTTTTGTATGGACACCATAACGTGTAAGTGTTGTCAGTACCTGAGTTAGACAAAGACTGATTAGATTACACAGACTAATTCAATCTCTTTTAGTAATATTCCCGTGTATGTAGGCGTACTGTATATAATTAATTTTGGTTTTATCAAATATTTATTTATTCAATTCCTTTTAGTTCATATTCTCTTTATATATATATATATATAGTTCAAACTTTCAGTTGTTAGTCATCCACCAAGTTCAAATACATCTTTTAAACCTGTAGTGGATGACACTTGAAGTTAATATTACAGTTTTTTTCAAATATAAATTCAATAATTAAATTTTATAAATTAATTTTAATTTTATATGCGAGGATATCTGTTCACAAAAGTGGCAAGGTATGTATCATAATTATTTTGTTCTATTTGGCTTAAAATAAGTGATAACATATGATTTCATAAAACACCTGATTTTATGTTATAGGTTATGTGGTTGATCGGCTGATTCAATGCATAGGTTATGTTACTTTATTTATATTAACGGTAAATATTAATAAAAAGTAATTAAAATTATATTTTTCTTATTGACCTAAGTAAAAAGTGACTTTAAAGAGTTTTTTTATATTACTTATTTTTATTTATTATTTTGTCTCATGTTAAAATTTGTTTATTTAGCTCAGAAGTTTAAATTCTTCTATTCTTTCTGTAATCTTCTTGAACCTAAAAGGAGATCCCTACTCTCCCTTGATACTTCCCTGCTAGAGTGGCAGCATCAGTATAATACCTCCCAGTATGAAGATATTCCCTTCTATTCTACTGCCATAATTTTTTCTAACATCTTACTTACTTACTTACTAGCCAACGCCCACCCTTGGCCGTTGGGAGATTTGGTGACGCGCAAACCAGTAGAGACGAGCTGCCCAGTATACTTCTTCTTCTTCTTCTTCTCCTCGAATGGAATGGTCAAGTGCCGGACATGTAGCGAGATGTTCTGCGTCCATTGTAGTGTAGCCGCACATTTGAGAATGTGGTGTTGGGAGAACTTTGATGCGATTTAGATGGGCTGCCAGGTAATCATGGCCTGTTTTCATGCGGAATGCAGCAACAGCAACAGCTCGTTGGAGATCGTCACTAACAAGCCCAGCGGTAACAAGGCTTTCCATTTTTTACCAGCTGCCTGTCGGGTTAGATGCTGTCTGACCCACTTCTCTGTTGCAGCACTTATTTGTAGTTTGGAAGATTTTAGAGATGGTTGGCACCCAGGTTGCTGGAGTATAGTCCCTTTCCTTGCTAGTTTGTCAGCTCCTTCATTTCCGAAAATGTTGACATGGCTGGGGATCCATTGAAGTTTGATAAGCCATCCTTTTTGTCCGAGTGTATGTAGAATTCGTCGGCACTCTAATATTCTTGAGCAATCTGTTTCTGTGTTACTTGATAGGTTATCGATAGCTGCCTGGGAATCAACCAAAAAAACTGTGTTTATAGGCGGGTTGATCCGCTCTAGCTCCTTAGCCGCGGCCAAGACTGCAGCAACTTCACCGTCGTAATTGCTGAGAGGTGCACCCACTGGGAGAAAACCCTCAAATAGTCGACAAAAGTAGCCTGCTCCTGTTTTCCCTGTTCGTGGTATCGAGGATCCATCGGTGTATATGTGAAGCCATTTATTCAGAGGATAGTCTTCGGCTATGATTTGATTTACTGCTTTTTCTAACCCGATGGGTAGCGATTTCTGTTTTGTAAGCTGGTGGTTTCTTAGGTTGAACTTAGCTTCCGGAAGTTGGTTGAAAAACTCGTTGTGATTGGAAGTGGAAGTGGTTGAGAGAGGGGATCTCGTACTTAGTTGCAAGCTCTTTAAACACCTCAATGGGAGTTTTCTGTGCTTTAAGCCTTGAGGAAGGTTGTTTATAGTTATCCCATTTGTCTTTGTAAACGCGCTTGTTTCTTTCCCAGAATTTAAGTGCAGTTTGTTCTCTGTGGACCTGTAGTGGTTGATTTTGGGGCTCCAGTTATGGTTCTCAGGGCAGTATTTTGTACGATTTCAAGCTTCCTTGCTGTCGCAGAGCTAGCTGTGACCGTAACTTCACTGCCGTTAATACTGGCCTAACGTAGGTCTTGTAGGTTGTTGTAAGCACATCTTGGGAAGCACCCCACATTGTCGCAGTCAATATTTTAAGGAGTCTTGTTCTTTTTGAAGCTCTTTGTGCGCAATTTTGTATGTGCGGTTTCCAGGAGAGACGGCGGTCCAAGGTTATTCCTAGGTGTGAGGATAGGTCACTTTCTTTCAGGGTTGAGTTCTGATATTTCAATGATATTTGTGGTGGCTTAGGGTATAGTGTGAAGAGTTGGAAGATGGTTTTTGTTGGATTTACTGTCATTGCGTTCTCCATCCATTGCTCGAGCTTCCTCAGTACCTGATTTAAACATTTTTCTAAAGCGGGGATAGAACCGCTGGTTGCCCATATTAGGAGATCATCGGCATATAGGAGTAGTTCTGATCCAGGTATTTCTTTGATTGCCTCTAGGAGATCATTTATCATTATATTAAACAAGGCAAAGCTGAGGGCAGCCCTCTGCGCAAGACCTTGTCTTTGTGAGCGGAATTTTGAGGTTACCTTAGAGAAACGAACCCGTATTTGTCGCTGTGAAAGAAAAATTTCATCCATCTGAACATATTTCCGGTCACACCGTACATTGCAAGTTTGTGAATGAGCATCAGTGTCCATACGGTATCGTAAGCAGCCTTTAGATCGACCAAAATTGCAATTGTTTACATCTTCCTGTGATATCCATCCTTAACATGTTGGGTGAAATTTAGTACGTGGTCCATTGTAGCTCTGTAAGGGGGGGTGATAGTGATCGCCTGCTCGTGGTGCCCCCCTGCGTAATCTAAACGATCACTGAGGTTTCCGCCTTATCAACGCGCTGACAAAATTTTTTCTAACATCCAAAGTCTATCGTCTACTTAAGTTATGGTAATCTATTTGACTACCAACCTACTTCTCTACATTCTTGCTTTCTTTTATTCTACGATCAGTTTATTTTTTCCAAACTCTTGTTACATTCTATTCTATAGTCTTTCTACTTTCGAAGAATTCTTGCTGCTTTCTAGTCTACTGCTATCTTATTTCTCCCGAATTTTTGCTCCACTACTCTTGTGTATTTGTTTCACTTTCGTATTACTTCTTCAAGATTCTTCCTTATGCCATTTCTAGCCTAATCTAGCACAATGTAGGTTATACGTTTCGGTTAACTTACATCTTCAGAATTAATACTAGTATTTTGGAGTGTATACGTATTCTGAATTAGGTACTTGATATGTCTGTTTAAGTATAAAGTCTACCAAGAACCGTTTTCCTATAAGCTAGTTCGTTTCACTAATTACGCGGAACAGTTTTGGAGCGCAGGACCCCAGGTGGGGAAGTTTGATGTGTTCCTGGAACTGGAGATATTTCGCTGTAATCCTGGCAAAGAGTTGTTCCTGTTAATAAAACGTGTAAATGTGTGTTGTCACGACGGCGGGGCTGCAGGTGCGCGTTCCCAGAGCTAGTAATCAAACCCATCCCCGGATTAAACGACTGATCCCGTTGCTTTGAAATATGAACCATTCCGAGGCGCGGTATCATACACAGCACAGGGCCATATCTTTGCTCCCTCTCTTTGATGGCCGCCTCTGCCACAAACTTTCCCGGAGCGGGAAACGATTCTTACATTTGTGGGCTGTATTTTGTCAAGGTTCAACAACAGATCTGACATCAAACAAAATAAAACTCACTTTTTTCAAAATTTTCGTTTAAACTGAAACACTCTTAGTTAGGATATTTTAAATTTTTGTTTGAGATTTCCAACATTTATTATAAAGTGATTATTTCTGATATTTTACGGGAATAAATTATGGAAAACATATACAATAAGTTATATTAGAAGAAAATAACTACAGGAGCATGTGATTGTTTAGGGCACAATAGCTTCAGTGACAGTTGATTGTTTAGAGCACAGAGAAATCTTATTGTTGCCGGACAATAACTGAGGGACATCTGATTTTAGCGGCACAATAACAGAGGGACACATGATTTTAGCGGCACAATAACAGAGGGTCACGTGATTGTAGGGGAACAATAACTGAGGTACACCTGATTTTAGCGGCACGATAACAGAGGGACACATGATTTTAGCGGCACAATAACAGAGGGACACGTGATTGTAGGGTAACAATAACTGCGGTACACCTGATTTTTGTGGCACAATAACAAAAGCACACGTGTTTGTAGAGGAACAATAACTGAGGTACACCTGATTTTAGCGGCACAATAACAGAGGGACATATGAGTTTACCGGCACAATAACAAAAGGACATGTGTTTGTAGCGGCACAATAACTGAGGGACACCTAACTGTAGCGGCACAATAACTCAGGTACACCTGATTTTGCGGCACAATAACAAAAAGACACGTGTTTGTAGCGGCACAACAACTGAGGGACACCTAACTGTAGCGGCACAATAACTGAGGGACACCTGATTTTTAAGGCACAATAACTGAGGGACATCTGATTTTGACGGCACAATAATAGAGGGACACGTGATTATAGTGGAACAATAATTGAGGTATACCTGATTTTAGCGGCACAATAACAGAGGAAAACATGGTTTTAGCGGCACAATAACAGAGGACACATGATTTTGCGGCACAATAACATCGGGACACGTGATTGTAGGGGAACAATAACTGAGGTAGACCTGATGTGTGCGGCACAATAACAGAGGGACACATGATTTTAGCGACATAATAACAGAGGGACACGTGATTGTAGGGGAACAATAACTGAGGTAGGCCTGATTTGTGCGGCACAATAACAGAAGGACACGTGATTGTTGCGGCACAATAACTGAGGAATAACTGTAGGGGAATAATAACTGAGGTACACCTGATTTTTGCGGCACAATAACAAAAGGACACGTGTTTGTAGCAGTACAATAACTGAGGCACACCTAACTGTAGCGGCACATTAACTGAGGGACACCTGATTTTTGCGGCACAATAACAAAAGGACACGTGAATGTTGCGGCACAATAACTGAGGAATAACTGATAGTAGGGGAATAATAACTGAGGCACACCTGATTTTTGCGGCACAATAACAGAGGGACACGTGATTGATGTGGCACAATATCTGAGGGTCACCTGACTGTTGAAGCACAATGACTTCAGAAGACAGAAAGATAATATGAGGCATTTTTGTATGAATAAACATATTTTACTGTATAACTACTGATATGACACTACAGTGTATAGTAGCACAACCTATTTAACGTTAGTGCAGTTAACTTCGAAACTATAAACAATTATGCTTAAGGAGAGTACTATTTGTAAAATAGAAAAAATGTAATAAAAACCCTTAGCCTTTTCTCTCAACGGGAGAATTTTCATCTTGTGGCCTCCATCGACCTTGTTTTTGTCTCCAGTTTGTTCATTTTAGTTTAATATACATTACGAGTATTTAGCATTGCATGCATCAAACTACACAGGTTTTGCCTCTCCCCCTGGAAGTTCTCCATAAAGACGCTCCTAAACAATATTCGTGACTCCGACACAACCTTTGCCTAAGATCACCGTTAAAGCAACTTGAGTAATGAGTTTACTAAAACGCCTTTGAAGGACAATGGTTAAGATGCCACACTGTCGTCATCAAGACATCCAGACCTTGTTAATGTCATTGTCTGGCATTCCCGGAGAGACCCTCGGGACGCGTACGAGCATTAGATTATCTACCTCACTTAATCTTGCGAACTATGCGTCTTGGGCAGCAAAGTTTGGTTGAGTTGTCAGGCTGAGTGATGGCTCTGTGAACACTTTGTGCAAAGTTGTATGGATGGGGAATAGCGCGAAGTGACGGCTGCTTTAACAAGCGGTGATTGTATTACAAGCAATGCGTTTGTATCAATCAACAACAGAGGTTTCTTTAGGTAACCTACAAACACACGATTCCGTTCAGTGTGTTAAAATTATCAAAACTGAAAAATTATTGTCTAAAGAGACAAACATTATTTGGGTATATTTAGAATCTATTTAAAAAATGGTGCGCAAGGGGCAAACATTTACTTGGGTATATTACAAAACAAATAATATAAACAATACTTTTAATAGGCAATTGCTATTTAGGTCGACAATTGTTTTTTAATTGTAGGTACTTTCTATTAAATAATTACAATTATTACAAGTAAAGTATATTAGTCTATGCTTTAAAACATCTGTTATACCACATAACCTATAAAATAAAATCTGAAGATTTATTAAATCTTATGTTTTCACTTATTTTACACCAAATGAGGTGAAATAACTATATTGCATACCTTGGTTATTTTGTAAAAAGTTTTTATTTCATATAAAAGTAAAATTAAATAATTAAATAAAATTAATGAAATAAATTTTGAAAAAACTGTATTAACTTCAAGTGTCATCTACTGCAAGTTTAAAAAAATGTATTTCAACTTGAGTGAATGAATAAAAAGTGTTTTATAAACGACCGATAATTGGCACAAGATATGTATATAAGGAAAGTGTAGTGAACTGAATAGTTTTCTATTGGACGTGTGCTAATAAATTTAGCAGTAATTGGGCCGCATTTAGACGATAACGTTCTGCAAGTAACAGATTTTTCGAGTACTTCCTACACTACGGCTTAGTTGTACAACGAAAATAAATTCCGTCACATCGAACATCAAAGAATATAAAGTTATAGACGAATTGTACGTATAAGTATGGAGAAACTAGTCGTTAGAAAAACAATATAAAAGTGAATAGGACGGACATTCTTTTTAATGTGAAAAAATATGAAATATTTTTATTACAGCACGTCAAACAATTAAGGACAGAGTAACGTGTTGTAAAGATGTACACAGCACAGCTCTGTGCTGCGAATGCGGCAACTTTATCTGTAGAGAGTTGGCACACCTATCCGACCCGGTACACAAGGGACTTGACCATTCCCACGCAAGCCATGATGCCCTCCTTCATCAGAGTAGCTTTGTCTAATCATATCCCTCTCCCTAACTTCATGGTTGTGACCTGTACATCTGTAATAGTGCGACCCTGCATCAGTATCCCACCAAATTCCTACCATTCGCCTTGAAACAGACTCCAATCTGCTTATACAGGCTACATTAATAAATTTAAATTTCGTTCAATTAAATTTACTATTAAGGTATCTGAGTAGTCTAGAGTAGTTGACTACAAAGATGGATTCCATGGGTTCGATCCCTGGTGGTGGCAATTAATTTTTTTCATTAATTAGATTGAAGAGTATTTACTAGCCACTGTACCTTCCTTATTTACTTTAAGGTTCAAGAAAGGCTCCTTTCTTATGGCTTAACCTTACGATGGAAGAGCGATATGTTTTAATAAACTGAAGAATAGCATTGGACCCCTCACACTCCGAGATCATGACGAGAAGCCGCCTCCTTGCCGTGTAGCAGGCGTCCAATGCTACGTCACTATGCTACGTACTTGGGGCAATTTGTGCATATCATGTTTCATATTATTAGGTTTGTAAGCGTTCGGTAGTTTTCTGCGATACTGTGTGCCTAAGGCAGCTTACACTATCTCTCTTGCCCCCATCTTAATAGCATAAAAGGAATTATGATTACTGTATTGTTAAAGTTTTACTACCACAAGAGGTGGGTTACGAAATACTATAGCATAAAGCATAGCTTTTGCAAATTATATACAAGTGCTCCTGTAATGTTGCTGTGTTCAAAAGAGATCATCAAAGATTCCTAAAGGACGCTATATAAATTTGTAAATATTATACATTAGGTAAAGTATTTACCGATAAAATACCTAAAGAAATAACCTAGGAAAGAGGAGGTGAAACAGCAGAGTGGTGGGAGGGAGGAAAGAAACCCAGAATGAAAACAAGAAAAGGGTTCTCGAAACATTGGTTTGCATGTGGGTCACGTTGGAGGGGTAAATTACTAAATTAAGATTTTTTACCACAAAAGCCCCGTTCTTATTTTAAACTAACTTGAATTTTACCCTTCCATTTGAAGCATTTATCAGAAAGCATAGTGGTTTCAAACTATTCAGTAGTGACAGTGTAATGTTCCTGTTGTTTAAAACTGATCATCAAAGATCCGGGATTCCGAAATGGCGTTGAATAAATTGTAAATATACAACAGGTAACGTAATATAACGATAGCAAATATTCTTTGAGCTTAGCTTACAACTGAGTTGTAAGTTGGAGTTTGTAGTAGTAACACTCACTGAGGATGATTGAAACGCGTATGAGTAGGCCTAAATGAATGAATAATTTGTGAGTTTTGTGTATGTTTTTATTTGTTTTTAATATAACGATGATAAGAAACGAGGGAAAGAGAAAGTGAAACACCTGAGGGATGGGGGTGAGAAACGAAAGAAACACGATGAGAAGAGGAAGAAGATTCTTGAAACGTTGGTTTGCAAGTGGGTCAAGTTGGAGGTGTAAATTACTAACTTAACATTTTTACCACAAAAAGCCCCTTCCCATTTGCTTCCAGTATCGCGGCAAATAGAGAGTGCCTAACCTTTCATATTACATCTTCGAACGTTTAAAAGGATTATTTTCCGTAATCTCTTCATCGATTAGCAATGATCACTCAAGCAACCTGAAGTCATTTAATTGCAGCACTTTATAACGACGAATAACTTTAGTGGCTAGCTCCGACACTAGGGTGCTCTTATTCCGCCCACACAAGTACTTCCTCTACTGTACTGGGATGAATCACCGCTGTTTGTCTAACCGATAACAAAAGCTTAGCAGGTACAACAGACACCCGTCTCCGGCGGTGCGTCATAGACGAATGCCGATAGAGCGATAGAATGAGTCATAGAAGTGTCGTGTTTAATCTACAACTGTACAAACATTGTCAGAATGAGGTAATGTTTAATGAAAATAGGCTTACGTTTATCTTTCACTTTGTGATAAAAAAAGGACAATGAAAAAAAACTGAAACTCAAAACTATGCATTAAACTTGACTGTTATCGTCTTCAACTGCTTAATTTTTTACTAAAAACAGAAACACTTTCGTTTAAACGTACCCGATTTTAACAAATAAACCACACACATACACACGCACAAACGCACACACCACACCACACACACACACACACACACACACACACACACACACACACACACACACACACACACACACACACACACACACACACACACACACACACACACACACACACACACACACACACACACACACACACAAACACACACACACACACACACAAACACACATATCACACATACACACACACACACACACACACACACCACACACACAAACACACACACACACACACACACAAACCACACACACACACACACACACACACACACACACACACACACACACACACACACACACACACATCGATTTACTTGGTACTGACATTATTTTAAAAATTAAACATTGTTAGGTTAACTCTTACTTTTTTATCAAAATGTAACAATACACGGGCTAAAGGATCACACTTCGGCTGGGGCTCCACATGCCGTTATCTATCGCGCTACAAATTGTGGTTGTAAGTCTGAGGAATGGGAAGGCAGAGAACAAACGGAGGTGGCTCCACTAGCGACAATCTGCAGCGACAACCTTTTACTGCGCGCTGCAAAGTGAAGTGTCGCGAAAATGAAATTTGTTCTATGTTCACATGACACTCTGCCACCAACAGACTGCTTCACTTTAAAATTTCATAAGCTAACACTTGGGACTCATGGCGAGTGACCGAGGTGGAGACGCTCACAGGGCATTTAAAAAAAATATCGATCTTTTACTTTTGGTGACTCATAGGGTTGGCTCATTATTTTGTTACTTATTAAAACTTTTAAATTAAAGTATAAATAACAACAAATGTAAATAGGGAATCCCAATTGGATTCTTTAAGGGTTGGGACGGGTAGGTCACGATTTATGGCCCTGATGGGGGATGGCTGTAGTGCCTGATGTTTTCTAGACAACGAATACACAATTTCTACTTAAGATTCGAGTGCCAGCTTAGAAAATTTCACCTATAGCTGTAGACTGTAAATAGTTCTAAAGAGAAAAAAATGGGTGAGTACAAAGTGTAAGTAAGAATTTCTTACACCAAAATAGGTTACCCTTTGCCTTTTTTGGGGTGTTTTTCAGAATCAAATGCTCTTCAAATATTTTAAATAAGAATTAAATGTTTACGCTCAAATTTGAAAAATATTAAAGTTATAAAACTGAGTTTTTATAAAAATTTTTAGTTTTCTAAAACTTTTTAAAAAATTACTGCGGTTTTGCGACCTGTTTGATTTTAATTTATAAAAAAAACATACGTAGCTACCAACTCTTACAATCCCCAAAAATTTCAGTACGATCGTACTTCATAAAAGTAGCTGAAATTGGTTGAATAATTTTGCTAGTAATAACTTACTTTCTAAGTTTTTCCAAACAAACTTTATGGAGTTTGTTTTTATTTTGTGTTTTAGAATCATTTACCGAAGCATGTATGCCTACCTATCAATTTTTGAATGTAAGAAACATATCGTAAACAAGACATTAGTCTCCAGTTTCTAGGTATTTTTGTACTGCTTTTTTAAATTAAAAAAAAACTCGTCTGAATTAATACACTTTCTTTTTCTTCTCTTCCCTTTAAAGGGTAAGGGTACCAGTGTAATGTGCATAGGAGTCGAAGTTTAAACCTCTTTTGATAGGTCTCTTTCAATTAAACCGAACTTATCGACTTATCGAAGATATCAGTTAAACGCAAAGCTACCACTGACAAAGTGGAAATCCTTTTTTAACCCATTTTGACTGGGAAAATCCAAAACCTTTAAAGTTATTAGCAATCATTTATTCACAGGTTTGACAATGGGAGTCTGATTTGTACGCTTTTTTCGCTTGTCAAGTTTCAACTTACCCTCGTCAATTGCTAATGTTTACTCATGTACGCATATTTCACCGTCATGACTTGGTAGCGAAAATACAAAATTTTGATATTTACATAGCATTAAATAATAATAATAAATTTTTATTAAGTGATTGAGTTTATGTAAGAGACATAGTCCTGATTTATATGTGGAGGCAAATAATCACAGGGGAACTTGAACTAATATCCATTTCGAAATATTCAATGATATAACTTTTACAATTTTCCTAACTATTAACTTACAATTGGTGTAATGGGGTTTCCATCCGTACGGTTGTTTATCTGTGAATTATAATCTAGTTAGAATAATGTAGTTATTCCCAATGATGATGATTACTTTGTCATCGAAACGCGTACGGGAAAATAAATTATTTATTATAAGTATTGATGGATATTTAACTAGTATCTTGGCCCACAAGCTGGGATGAAATGTTGGTATTTACTTATTGCCTCATTAAAAAAGTTGTAAAAACGTTTTGGGCTGTTTATTTTTCTCTGAACAAGAAAACCGCATCGCGGTTTGCCAGCAAGTGAGATGGACCAGTAACTTCCTAGAAGCAGCAAAAGGCAACGCCCACAGGACTGTTTATTAAAACTTGTTCTTTGTTCTGTCATGGTGTAAGTCGGCACCAATGAATGAATTGGCACTGGAGACAATCAATACAACAATAAAATGCCTTCATAAAATTCTGTCACTCAAATTAAATTAGTAAATATTGAACCAATAAAATAAGAGCTGTAAAGATGAAGTTAAAACGATTGTATAACTAACAAAATGTTATCATTTACTGAAAATTTATTAATTCTGATGAACATTTTATATAAAGCAAATACAGGTTCTGGAAAAGCTATCTTCACCTGATAAAGGCTTTTGCTGCAGTTAAGACGAGTGCTATCTAGCAGCTTGCTTTCTAAAGGCGGTTGAATAATGTCCGTCTTGTTCCAGGGAACAAACTTTATAGTACTGCTAATGATGTGCTATTAATGTTGCTTTGGAGCCAGGTATAAAGGCGTAGTGCGCTAAAGTCTATGCTCTGGTACCCTGTGATCCAGCCGTGGAGCTGTAGTGCCCCGATAAAAGTATGAACAAAATTTTGGGGAATTATAAGTAGCGCTAGGATAGGGCGGTTTCCTAATCTAAGAAAGGTGAAAAATAGTGACTTGTGTTTTTAGGGGTTATTGCTCTCTGGGTCGCGTTGGATAATGGTCTCCAAATATCTTCAGGCGGACATTTCGTCTTCCTCGTGGTAGTCTTGTACATACAATATAATTTTTCTGACCTTTCTTCTCACTTAATACGTTACAGCGATTCATAATGATTAGGGCCATTTACCCATCAGAACTACAGCAATGGTTTTTATTTAATCACTAGCTGACCCAGCGAGCTTAATAACACTTAAAAGTCAATGAATAGTGTGTTAACATTAGCTAAAACTAATTTAGTATTTTATTAATATAATAATAGCTGAACGTATACTAGTCAATCGAGAAAAGTGTGACAATTAAAAGTTCTTGATTGAATGTTATTTATTTAAGTGCATTCGGATTTACAGTATTATTGTATATTGTTTGAAATGGGTTGGAAAATAATTTTATATTGTTGTGTGTTGCCTAGCAACCAAAATTTGAAATGAATTTGATGAAATGTCTAAAGATAAGATAAGATAAAAAGTCATACTCTATGCTATTTTGGGACTTAAAAATTAGATATTGGGAAAACTTATATCACCAGACACCTTCCCAGGAATGTACTCAACAATTTCCCCTAGTTTTATGGCGGTCGGACTAGTGGTTTATTAATGCAAATGGCTCAGACATACATACATACATACATACGGACATTCGTATATATATATATATATATATATATATATATATATATATATATATATATATATATATATATATATATATAATTATAATCAAAGCTTTTCGTTGATAAACAGTACCAACATCATCAGGAATGAATCATTCCTGATGATGTTGATACTGTTTATCAACGAAAAGCTTTGAATATAAATTAATAAATATTATTGTATTTAAAAAAAATATGTTGTTTTAGATTATTAAACAAGAAAACATATTATATATATATATATATATATATATATATATATATATATATATATATATATATATATATATATTTGTAGATTATGCAACACTGCACAAAAATATATATATATATATAATAAATTAAAAACAGGGAAATAATTATCTAATAAAATATTAGATTTTATTAGATAATTATTTTCATGAAGATGCTGGTACTATTTTATCGGTGAAAAGCTTTGAATAAATATATTCATTAAAAGTATTCTTCTTTTTGAAATATTTTTAATTTATTAACTATATTACAAGAAAACATATCACCATATTTAATATATTTATATATATAATATATATATATATATATATATATATATATATATATATATATACATATATATATATATATATATATATATATATATATACATATATATATATATATATATATATATATATATATATATATAAAGAACTAAGTCAAAATACAAATACAAGAATTATAATTGAATTTACAATTGTATATTCAATTATTATTCTTGTATTTGTATTTTGACTTAGTTCTTTATTAATACACAAGAATACATATTGCGATAAATATATATATATATATATTTACAGAGAGAGAGAGATTTGTATCATAAAAATACATAAAACACAATAAAAAAATCATAAAATTATAGCATAACTAGTTGTGCATGAATTTCAAAAACTAGTAATATTCACACTGATCAATTCACTCTTTGAAGTTGCCATTTGTAAGAGAAAAAACTCAACAGGTTTGGCACCTCTGCATGTAGCACAAATAGTTTTCGACTCAACTAAAACTTGCTTCCGAACTGAACTTTTATAAGTTCGGAAGTTTTGGGATGGAGGAATCAAAGCGTTGCAGAACTTCAGTGACGTCACGGCAATGTTGCCTTAGTTTTGGAAGAATGTATGATTTGCCCGTGTACCTCGAAAGGCATTGTCACCGCCAGTCAGTGGTACAATCTGACAACACCGCTCCTTCCACTGGTCCTATCGCTCTCGACATCTATTTAAAATAAATTTTAAGCGCAATTTAAAACGAGCGTTTAGCTCTGTGTTGAAGAATAGATATATTCCGTCAAACTAGAAGAAAACTCATAAAAACGGTTACAAAAGAGCAAAATAAAATTACTAGGCAACCAGACTAAAGGATGGTCCTGAAAGAACGCTTAGTCGAGGAAAGGTGGGAAACTGTAAAAGGAATCAGATGCATCATGGCACGAATAGAAGCAAATAGGAGGAAGGTTGTCGGTGAATTACCTGCCCTTGCTTAGAATAGTAGACATTAGTTTGAAATTAGACATTAGTAGTAGACATTAGTTTATCAGATGTTTTCCTAAACATTGCGTCACGTGATGTAAACGAAGTGGCTTTACTATTTACAATAGACCGCTTTACATGTAATATTACATTTCCCCACAAAGCCCTCTGCGTGAAGCCTCAGGATGTACACACAACCCTTTGTTTCCAATTACAATGGGAAACCATGTTTAGTAGAAATTAAATGTTGTAGGGGGGGATACAGAGTAGGTAAAAATCCACGTATAATTAGTTTTATAAAATAGGGGAATGCTTTATAAACGATTCTAAAATCTTACCATATTCTTTGAATCTTCTAGGTTATGAGTCTAGCGGAAATTTAAAGAATAATAACTAACAAGTTGTCTGACGTCATATTTATTAACGACTGTATGCTTTGACGGCCTCAAAGTAATTATCTAACGGTTTAGGTATGGATTGTTTTGCTGTTTAATAGGGATCATCTTCATTAGGAATATGCAGAGGTTGCTAAATTATTCGTAAGGTAAAGGTAAGGACATCGTGGTACACGTGTAAACTACCTCATCTGAGTGATATCGGGTCTTCAGGGAGTTGTCTATCCTGTACAAGTAGACACCCTGTACATGAATAGAATAAGAATTAGTGTTTAGGCTTTCCTAATTACTGAGAGTGAGGATCGAGCATGGATATAACCTATTCCCCTTTGTCTATTCTACTCACTATCGAAAGAGTCTACCCACACGATGTAGCCTGCAACCATACTCTCCGGAGGTGTCTATCCTCACGATGTAGTCTGCAATCATTCTTTCCGGAGGTGTCTACTCAGACGATATGTAACCACACCTTCCTGAGATGGCTACCCACACGATGTACAACTAGTTCCTCCCGAGATAAGACAAAAAGTCATATTCTATGCTATTTTGGGACTTAAATATTACATGTTGGGAAAACTTATGTCACCAGAAGGTATACAACCACTTTCTCTACAGATGTCTACCTACAAGATATATAACTACTTTCTCTAGAGGTGACTATCCACACGATGTTCAACCATTCTCTCTGAAGGTGTCTACCCACACTATGTATAACCATTCTCTCTGAAGGTGTCTACCGGCACGATGTACAACCATTCTTTCTGGAGGTATCGTTCCACTCGATGTGCAACCGTTCTCTGCGGATGTTTCTACCCACACTATGTTCAACAACTCTCTCCGGATGTCTCCAGCCACACTATGTACAACCAATCTCTCCGGAGGTGTCTACCCACAAGATGTACTACCACTCTCTCTGGAGGTGTCTGCCCACAAGGTGTACTATCACTCTCTCTGGAGGTATCGATCCACACGATGTGCAACCGTTCTCTGTGGAGGTGTCTACCCACACTATGTTCAACAACTCTCTCCTGAGGTCTTCAGCCACACGATGTACAACCAATCTCTCCGGAGTTGTCTCCTGCTATATGATACAAAAATAAGCGATTCTGCAGTGAGATAATAGAATGATGCTTATTCCAGAGCTGACATTTGGAGCTAAATAAACACGTCCAGAAAGTAATAAGCAATTCCCGCTTCAGTGAGCAATGTGCCTGAAAACGTCAGAGCATATCGGAGATGTAACGTGTACAGTGTAGAGGTTAGGTTAGGTTATTTATTAAATATAGATTTCCAACCGACAGTTCAATTTAAACAGACATATAAAGCAATCTGTTGGAAATGAATCGAACACTGTTACTGGGTTCAATAAACGTCCTGCAACAAAGGACAGCACACTATTTATTACTTAAATAAATAAACAAGATACAACGTGTTGCATAATCTAATACAACGATTAATGCTCGAATGATTAATGACGATTGTAAATGTCAGTGACAACTTACTGAACTTTGAGTTGTGTGGACCAGTCTTTCCATGGAGCAGAGATCAATGAGTTTTCCCAAGGCTAAAACTAGATGTAGGACACAGAGAACTCCTGTGAGCTGAAACTAAGGGATTCATAGGGTAGCGAGTGCATCCCTCTCTATGACTGGTAGGGAACAGGTCTTTGCCAAAGCTAGATATGGTACCCTGCCCGTTTTCAGTTTCCGAAAGGTCATGCTCAAGGAAGTTGTTTTACTGGGTATCCAGTTCTCGTGGGGAGTCATCGAACGATGTAAGTGATTCGATTACTAGGCTTCACTGTACATCTTTGCGGTCTGACAATGAGATGGTATTTTCCGAAACTTGAATAAGACAAAAATATTTAGAAAAGTGAGATCAAGAGAAGACTAGACACAGCAGCTCCTTGCCCTTAATTAGTATTACCTCTTTATGGGAGCCGCCCCACCATAATGAAGTAAGTTATAACAACTTGACAGCAAAAATACTTATTCTAAATACAATTTTTACGTGATAAGTAGTAGTACATTTTCTATATAATAATAAAAGAAGTAGCAGCTGCTGAATAGTGAAAACCTGCCAACTTCAAAAGGTTTACATTCTTACAGAGAGTATCTAAAGAATGTAAAATGATACTTGATGATAAAATCGTGTAACATATGATAAGAATATCTCGAAGGTAGCTTCGTTCGTAAATAATATCAAGCAAACCGTTAACATATCTCTCTCCATCTCTCTCTCGGCTAGTTCTTTCTCTGTCTCTCCCAATGTCTTACTCTTCCCTCCTTCTGTATCTCTCTCTCTATCTCTAAACTTCGCTTTTTTCTTTGTGTCTGTCTGTAACTCGCTCTCTCCTTCCCCTCTACCTCCCTCTAACCCACTCTCTCTACGTCTCGCTCTCCCCCTCGTCTGTCATTGCTTCGTTCTCTTCCCTCTACACACACCCTCAATCTCTCAATGTTTCGCTCGCTCTGTCTATGTATGCTCCGCTCTCTCGTTCTCTCTTTATTTTCCTCTCTCTTTCTATGTGTCGCTTTCTACCTCTTGGTTTCTCTCGGTTTAGCTCTCACTCCCTCTATGTCTCGCGCTCACCCTCTTTGTCTGTCGAGATCTCTCCCTCTTTGTCTCTCTCTCTTTCTCTATGGCTAGCTCTTTCACCTCTTTTCTTTCTTCCTTTCTCTCCTTCTTCGTCTCTTTTACGACTCACTATCACCTTCTTTGTTACGCTCTGCCCAACACTTTCACTCTCTACATCTAATTCTCTATGTTTTATATGAGTGTTCTTTCTTAATCTATCAATCTACCTCGTAATTTACTGAATCATAATCTTGTTTAACATATTATAGGGAAAGATTCCGTTCCTAGTAAATTGCTGTACGTGTCGCTATGTATACAAACGATCTGTAAGTCAATTACCGTTTTAGAAAATGTGTCAGTATTTATTTGTATAGCTGACTTCATGAATTTCACCACAATCGTGGTAAATTATGTTACTTTTAGGCTATTATAGCCCGGATAGCTCAGTCGGTAGAGCATTAGGCTTTTAACCTAAGGGTCCTGGGTTCAAGTCCCAGTTCGGGCGACGTTTTTTTTTTAATTGAGTTTTCACAATATTAAATAAATAAGTAACCTTTTAATTGATAGATAACCTTAACGTTAGTAAATGAATAAAAATAAATTAAATTGCAATAACTCCACATCAGCTCATTTTCCTATTAGATAATCTGTTAACACACACTACAGCAGTCTTATTATAACCTTTTTAATAACGTTACTTGAAGCATATTTAAACATATTTTCAAACGTCACGTCACTCTGATAAATATCTGTAATTACCATGTTTTTTTAGAGTATAGAAAAATAATCAAATCCATGTGTAATGAAGCATAAAATTACTGTCTGTACGAATCTTGACGGAAAGTCACGAGCATGTCCGAATCCGAGCGACACGTAGACATGTACCTCGTGGGAATCTGCGGCTTGCGCAAATTCAGTGTTTATACATTTAGTATGGGAATCCAATTATCGCCTAACTGCAAATTTAGGAACTCTGTGAGAACTGACGGGTGGTCTCGGAACTTGGGACATGCATCATCTAACTAACGTGGAAGCATATTACAGAACTGTGCTACATCTCAGAGATACAATTATCCTGGTTTTTGGCACTAGCTTTATTTAAACACACTCAGGCCAACTTTGGCTTTCCTCGCGATCTTATTCCTCACGCGCACACAGTTTTATATATGTGTTTTATATAACGGATGTGTTTTACTTCTGCATGATTTATTTCCACTTTGCAAAGCTTTTTACTTTGCCGCCTCCTGCTTGTGCATCAGCTTTGACAAGTAAACAATAAACGTTGTCTCGCGCTAGTGGGCCCGAAAATGTGCAGCGACTGTTTTTATTAGTTAAAAGTAGAATCTTCTGCGTGATACGAAAATTATTTGAGATCCTAAAAAATACTATACAGAACACAAGTTTAATAAAAATTGTAATCACTGTTGAGTACAAGAAATATTCTATAAACTTTACCAGAAACAGAGCTCAGGCATAATTAATGGTTTTTATGAGTAGGAATTTGTGATTGTAATGAAATTCAGCCTAGATTGTTCTGGATATTCATATTTTAGAGAGCAATATTACAAAAAAAATTCTTGCTCCTTTGTATCTTTAAAATTTAAATATATTTTAGCCACGCCCCTTCTTCTGAAACAGAAACAAATTATAAAAGCAATAAAATTCCATATTATATGACATTAAAAAAAAGAACAATCCAAGCTTATATATTTAAAATGTATAGGTCCTTCCAGGCATCTTGTGATGATTCCACCTGCGCTGAGATGTGAATTATTTTAAAAAATGAGTAAAAATAGAGCTGGCAAAATGTGTGTATTTTGTAGTGGGGGCTCCCAAGGAAGGTTATTTTACAGTATAACTTATAAAGTTAGAAAAAGTTAAAATTTAAGTAGATGTTTTATGTATCAAAGTAACAATTATTGGAATGTTCATGTGTTTTTTTTTTTATCAACAACACATTCATTATTAGTATAGTTGCCCTACAATTGCAAAAAACACGTTTGCTTGCGTTTTGCCATTGGACACCATTGACTTTTTTACTCTACTTTAATATAGAAATCAAACCGTCTAGTCATTTTTATATCATAGTTCACTTTAAGTATAATACAGCCCGGATAGCTCAGTCGGTAGAGCATTAGGCTTTTAACCTAAGGGTCCTGGGTTCAAGTCCCAGTTCGGGCGGTTTAATTTTTAATAAACGAATTTCCATGGCAGGTTTCGAAATATTGGAAACTCTTGGTGTTATGTACCGTATTAAAACTGGAAAAATGTGTATTAGAAATGGAAAGAAGGAAGTTAACGGTATTAAATTGGTCTTTTAATTTTTACAAGTTTTTTCCGTCTGGTCATTATAGTTCGATTGTTTTCACCACCCTCTCCCCACCAAGACAGTTGTATGTGTGAATCAGCGATAAGATAAATACCATACCAGAAAAATATGGCGGATGAGACGATGTGACTGATTAACCAGAAAGACTTTCCATAAACACATGAAAGCATGGTGTAACATTATTTTAATCAGTAAAATAATATTAATATTGTAACAGTATTCAGAAAACAAATCGGTGCAGTTGTTTAAAGATAAATAAAAAAAAATTGTGAATTAGATTATAAATAATAAATATGTAAAGAAATAACTGGTAGAGGTATAAGATTTCCACAGGAATTTATATCGAATAGTGTAACATAAAAGACACCAGCTGACCGAGATGCGCGAGGAGGATTGCGCAGAAGGATAAGAGTTGCTGGGCAACCCTAAGCGTAACCCTTCTTCTTCGTAGGCCTTGAGAAGAATTTTTTTGTTTTAAACTTTAAAGTTGTTCATTTTTTCTTGAAAAGTGTTTTCCTTCCTTAAAGTGTTACAATGGAAAAGGGCTAGATAATTCGTTGCCGTGTTAACGATCTTAGCACCAGCATTTGTCTTTACACGTCTCGTATTTTGTTTCCTGCTTCTATCTATTTTGTATTATTATAATGTTTGTTTTGTTAAGACTACTCGATAGTCAATATGGTGATGATTTTTCGATTTATAAATTGTATTCCACATATTTTTCAATTCCTTCTATTAGTTTACACTCTTATTTAAATACTATTTTATTCATCCACTCAAGTTCAAATACATTTTTTTTAAACTTGTAGTGGACTATTTATGTTAATGAATTTTTTCAGATAATATTTCATTAATTTAATTTAATGAAATAATTTTAGTTTTAATTTGAAGACAAGCTTTTTACAAAAGGGGAAAGGTATGCAATATAGTAATTTAATCCCATTAGGCTTAAAATAAGTGATATCATATGGTTTCATAAAACAGCTGATTTGTGTTATTGGTTATGTGGTAGAACAGCTATTTTATCGCATATGTTATGTTACTTTATTTATAATTGCCATTATTTAATATAAAGTAACTAAAATAAAATTTGTCTTTGTTGACCTAAGTAGGCATTGTTTATATTGCTTGTTTAGTCTAAACGCACTTTTTGAACGACACGAGTCGCAGTAAAGCATTTGGCCAATACAGGATTACAGTAGATATATGACATCAACACCAGTCATTACTTAATACAGAGGTAAGCCAGGCCTATAACTCAGAGCTATCTGGTGGACAGCTAATAAATCCTCTGATTTAACGTCATCAGCTATTCAAACTTACAATTAACTGCTAATACAGACGGTATTTCTGTTTACAATGGCTGCCATTTTGATATAGTATGGTGCGTTTTACCAATAGTTTTATACGTCTAAATCTGGCAAAGAAGTCAGCTCAAAAACTTTATAATATGTTATACGTTAATACTTAACAGACGCGATGTTTCCGTCTTTAGACACGTTACTTAAAGATACATTCTAAACCAATTTTAATGTTGCAAAAAATTCTTTCTCTTTGACAATTCGGGGAAGTGGGAGTTCATAGCCTACTATTAAGAAGAATGTTTGCAAAAACTTGGGCTGGGTCGATTCCGATCCTCGATTCCAGGAAACGTTAATTCTAATGGTATCGAGCAATCATCGATACTCGATTCTCCATTTATTAAAATGCCGATTCCGATTCTTGTTTATTTTTAACTGTAAAAATAAGTGTGCGGTGTAATTTATTGAGAAAATAATCATGAAATATGTCTTATTTATGTATTAGTTCCTTTGAATAAATTATACGGAGCAAATGATGATTTGAGGTATCGAAATATTATATACGACTCAACCACTAAAACGATCGGAAGCATTTCTGGTCCGTTTGTCACTTTTATCCGATTTGTTTATCATGATTTCAGAAATTCCTATTCATAAATCAAGGTCGTAATCAAGGTTTTGTGTAGCCTATTACATTTACTACAAAAGTGCCTATTACAAAAGAAACTCTTTAGAGGCTTCTTCATTTTACCATGATGTTAATTAATTTATTAATTAAATTATTGTTAATTACTTGATTAATTAATTGATGTTAATTAATTAAATTGTTATTACAGAACTTTAAGTAGGAATATATAATTTAAAAGAATCGAGAATCGGAAGAAAAATTTTAAAATCGAAATCGGAATCAAAAGTTTTAGGAATCGGTTCATCCCTAATGAAAAAAGTGTCGAGAAAAAAATGAACAAAAAAGAATCTGTATAAAATAAGCCAAGTTTAAATACCCAGTTGCGGTAAGTCCAGGAGATATTTGAAATTAATGAATAAGTTGACTGAAAATTCAATTGGCTCTCAGTAATAACATATGATTATCGAAATTCCAAAATAATAACTTGAATTGTCCATAAGTTTTTTTTTTTAAATTGAAAGTTATTAGCGGTCTTTAAACAAATCTAAATGAAAAAAGTTCACTTTTATGATTAGACAGTCCAAAGCCTGGATAGAGAGTAATGGCAGTGAGTTTATTTTGAAGTACGGTCTATATATTCTTACTATATATATTATATATATATATATATATATATATATATAAAAGTTATGTATTCATACATTGGCAGGGAATAGGCCGTTATGGGCGTGAGTTTCACTTGGGGGGGGGGGGTTTATAAACAACCCTAAGTCTCCATATACTGTATACTTGTATACTGCCATCTAATGCCTAAATTTGATAAATTGACTAATTAATATAATTAAATTTATTATAAATTTTAAAACTTTCCAAATTTAAAGTACTGCATTCGAAATAAATTTAAGTAGGCCTAAGAATTCGTTTAGGAAATCAGGTAAAAAGCCTACACGCAATGACAATGTCATTTCCTATTTGGGTTAAAATAAGTGATAACATATGATTTCATAAAACAACTGATTTTAGGTTATAGGTTATGTGGTAGAACAGCTGTTCAACGCATAGGTTATTTTACTTTATTTATATTAAATGTAATTGTTTATTAAAAAGTAACTCAAATTAAATATTTCTGTGTTGATCGAAGTAGGAATTGGCTTTAAAAAATGTTTGTTTATATTACTAGTTTTTCAGTTAATTTCGTCGAACTGAGCAGGTTTGTCCAGGACGTGAATGAGAAGTTTCTATTTTGACACATGTCGCACATTACCGAAGTGACCGATGACGTCCTAACTGCCCTTGCGATTACATTCAGATACAGCTTCACGGGGAATCCCCGACTAAATCGGACTTGGCCGGGGCATGTGCAGAGGTTTTATTTTTATAATCAGACCATGTTTTTTAAACATTCTCTCTTCCAGGTGAAAAAAAGGAGTCGTAGCACGGGGTTCAATTTATGTATACAATTAAATATTATCAATATTTTTTTGTTTCTTTTTACTGCCCGAAACGAACGGCATTTTTTGAATGACCTGAAAACACCATTCTAGAGAGATCACAGTGTGCGGATAGTGTGAGATTATTCAACGTTAGCTAAGAGGGAAGGAGTTATATCTCCTTGTTTTACACTTATTGGGGGATAAGGTCAGGGGAGGTGCAGACTGCTGTTGGAAGGTTAGAGGCAAACCTTTAAACCAGGGGTTCCCCAACCTTTTAGTAACACGTCCCCTCTTCTTGAAATGGAAGCCTCCTAAGCCCCTCCCACTTTACACTACGAATAAATGGTATAGACATATGAAATAAAAACAAATATTATATATATATATATATATATATATATATATATTTACATTATGAAAAAATATTTGTAATATATATATATATATATATATTATAACATAAAGTACGAGGCCTTAGAGTAATTTCAGTTAGTAGCAAAAATAATTATATGTAGGATTAAACAAAGAAGACAGAAATAGTTTGTAAAGTGCCGACAAAGCAGGTACCATCCATTATCCTTTTCCAGGAAAGTTATAAACTGTGTGCCGGCAATTTGACAATAGAAGGGTCCAGCTTGTGAAGACGGGAAAATCCAGCGGCCGATATAATCTGGGAAAATAACGCCGTACCGTTAGATGGCCTAATTGTGGAAACGGTGGGAAACTACAAAGAACATATTGATAGAGGGAGGATTAGAGATTTCAATAAAAACTAAATGATCAGGAGAAGTTTGAAAGTTTTAAGGGAACTCCAGAAGAAAACAGACGGATTGGTGGGGACAAAAGATGGCAGTGTTGTAAAAGAGTAATTTGTTAAATTAAGTAAAGAGTTTTTTGTTTATAAGTAAAATTTAAAAAAGTGCGACGTAAAAGTTTTTTAAGTATTAAGAAAGTAAGTTTTTTTGTGTCAAGTGTAAGTGCAGAAGGTAACCAAGGCCAAGATTCCAGGAGCTCTACAGAACTATAATTATTAATTAGATATAAGTGTAGCCAACAGACATTTATAATCTAGTAAATTTCAGAACAATTTTAATTTCATTAGGATTTATAAAAATTAATCTAGTTTCACCATTTCTAATTTAAGAAGCAAAGTTCCCGTAATAGCGACCCGATAGCAACTATAAAATTTTAATACTGAATTTATTATCTTTGTTATGTTATTTTATTAGAAATCTAAAGCCTCAAAAGTACACCTTTTATAATTGTAATGTTAGTTAAGATATCAATCCTGTCACTGCAAAATATTAATATAAATTTAGTATAATGTGTAAAGAAATAAGTGATGTTTAAAATTTATAAGATTGTTATTTCTTTATAAACCTGAAGGAATGACATTGGATAGGTAAGGTAAATAAATAACATTAAAAATAAATTATAATTATAACAAAAGTTAAGTTATAATATATATATATAGGGGTCTATATATATATATATATACACATACATATATTGAAAACAATTGATTTATTTATACATACTTTCACAAGAAACATGATATAACGTTTCAAGTTTCAAGGTAAACTGTAACTAATAAGAGGAAAATCTGTTATTGAGATCGATGAGCTTGCATTTATTTCCCAACGCAAGTCATTAGCAACATAGTTTGTTTCATTATTTTGTTTTTATTGCAACAAGTGCTGAAAATGTTTTTTCGCAAAGTAGGTGTTTGGAAAAGGCAAATATAATCGAATAGTTGCCTGTGATAGTGTTTTATCCAAAATGAAGAGTTCTCCATAGTGGCGCTGTTGAGGTACTATTATTCTTTTCAAGTGTCATGTTGATTTAATTTCAAGTTTATAAAATTTGCACAACACATACTTATATCTCTTTTATAAATGCATACAATTCATTTAAATTTTCTGAGCATCATGGTCAGTAAAATTACCCATGTACAAAAATCTGAGGTGTAAATTTAGTTTTAAATTTTGATAAATTCTGTACTTTAATTTTAACTAAATGAGATTTCATCTTACTATTTTCCAACTGGTCTGGCGCCTTCACTGACTTGCCTTCACGCCCCCAAAAGGGGGTGTGCCGACCAGATTAGGAACCATGGTAAACAATGACCTCATGAACGGCAGTAGTATTGTAGCAGCAACCTTACTTAAGGGCATACTGCAAACATTCCAGCACCCACTTCAACTGCCAGGTTCCAAATAGACGTGCTGCAGTGTTGCAGCTAATGTTTGTCTCCTAGAATAGTATTTCCCGCTGTAGCAAATCGCTCTGTAAAAATGCTCTCTTCTTAGCTAAACCGCACTGTTAGACCTTAGACTGCTTTTGCCATACTTACAATATTTAACACATTTCTAACACGACTCTTTACATCCAATATATAACAACTTGGGAATTAGTTCATTGTTCAAGTTGAGTGGTTCGGCTTTCTTCAGAACCCCATTTCCTATGTAAGCGTGCGATGAAATGCAAACTATACATATATTAAATTGGCTATAATATTTGAATTCATAGCAAATATTTCTTTTTTTTCTAATTATTGAATAGTGAACGAACTGTGCTGGATGAGATCTTCGATTTATGTAATGCAAAATGAACGGATTTACTCCGGATATTAACTATTCATCATGATCGTATATATATTGAAAGAGAGAGAGAGGGAGAGAGAGCGTGTGCTAATGGGTATTGAAAAACAGGATTATGAAGGTTTGATGGAAGTAAGTAGGGCTAAAAATAGGCTATAATGATCTCTTGGCGCTGGGATCAACAGGAAAAATATGTCGTCGAGTGGAGAGGGTTTCTTAGCGGAAGTGGACCTGCAATTTAATATAATTGGGGTCGTATTACATCAAATAAAGTTTGTCGTACTAGAAACAGTTATGATTCGCTTGCCGAGTGAAAGACGTTATTACACAACTGGTAATAAAATTGAAACGTCGGCGTGTTCAAATTGATAGATCGATTTTTATTGCCTAAATGCTAAATGTAAAAAGATTGTTTTTAAGATTGGCTATGAAAATAAAACTGTCACAAGAAGTCGAGGGCTTTACCAAAACTGAGTCTTGACAGGGATTTATGCCTAAGGGCATGGATTCATAAAACTTGTGAATACAGAATCTGTCAGCAAAGAACAATCCCAGCTGATTCAGAGCAGTAGGAACGCATCTTGAAGGTGGTTTGGTGATTCATCGATCCCACTACAGCTGATCCACCACAAGATCTACACCGATCATTGCAGTGATCGAACCACGTTACTACTACAAACCGTAACAACCAAGAGACGAGATAATAGAAGTTGATTTTGTTTCGTAAACAGTACACATATTGTGTATGTATTTCCTGTGTTTTAGGGAAAATAATTTACTTAACAGTCATATGTTTTTAATATACAGAATTACAAAATTTCAATATAATGCCAAAACAACCCTCTGTTCTTTACCCTAAACTCAGATAAATTCCGATTTTGTAAAGTGTAATTAATAAAACTATTATTTAATAAAAGCGCTTATACATTTTTGACATTTATAATATTTAATTATTTTTTCGTTTTTTACCGTAGTTTGTAGAACATGTGCTGTATCACACACACACACACACACACACACACACACACACACACACACACACACACACACACACACACACACACACACACACACACACACACACACACACACACACACACACACACACACACACACACACACACACACACACACACACACACACACACACACACACACACACACACACACACACACACACACACACACACACACACACACACACACACACACACACACACACACACACACACACACACACACACACACACACACACACACACACACACACACACACACACACACACACACACACACACACACACACACACACACTCCACACACACACACACACACACACACACACACACACACACACACACACACACACACATACACACACACACACACACACACACACACACACACACACACACACACACACACACATACACACACACACACACACACACACACACACACACACACACTCACACACACACACACACACACCCCACCACACACACACAAACACACACACGATACACTCAGGAATCAAGTGGCAGTTTTATTTAAATCGTTGCCTGTCAAGGCTGGAATGTGGACGAAACACCCGACAAGGGTACCATCACAATGTGCAATAAAAGCAGCTTCCGTAAAGACACACGGTTCTCTGATCGCTGTACACCGTTGAGTAAAACAGAACAATCAAAAAAAAAATTCATCTTAATTCTCACGAACAAACAGTAGTACAGTACTTGCTAAATACAGTATTGAATAAACTTTAAATAAAACATGGTATAAAATATTAAAAATCTGTGATAACGCTGAAAAACCAAAAACATAATATCAAAAGTGAACAGAGAAAAAAAAACATTATATGAATTTTGGAAACAGATGTGAGATGCGATTTCATTTCATTTCTCACGCTCTCGCAAAAGATAAATATCTTTATATACTGTTTAGGTTTACACAGGGTGTTTAAAATAGTTGGGTGGAGCTTCTGAAATGATCAAACTTAAAGAAAACCGTTTCAAAAATTGTTTATTTTCAGGTTAGGCAAATTATATTTTTAAAGTAAGTAAGAAATTATTTTGTTAAAAATGATAAACTGATTTTAAAGACCTTTCTTACATGTCTACCCGAGGTTCCTTTTGATAGCCTACAGATTTGTGAAAAATTAACTCATGAAATGGTTGTAGCTAGAAATTATACGCACAAAATTAACTTAAAATAAGTTTACTGTTCAATGCTTCCACACGAAAATGAAGCACATTTTCCCCCATTTCGTTGGAAATATTTTTGTGGTTGGATGTTTTTTACCACTATCCAAAGCGTTTTCGAACATTTTCCAACACTTCCTTAAACGTAGTTTAATGCAACATTGACGATTTATTCATATGCACAACACTGTGTGGATTAGCCATTGATGAATCATTAGCAGTTCTGCCATCTTTACGAGTAAAATTACAATGCACGCAAAATGGCGTAAAGAAGTAAAGGGAACTAAAAACCGGTGCAGAAACAAATTTGTGTTTTTGAAGTTCACCCGTGTGTGACTGTCGGGTTGAGTGTGTGGTTGTCCGCCGTCGAGTGTACACGGGTTTATTACGTCTGATCAAGGCCGCTTTTGGTATTAGTTTAAAATATTCCACTTGAAAATTGGTCAGGTTTGTTATCAGTTCACCTGTAGCGTTCGTTCGTCACTCTGTAGCGAGAGCTGGTTGTTGAGCCATCATGTCCGAAGCCCTGTTGTTTAAACCAAATTTCTCGCGCTACATTTAACACAAATACGCAGTGTTGCAATGTTTATAATAGAGTTGATAATATAACCACATGAAGTATAAGTGTCGAAACCTATATTGTTTGCAACAAGAAACTTTTTGTTCAACATTTGACCGCGGGAACCAGTAGACCACTTAGTTTATATTCTGTTTATACGAAATGTGCTATATTGAAGAAAACTCTTAGTTTTTCTCATAATAAGCTATAATATATTATGTTATTATATTATAAGATATGATATTCTACGTCTCTGCTATTACCTATATAAATATACCAAGTTTTTTCGTTAGGAAAGGGAAATCTTGAAAACGAGAAGGTTTTTTTTTGTTTGATTTTTAAGAAGATAGGAAGGTATTGGAGCAAAATTAAATGGAATAAAAGTAGGCCTGAGGATGGGACATATTAACCTATCCCATAATATAACTTGAAGGGGAAATGATTTCTTACTTGGAGAGTTTGCTATGATTCAATATTGGTTCACTGTTTCACGTGAATGAAAAACGTTAACTATGACCCATCCAGATTTAAAACAATGACCATGGTACGACTTTTGTGTTTCTTTATGGTTTTATAAGTATTCAACTAAAGAGATATTTTGTCCCTGATTAGGTAAATTGTTACTAAAACCTCTGTATGTTCATGCAAAGAAGAGAAATAACTCGGACTCTGAAAATTGTCCGCCTCAGACGACTAGACTACTACATAGTATCGATTTATTAATTTTACTTTTTTAAATTTAGTTTTATTACATATGTTTATGTAAATATTGGTTTTCGGTAGTGAAACTGTGAACATAAATTAACAGATTTTCAGTAGCCTAACGAGTTTGTCTTGTATACAATAAATAATTAACAATTTTATTAATTTATACCTATTTAATTAATTACCATTTTAGGTTAGGCATACATCTGTTCTGTAGTCAGTACACTAAGCAAAATATTAATTTGTCTTTAATCTGTATCAAGTAATTAATGCTGTATTCTTTGGTGCGTAACAAAACCGGTGTAATGCACGTAAACCAACTGCTCTGACTAGTAGGCCTACTCCGGGAGCAGGAAGGAAAAGGCCCTGAATGTGACGCTATGTCGGTGAGTCACGTCTGCAACGGTGACTCACCGCTTGTCTGGGTATCCTCTCTTGGTTAGACCTACACATGACTGAGTTCTTGTTGCATTACATTAGCTTTAATTGTGATAAAAACTCTGCCAATGAAATAGCATTATTCTCTACTTTGGCGGTAAAGCGGTGGGGACGTTTGCGAGACTTGGGTGTTTCTCGGTTTTACACATTACTTGATATACTTTCTAAACAATGAAGAAGTGATTTTAAGTGTTGCAAACCATAAATGAGACAAATCATTTAAAAAAAAATAATAAAATTTCAAGTCAGTTTCAGGTCAATAGTGAACAATTTTATTCGACTTACTTTTAATTAAATAATTATAATTAATATAAATAAAGTAACATAACCTTTACGTTAAAACATCTTTTCTACCACATAACCTACAACATGATATCAGCTGATTTATGAAATCGTATCTTATCACGTATTTTAACCCAAATGGGACAAAATAACTACTTTGCATAATTTTGTCCCTTGTGTGAAACGTTTTTCGCTCGTATAAAATTAAAATCAATTCATAAAATTTAATTAATTAATGTTAGAAAATTAATGTTAGAATTGTATTAACATCAACTAGCATCCACTATAAGTTTAAAAAAATGCATTTGAACTTAATTGGATGAATAAAACGTATTTTATTAACGATTGAAAATTTTAACCAGATATATATAGAGTGTGAACTAATAGAAGGAATTGAAACACGAACAATCTGAATTTACAAACATGGGAAACTAACTGAAGGTTTCTTATTATTAACACAAACACTGCTCCCTATTGACTAAACACTATTTTATATTGTAGGAAGTTATTGTGTATGAATTTAGTTATCTAGCAACATAGTATTCAATTACTTTAGGATCGGTTACAAAAATAATAACTTCCAATACAGTAACCGCTTAGTTTACGATACGATATTTTTAGCCTAGCTTGTTCATTCTTCCATAATACTGTATAAAATAAACAGTTATATGCTATCAAAAGTATTAGCTTCTATACCCATAAACGCATTTTGGATGTTTCAGACGGAGTGAGATGTAGAAGGCAATGGTGAAATTATTTTGAGATTTATAGCAGAAATCATTATGATAATTATTAGAAATAATATATGAACAAACATTTATGAATCACTATTACATTAGTTTATGACTATGCGAACTTTAAATTTAATAAATTTATAAAAACTTACTGAGACAGAGCGTTTCTAATCACTTTGTGGCGATCTTTATCAGTGTCTTCTGCTTGGAATTGCTAAATTAGACGGTGTCGATTTTAAAGATAGTTTTCGATAGTATCAAAGAGTATGTGTGATTTGTATTGTATTTGTTCGTTTAATATGTTTGTACTTTGTGTTTTTGTGTGTCTGCAAATTCATATTGTTCTAGGGTATTGTCTTTTTTTGATGATGCGTATGATTTCTAGGTTTATGTTTCTAAATACATGTTTATTTGTGTTCTGTTTCTTTAAAACACAAACAGAACACCAACTCAGCGTTTTACAGTCACATAAAAAGAAACAGGACCCAAATACACAGACATCTACCATAACCTAGAAATCTTACACATCAACAAAAA
>JBAIZL010000002.1:391084308-391104308 GCA_036971475.1 Prosapia bicincta | reverse complement strand
TTTGAACACGTCCAGAGGGGTAGGGGGTAGTTTTTCGAAAAAATTTATTTCCAACACACTGACCTAAGCCAGCCAAAATGGATCTAACCTAACCTAACCTAAGTGTAGGGGGTGACCTCGGCCACGTTCAGGACCATACGCGGGGGATGCTCCGGGGGTGGATTGGGGGTGGGGGGTAGTTTTCGAAAAAATTTTGGAAAAACGTGCCTTGACCGATAGGGTATGTCTAGAGTGTATTATTGCGTCGGTAGGGGTAGTTTCACCTAGGGGTAGTTTTCACAAAAAATATGAAATTGCCGAAAATCGAGCGGTTGGATCAACAGACAGTACGGGATATGTCTAGAGTCCAATAAGGAACGCTGCGGGGGTGGATTCACCGAGGGGTAGTTTTTACAAAAAATATAAAATTGCCGAAAATCGACCGGCTGGATCAAATGACCGTATATGGTATGGTTAAAGTCTATTAAGGACCGTTGTGGGGCGGGGTCACCTGTTTTCAGATTGCCAAAAATGATCGGGGTCCTAGGTAAAAGTCACCCGGGCATCAGTTAAACCCGCCAAGGTAGAGCCAATATGGAGCACGCTATCGGTTAAAGCCAAACCGAGCCCAGCCACCTGGCAGCTAGGCCTTAGGTAAAGCTAACACGGAGCTAGCCCTCGGGTAAAGCCATCACGAGGCCTACCCTTAGGTAAAGTAACCCAGGAATAGCTCCGGTGGTGGGGGTAACTTTTGGAAAGATTTAACGGTTATCTGATGACGTATCAGCGCTTGAGCGAGTCTAGGCAAGTAGTAGGCTCACCCTAACTATAGTGGTCTACCCCAAAAAAATTTTGATGATGAGGGGCCCAGGGGTATATGATTGGCAAACTCAAAATTTGTCTATGCTACTAAAATAATAAACAATGCAGTCAGCCTATAAGTAAAGCTACACAAGAGCAGGGCTAGGACGGTTGCTATATCAACTACCAAGAGAAATACCTCCACCAAGTCTTAGGTAAAGCTATCTGTGGAGCAGGGCCACAGGTAAAACCATCCCTTATGCCAAACCATAGGTAAAGCCATCCAGGTGTCGGACCTTCGGTAAAGTCACACCAGGAGTCGTGCTAGAGGTAAAGCCCCCAGGAGCTAGGCCTTAGGTATAGCCAACCCGAAGCCTGCCCTTAAGTAAAGCCACCAGGGTGTCAGACCTCCGTTAAAGTAACCGCGGACTCGGGCTTGAGGTAAAGCTGCCTAGGAGTCAGCCCTTAGGTAACGCCGGCCTGGAGTCTGGCCATAGGTAAAGACACCGTCGAGTCAGGTCGTAGGTAAAGCTACCATGGAGTAGGGGCCTAGGTAAAGCTACTATGGAGTTAGACCATAGGTAAAGCAAACACGGAGCAAGGACTCAGGTAAATACCAACGACCTACATAGAGTTCAAATAGTCAACAAGTTGAATCAACCAATCACAACGCAGGGGCCCGGTAGGCCTACGTAAACGGTCAATGTAAGACGAGAAGGCCTATATAACGTGTTAAACCAATATATATGACAGCCCACATAATGTGTTAAACAAATATGCAAGCCTACATACATACTATGCTAGGCCGACATACTATGTCGGTAAATCACCGGCCAAAGCCTATATGAACTGAGATAGTTTCACCTCATATATCAGGCAGAACCACGGGCAGGCAACCGTATAATATGGGGAGTACTATAAGGTATAGCTAAACCAATATATACGATAGCCCACATAATGTGTTAAACAAATACGCAAGCTTGCATACATACTATGCTAGGCCTACATACATGAATCCCTAAATGCGCCTACTATGTCGGTAAATCACTGGCCACAGCCTATATGAACAGAGATAGTTTCACCTCATATATCAGGTAGAACCTGGCAATCGTATAATATAGGAAGTACTATAAGGTACATCTACCAATGCATAACCTATCAAGCCCACGTAAAGATATAATATATCTGATGACGTACGAGCGACATGCGCACCTATAACCAGAGTGGCCTACCCCTAAATAACATAGAAGAAGTAAGGATATGGACAGATAGGAGAAGCAAGGACCTGGACCGATAAAAAGAGCAAATACCTGGACAGATAGAAGAAGCAAGGACCTGTACCGATGGAAGAAGCAAGTACATGGACTGATAGAAGAAGCAAGGACCTGGACCGATAAAAGAAACAAGCACCTGGGCAGATAGAAGAAGCAGGTACTTGGACAGATAGTAGAAGTAAGCACCTGGACAGACAGAAGAACCCAAGGCCTACATATATAATCAGAAATCAATGTAAATAATCAAATAGCCTCAATGGATATATCCTATAGCTGCAAATGTATCTAGATATAAAAGTATATATGGAGAAACACTAATAAAGAGGCCCATCACAAAACGTGAATAAATATATGTTATAAAACGATCCTAAAACGGTGCTAAACCAACATGCATGCTATCATACATATTCGTATATAACGTGTTAAGCCTACAAACGTGATAGTCCACATAATGTGTTAAACAAATATGCATGTAAACCTGCATACATACTATGCTAAGCCGACTTACATGAGCCTACTATGTCGGTAAACCGCCGGCCAAGGCCTATATGATCAGAGTCCGACACATTTACACCTCGTCTATCAGGTAGAACCTGGCAACCGTATAATAGGGGAAGTACTATATGGTATAGCTAACAATGCATAACCTATCACGCCCATGACGGTCAACAAATATTACAATAAAATTTAAAAAAGATACGCAACCTATATACATACAGTGCTAAGCCAACATTCAGGCATATATACTATGTTAAAACAGCGTGCAATATACTCTAAATAGCCAAATATACGTTGTTAAACCAATATGCAGGTTAACCTATATACATCCTGTATTAGGCCAATATCCCCGTTACCCGCATAGGCCTATATAATATGTTAAGCCTGTATAAGTGATTGCCCTTATAGTGTGTTCAATAAATATGCGTGTAAACCAAATAAATACTCTGGTAAGCCAACATGTATGCTATCATAGATAGGCGTATATACTATGTTAGGCCTACATATCGCGTAAAACAAACATGTGTAGGCCACCATACATATTATACTAAGCCGACAAGGGCCTGAACACATTATATCCACTGCATAGGTTAGCTAAACGGCTATCACACACTATCCTACAGGTACCACATAATACCTGATCAATAACACATAGTATCCAATGCATAGCCTGACGAAGGTTTAATATATAGTATCCAGAGGCCCCGCTAACGATTAACACGTTGTATCCATAAGGCCTACTATGTCGGTAAACCACAGGCCCAAGCTTATATGATCAGAGTCCGACACACATTTTCACCCGTCTATCAGGTAGAACCTCAGGCAGGCGGCTGTATAATACGGGAAGTACTATATCGTATAGCTAACAACGCATAACCTATCACGCCCATGACGGTCAGCAAATACTACAATATAATTAAAAAAAGTCGCGCAACCTATATACATACAGTGCTAACCAATATAGGCATATATACTATGTTAAACCAACATGCAATATAATCTAAATAGCCATATATACGCTGTTAAACAAATATGCGTGTAAACCTACATAAATACTATGGTAAGCCAACATGCATGCTATCATACTATGTTAAATCCAAATACATAATAGAATACATAATGTGTTAAACATATATGTGTGTAAGCCAGCATAGATATTATGCTAAGAAGACATGGACCTACAAAGTATAACACATTATACTCGGTGCATAGTTTAGCTAATGGATATCACACACTAACCTACAAGCTGCCCACAAATTACCACATAATACCTGATACATAGCCCGGATGATCATTAACGCATAGCGGCCGATGCAAGTCATGACTAGGGCTAACACAACATATTCAAACCATAGCCTGACTAGGGCTAACACATAATATCCGTTGCATAGCTCGGCTAAAGTTCGTCATATAGCACCCGAAGTATAGCTTGACAAACACATAGCATCTCATGAGCGGCGTGATATAAGGTAACACATAGTATCCGATACACAACCTAGGATCGAATATGACGTCATCCACGTGGAGAACAAGATGGTGGCAATGTTGATACCGACTTCAAAAAGGGCTATGGCCTGTGTAGGCTAGATCAAATAACCAACGTTTCAACTAAACTACTGTCATACGCGTAGTTTAACCAACCAACATACGTGAAGTTCAAACGAACAGCATTGACACCAAGCCCAAATAGGCTAAGGCGGCTATGCCCAGATCAACGTATCAGCTAATCAAAATGAAAAACTTGCGCTAATCAACCAACATCGACACCGAGGTCAAATGGGTTATGGTTAGCGAAGGCACTGGCAAAAGCTTTAAGCCCTAGACATAATTATAGCTATCAACGCGTACCAAAATAGCTATGCAGAAACCGTCAAGGCCATTACACATATTGTCCAGATATGTTCTCCATCAAACCGAGACTTTAGACACCATCTCTGTAAAACAGCTAACAAATTATACTCTACCACAATAGGTATGTCAAAACTGTTACCGGCTCATAATCTAAGACAGTGGTTACGTAACGCCCTTTATCAATTTAAGACCTTAAGAGATATCTTCGTAAAGACAGCTACCAATCCGTACTATATCACAATAGTTACGTTAGAGCTACCGCTGCTCACCCTACCATAATAGCTACGTACAGACGGTTAATATTGTATAACCTATCACAAGACTTATGTAAAAACAGCTATGCATAACCTGTCACACAATAACTGCGTAAAGGCAGCTAACAAGGCCTACCCCATTAAAATAGCTACGAAAAGATAACATCCAATACATACCCTATCATATTAGCTATGTAAAGACAATAAATGCGTAAAGGCATCTAACAATGCCTACCCCATTAAAATAGCTACGAAAAGATAACAACCAATACATACCCTATCATAATAGCTATGTAAAGACAGCTAAAGATGCATAACCTAACTCAGTAATGATTGCTATTAAATAATGAACCATTACACTAGCCACGTAAAGACAGCTACCAACACCACAATAGCTACGTAAAAACAGTTATCGATCCGTGACCAAGATAATACCTACGTAAGACCTATATCAGTGCTAAGACAATAGCTCCGTAAGGAAAACCTACCACTTCATGAACTACGACAACAGCAAGGTGTGGACGGCTACCAATACATTACTTATCACAGCTACCAACACATAACTCGTCACACTAGCTAAGTAAATAGCGCTACGATTGAATAGCCTATCACACAGGCCAAATGAGGGTCACTAACTAAACCATCACAATATCTCTGTACATGGCAGATGGCGTGATGATCCTCATCTTTATCGCACACCTAACAGTAGGTTAGGTTAGAAGCACTCTGGCTAGCTTAGGTTAGTGGGTTGAAAATAATTTTTCCTAAAAACTACCCCTCTAGACGTGGTTGAACACCCAACAGTAGGTTAGGTTAGAAGCACTCTGGCTAGCTTAGGTTAGTGGGTTGAAAATAATTTTTCCTAAAAACTACCCCTCTAGACGTGGTTGAACCCTCCCCAAGGCTACGATCAAGGTCACTTTGACCGCATTCATCATCCAAAACCACCCCTAACTTCTACAACCACAGGTCAGTGATGCCCGTGATGGAGATACGACCAACCTTTGAAAGTTAGGGGTGGTTTTGGATGATGCATGCGGTCGATGTGACCTTGATCGTAGCCTTGGGGAGGGTTCAACCACGTCTAGAGGGGTAGTTTTTAGGAAAAATTATTTTCAACCCACTAACCTAAGCTAGCCAGAGTGCTTCTAACCTAACCTACTGTTGGGTGTTCAACCACGTCTAGAGGGGTAGTTTTTAGGAAAAATTATTTTCAACCCACTAACCTAAGCTAGCCAGAGTGCTTCTAACCTAACCTACTGTTAGGTGTGCGATAAAGATGAGGATCATCACGCCATCTGCCATGTACAGAGATATTGTGATGGTTTAGTTAGTGACCCTCATTTGGCCTGTGTGATAGGCTATTCAATCGTAGCGCTATTTACTTAGCTAGTGTGACGAGTTATGTGTTGGTAGCTGTGATAAGTAATGTATTGGTAGCCGTCCACACCTTGCTGTTGTCGTAGTTCATGAAGTGGTAGGTTTTCCTTACGGAGCTATTGTCTTAGCACTGATATAGGTCTTACGTAGGTATTATCTTGGTCACGGATCGATAACTGTTTTTACGTAGCTATTGTGGTGTTGGTAGCTGTCTTTACGTGGCTAGTGTAATGGTTCATTATTTAATAGCAATCATTACTGAGTTAGGTTATGCATCTTTAGCTGTCTTTACATAGCTATTATGATAGGGTATGTATTGGTTGTTATCTTTTCGTAGCTATTTTAATGGGGTAGGCATTGTTAGATGCCTTTACGCATTTATTGTCTTTACATAGCTAATATGATAGGGTATGTATTGGATGTTATCTTTTCGTAGCTATTTTAATGGGGTAGGCCTTGTTAGCTGCCTTTACGCAGTTATTGTGTGACAGGTTATGCATAGCTGTTTTTACATAAGTCTTGTGATAGGTTATACAATATTAACCGTCTGTACGTAGCTATTATGGTAGGGTGAGCAGCGGTAGCTCTAACGTAACTATTATGATATAGTACGGATTGGTAGCTGTCTTTACGAAGATATCTCTTAAGGTCTTAAATTGATAAAGGGCGTTACGTAACCACTGTCTTAGATTATGAGCCGGTAACAGTTTTGACATACCTATTGTGGTAGAGTATAATTTGTTAGCTGTTTTACAGAGATGGTGTCTAAAGTCTCGGTTTGATGGAGAACATATCTGGACAATATGTGTAATGGCCTTGACGGTTTCTGCATAGCTATTTTGGTACGCGTTGATAGCTATAATTATGTCTAGGGCTTAAAGCTTTTGCCAGTGCCTTCGCTAACCATAACCCATTTGACCTCGGTGTCGATGTTGGTTGATTAGCGCAAGTTTTTCATTTTGATTAGCTGATACGTTGATCTGGGCATAGCCGCCTTAGCCTATTTGGGCTTGGTGTCAATGCTGTTCGTTTGAACTTCACGTATGTTGGTTGGTTAAACTACGCGTATGACAGTAGTTTAGTTGAAACGTTGGTTATTTGATCTAGCCTACACAGGCCATAGCCCTTTTTGAAGTCGGTATCAACATTGCCACCATCTTGTTCTCCACGTGGATGACGTCATATTCGATCCTAGGTTGTGTATCGGATACTATGTGTTACCTTATATCACGCCGCTCATGAGATGCTATGTGTTTGTCAAGCTATACTTCGGGTGCTATATGACGAACTTTAGCCGAGCTATGCAACGGATATTATGTGTTAGCCCTAGTCAGGCTATGGTTTGAATATGTTGTGTTAGCCCTAGTCATGACTTGCATCGGCCGCTATGCGTTAATGATCATCCGGGCTATGTATCAGGTATTATGTGGTAATTTGTGGGCAGCTTGTAGGTTAGTGTGTGATATCCATTAGCTAAACTATGCACCGAGTATAATGTGTTATACTTTGTAGGTCCATGTCTTCTTAGCATAATATCTATGCTGGCTTACACACATATATGTTTAACACATTATGTATTCTATTATGTATTTGGATTTAACATAGTATGATAGCATGCATGTTGGCTTACCATAGTATTTATGTAGGTTTACACGCATATTTGTTTAACAGCGTATATATGGCTATTTAGATTATATTGCATGTTGGTTTAACATAGTATATATGCCTATATTGGTTAGCACTGTATGTATATAGGTTGCGCGACTTTTTTTAATTATATTGTAGTATTTGCTGACCGTCATGGGCGTGATAGGTTATGCGTTGTTAGCTATACGATATAGTACTTCCCGTATTATACAGCCGCCTGCCTGAGGTTCTACCTGATAGACGGGTGAAAATGTGTGTCGGACTCTGATCATATAAGCTTGGGCCTGTGGTTTACCGACATAGTAGGCCTTATGGATACAACGTGTTAATCGTTAGCGGGGCCTCTGGATACTATATATTAAACCTTCGTCAGGCTATGCATTGGATACTATGTGTTATTGATCAGGTATTATGTGGTACCTGTAGGATAGTGTGTGATAGCCGTTTAGCTAACCTATGCAGTGGATATAATGTGTTCAGGCCCTTGTCGGCTTAGTATAATATGTATGGTGGCCTACACATGTTTGTTTTACGCGATATGTAGGCCTAACATAGTATATACGCCTATCTATGATAGCATACATGTTGGCTTACCAGAGTATTTATTTGGTTTACACGCATATTTATTGAACACACTATAAGGGCAATCACTTATACAGGCTTAACATATTATATAGGCCTATGCGGGTAACGGGGATATTGGCCTAATACAGGATGTATATAGGTTAACCTGCATATTGGTTTAACAACGTATATTTGGCTATTTAGAGTATATTGCACGCTGTTTTAACATAGTATATATGCCTGAATGTTGGCTTAGCACTGTATGTATATAGGTTGCGTATCTTTTTTAAATTTTATTGTAATATTTGTTGACCGTCATGGGCGTGATAGGTTATGCATTGTTAGCTATACCATATAGTACTTCCCCTATTATACGGTTGCCAGGTTCTACCTGATAGACGAGGTGTAAATGTGTCGGACTCTGATCATATAGGCCTTGGCCGGCGGTTTACCGACATAGTAGGCTCATGTAAGTCGGCTTAGCATAGTATGTATGCAGGTTTACATGCATATTTGTTTAACACATTATGTGGACTATCACGTATGTAGGCTTAACATGGTATATACGAATATGTATGATAGCATGCATGTTGGTTTAGCACCGTTTTAGGATCGTTTTATAACATATATTTATTCACGTTTTGTGATGGGCCTCTTTATTAGTGTTTCTCCATATATACTTTTATATCTAGATACATTTGCAGCTATAGGATATATCCATTGAGGCTATTTGATTATCTACATTGATTTCTGATTATATATGTAGGCCTCGGGTTCTTCTGTCTGTCCAGGTGCTTACTTCTACTATCTGTCCAAGTACCTGCTTCTTCTATCTGCCCAGGTGCTTGTTTCTTTTATCGGTCCAGGTCCTTGCTTCTTCTATCAGTCCATGTACTTGCTTCTTCCATCGGTACAGGTCCTTGCTTCTTCTATCTGTCCAGGTATTTGCTCTTTTTATCGGTCCAGGTCCTTGCTTCTCCTATCTGTCCATATCCTTACTTCTTCTATGTTATTTAGGGGTAGGCCACTCTGGTTATAGGTGCGCATGTCGCTCGTACGTCATCAGATATATTATATCTTTACGTGGGCTTGATAGGTTATGCATTGGTAGATGCACCTTATAGTACTTCCTATATTATACGATTGCCAGGTTCTACCCGATATATGAGGTGAAACTATCTCAGTTCATATAGGCTGTGGCCAGTGATTTACCGACATAGTAGGCGCTTTTAGGGATTCATGTATGTAGGCCTAGCATAGTATGTATGCAAGCTTGCGTATTTGTTTAACACATTATGTGGGCTATCGTATATATTGGTTTAGCTATACCTTATAGTACTCCCCATATTATAGGGTTGCCTGCCCGTGGTTCTGCCTGATATATGAGGTGAAACTATCTCAGTTCATATAGGCTTTGGCCGGTGATTTACCGACATAGTATGTCGGCCTAGCATAGTATGTATGTAGGCTTGCATATTTGTTTAACACATTATGTGGGCTGTCATATATATTGGTTTAACACGTTATATAGGCCTTCTCGTCTTACATTGACCGTTTACGTAGGCCTACCGGGCCCCTGCGTTGTGATTGGTTGATTCAACTTGTTGACTATTTGAACTCTATGTAGGTCGTTGGTATTTACCTGAGTCCTTGCTCCGTGTTTGCTTTACCTATGGTCTAACTCCATAGTAGCTTTACCTAGGCCCCTACTCCATGGTAGCTTTACCTACGACCTGACTCGACGGTGTCTTTACCTATGACCAGACTCCAGGCCGGCGTTACCTAAGGGCTGACTCCTAGGCAGCTTTACCTCAAGCCCGAGTCCGCGGTTACTTTAACGGAGGTCTGACACCCTGGTGGCTTTACTTAAGGGCAGGCTTCGGGTTGGCTATACCTAAGGCCTAGCTCCTGGGGGCTTTACCTCTAGCACGACTCCTGGTGTGACTTTACCGAAGGTCCGACACCTGGATGGCTTTACCTATGGTTTGGCATAAGGGATGGTTTTACCTGTGGCCCTGCTCCACAGATAGCTTTACCTAAGACTTGGTGGAGGTATTTCTCTTGGTAGTTGATATAGCAACCGTCCTAGCCCTGCTCTTGTGTAGCTTTACTTATAGGCTGACTGCATTGTTTATTATTTTAGTAGCATAGACAAATTTTGAGTTTGCCAATCATATACCCCTGGGCTCCTCATCATCAAAATTTTTTTGGGGTAGACCACTATAGTTAGGGTGAGCCTACTACTTGCCTAGACTCGCTCAAGCGCTGATACGTCATCAGATAACCGTTAAATCTTTCCAAAAGTTACCCCCACCACCGGAGCTATTCCTGGGTTACTTTACCTAAGGGTAGGCCTCGTGATGGCTTTACCCGAGGGCTAGCTCCGTGTTAGCTTTACCTAAGGCCTAGCTGCCAGGTGGCTGGGCTCGGTTTGGCTTTAACCGAGACCGTGCTCCGTGTTAGCTCTACCTTGGCGGCTTTAACTAATGCCCAGGTGGATTTTACCTGGGACCCCGATTATTTTTGACAATCTGAAAACAGGTGCACCCGCCCCCACAACGGTCCATTATAGAATTTAACCATACCATATACGGTCATTTGATCCAGCCGGTCGATTTTCGGCAATTTTATATTTTTTGTAAAAACTACCCCTCGGTGAATCCACCCCCGCAGCGTTCCTTATTGGACTCTAGACATATCCCGTACTGTCTGTTGATCCAACCGCTCGATTTTCGGCAATTTCATATTTTTTGTAAAAACTACCCCTAGGTGAAACTACCCCTACCGACGCAATAATACACTCTAGACTCATCCTATCGGTCAATACACGATTTTCCAAATTTTTTTCGAAAACTACCCCCCACCCCCAATCCACCCCCGGAGCATCCCCCGCGTATGGTCCTGAACGTGGCCGAGGTCACCCCCTACACGTAGGTTAGGTTAGGTTTGATCCATTTTGGCTAGCTTAGGTTACTTGGCTGGAATTTATTTTTTTTCGAAAAACTACCCCCCACCCTTCTGGACGTGTTCAAAACCACCCCCAAAGCTACGGTCAGGGTCACGACGTCCGCCCGCATCATCCGAAACTACCCCTATAGTCCTAGGTTACGTAGCGGCCGATTTTTTTTTTTTTTTCGAAAAACTACCCCCTACCCCCCTGAACGTGGTCGAAACCATCCCTTGGTCTAGGGTCAGGGCCGGGGTGACCTTGAGCATCATCCAAAACTACCCCTATAGTCCTAGGTTACGTAGCGGCCGAGTTTAGGGGTGGCTGTCCCAAACTGACTTCATTCCTACTATCACAATTTCTTATATAGTTGTATATTGTTACAATTTTTTAATACATTCTCGTTTGTTTTCTGAAATTGCCAATTTAATATGTAACACCATCTAAAGTGTGTTACAATGTAATAAAAGAAAACCTTAGGATTCCGTTTTCACAAATTACAATTTTAAAAATAAATGTTCAGTGTACTGACTAAAAATAAATGTAGACTTCGTTGGAAACTTAGGTATAGCGATTTTCTCATATAAGGCAGAGTCAGTCCATTTAGGCGCTCTTAGTAAATTTTCTGATATGTGCGGCCTCCTAACGCAGCTACGTAAGCTATGCGCACGGAAACCTTTTACGCACATTCTACACGCGTATTTATCAACAACTCTCAATTTACTGTTCTCTCGAAATTATATTTGCATTTTCTTTTAAGAGTATGCAAACTATTTCTTAAAAAATGTTATGAAATTTGTTACAAAAGTGTCAATTTAAAGTATTGTAGCCGATGAGAGATAAAACACATCATTATAATCCTGATCATCTGTGGGTACTCCAAAAGCCTTCATTTTGCTCTCCTGGTTCTTCCTCCTTGGGAGTAGTAAGAAAACTTAATGCATCCAGTGTTTTACCATTGTTAAGGATACAGCGATAGAAGCATCTCCAAACCTCGACAAAATAGTTGCTTTCTCACTTCGTTCTATTAGTTCACACTCTCCTTACATAAATCTTGTTCAAATTTTTAGTCCTTATTAATTTTTTTATTCATTCACTAAATTTCAAATAGTTTTTTAAAACTTGTAGTTGATGACACTTAAGGTTAATACAGTATTTTTCAAATATCAAATCATTAATTATATTTAATGAATTAATTTGAGTTTTATATGGGAGAAAAGGTTTTCACAAAAGGACCAAGGTATACAATATATTTATTATGTTCAATTTGGGTTAAAATACGCGATAACATATGATTTCATGAAACAGCTGATTTTATGTTATAGGTTATGTGTTAGAAGAGCTATTTAGCTCATAGATCATGTTACTTTATGTATATTAATTGTGATTATTTAAAAAAATGTAACTCAAATTAAATTTTACTTGTTGACCTAAGTAGGAATTTACTTTAAAATATTTTGGTTATACTATACCTACTTGTTTCAGAGAAAGAAATTTACAGGGATTCCTCATATCTACATGGATTCCTCATATCTACATGGATTTCCCTATTCTTTCATATTCTTTCCCGAGACGAACGGTTAGTAACTCTAATATTTCACTGATATGACGCGAAACACTTGACTCGCGGAACTCCTCCGTTTGCCTCTTGCCCTTCTCTCCGGATTTAATCCACAGCCTTACCAGGTAAAGCATTTCTATCCCAATTAACTGTACCTTAAAAAATTTCTGTTCCACACCCAGTCACAGATCCTGTTTACATCTGTGCCCATACTCTACAGTCTCTGTTTACATCTGTGGCAGTACTCTCCCACGCTCACACAAGTTACGCACGCGTCCACAGCCTTCCTAATCTGTTTTGGTTAGATTTGCTCCAGGTCCAAACGTGTCCTCTCCGCTTCAACGGGTCCAATCCTTTTATCCATTCATTGCTACTCTATGATCTGTGAATGGAACTAAATAGAATTCTGTTTACGCGTTGAAGCCTCCAACGTCCGAAACGTATCACACTAGTGTTTGTATTTTAGGATATTCAGACTTCGTAAAGCTCCATACTATTGCACCATTTAGCCAAAATAAACAGTACTGAAACCGAATCAGCTGTAGTTGCCTTCTCGATCAGCTGTGCCGGCTTTCGATTGTTGCCGCGTATTCGTGTTAACGTATTTCATTAGAGCCTAGCTTTTGCTGACATGGCACTAGCTACTGCAGAGGAAAAAAATAAAATGAATAAATAAAATCAAATGAAAGAAAAGAAAATCTTACAAGTGTTTCAGTAGTTTTTTTTGAGCATACGGTACCAATAAAATGGCCCAACGTAGATGAAATTTTAAACATCCAGACACGTTTCAAGTAAGTTGTAAATGGTTCTTTGTTGAGTATATGTAGGCACCCACTGATACGCACGTCCCTATGTTTTAGCCTTAGTCTTGTTTTACATATGTGTCTTAAAAGATCTTTTAGGAACTTTGAAACATTCTAATTAAATTTGTTCTGTAAATTACAATTGAAAAATTAGTTCACTTAAGGAGAACAATTTAACTGTGGCCTAATATCATTGCTAAACAAAGTACAGGCAACTCTGTGCTGCTCGATCGCATTTCATATTATTCTTTAGTTTTCTTCCATAATTCAATTCCCGAAGCTTTCAGCCTGACAAGACCAAAGGGACCCGTTGGCTTCTTTAAGAGTCTCGACGGAAATACATTTTACAATAATCACATTACGTTATGAAACGGAACACAATTAAATTACTGCATTCATCTTGGCTTCGTCTTCTTACCGATGCTTTACTGAAAGAAAACCAATTACTTTGACAAATTAAATTTTCTTGGAAACATATCCTGTCGTACAATGTCGCGCGGATATTAGAGAACAGCTGATTGCATACAGCACAGGTGGTGATGCTGTGGGGTGGTGAGTTATATTTGAACTCAGATATTTGCTGCCGGATCAAATTAAAGCATGATAAGAGTTATGTTTTAAAATTTAACAATGGTGCTTTTGCTTTGTTTAGAAAGATGTTATTTTAAAAGAGCTTTCCAAATTTTTAGAAAACCAATTTTATTCCAGAAAAAAATTATTAAAACTGAATATTATTTGGCAGCACAGTCGATAAAACTTATTTATCACTACAGAAATAGAAGAGTGAAATAGAGAGTTTCGAATTGAAAATATTGATTTCCATCTCCTCCTTGCCTTCCAATATATACTTGCCTCTAAGTACATGGTCCTAGTGTATGATTGCCTCCTATTACATGCTTGCCTCCAAGTACAGGCTTGCTTCCGGTACATACTTGACACCCAGGAAATATGCCTCTCAGGACATGCTAGCCCGCCAAGATATTTGGTCCCAGTACATACTTGCCTTCCAGTACATGCTTGGCTACCAGTACATACTTGCCTCCAAGTATATGCTTGCCTCCAAGTACATTCTTGCCACCCAATACATGCTTGCCTTTCTGTATTTTGTTTCCTTCCAGTACTTGCTTGCCTCCCAGTATATGCTTGTCTCCCTTGTATATGATAGCTTTCAAGTAGATGCTTGCCTCCCTGTACATGCTTGTATCTCAGTACATGTTTGCCCGTCAGTACATGTTTCTCTCTCTGTATATGGCTGCCTTCCAGTACACGCTTGACTCCCAGAATAAAGTTCCTCCCAATACATGCTTGGCTCCCAGTACATGCTGCCACTCAGTAGATGTTTGCTCATCAGTACATGCTTCGCTCTCTGTGTATAGTTGTATTTCCAGTTCACGCTTAACTCCCAGAATAAGGTTGCCTCCCAGTACATGCTTGTCTCCCTTGTATATGATAGCTTCCAAGTAGATGCTTGCCTCCCTGTACATGCTTGCATCTCAGTACATGTTTGTCCATCAGTACATGCTTCGCTCTCTGTGTATAGTTGTACTTCCAGTACACTCTTGTCTCCCAGAATAACGTTACCTCCCAGTACACGCTTTCCAGTACAGGTTTTAGAGGTGCACAATACCTGATTACGAAAATAACATTTTTGTTTCAAATAATATAAAGTATCTATGATAAGGTAAGAAAGTCTTTTGTTAATTTCCTTCTTCTGAATCTGAGGATATTTCAGTACTATTTGCGTTATTTTTGGACAGGAATTTCAAGTGAGCAGTTGTGAACTCCCCAATTCAAGGTTATGGGTTGATGGTCATTAAGGAATGTAATATAATGATAAACGTATATAAAACTCTGACATCTCCAGATGTACAATGATTTGATTTACTTTTCCAGCTTTTCTGATGACGTTACGTGGAAAAGGTTTCAGCAAACTGAGATAGGCTACACTGAATATTGTAGGCTACACTGAATATTGTCAACGTTATTACTTCACCTAAACATAGTCTAAACGAATGTTTGCGTAAGCGAGGAAGAAGCACGCTAAATGTGGCGGAACGCTGAGCTGACGTGTCACTGTTTCGTCTAGCCTTCAGCATCAGCTGTTTCAAGTATAATTATTCAAAAGCGAGGTTTATTTTGAGAATGACATTGAAGGTTATGGTCTAGTGGTCATAGACACGAGTCGAGGGTGTTACATCCCTTCACGGTAGAGTTGCCGTGGGAACCGCCATTGTTTGCTTCAATGGTTTCTGAGAAGAGTCGTCACTGTTTTATATTTGTAACAGATCTCGGCCCATTAGATCTGTGAGTAAAGTTCAAATTTTCATAGAATTCCATGTCCGCAGTGGTGACCGATGCGTATTGAAGGAAAGGGATTGCAATCAGATAGGGACTGGTAATGTATCCCGCGGGAATGTATCTCTGAGGTGGGCTGGCCTCGGGAGCACACTACCAACTACGCCTGAGAAATGTGACAGTATATTTCGAATGTGCATTACGTCTGAAAACCGTTTAGTTTTATGTTAGGGGGTAAATTAATGTAAGTGTTATAAATGTTCATAAATATTTGGTTTATTTGTAGGTTTTTATAATAATTTTAGTGAACATCATCAATAAATCATAATAAACAAAATACAACCAAATTTTGTTTAAAAATTACAAAAAAACAAACATCTTAAACTAATAAAAACAAACCAAAAGAAGTAATAAAAAAAATGGTTCTGGCACTCGGAATAGTCCCGACCTAAGTGATAACAAAATAGAGCTAATAGTTTAGCAAAATGTTTAACGAAAATCAGCGAAAATATGAATGTATACATTTTTCATTCAGTTATACATCTTTGTTTTACATCTTTGTATTTAATAAAGACTAATATTTACTGTAGTTATAAAATAATGTGGATAACAACAAAATTTATTGAATAAATTTTTTTTAACAATTTCAATTCAAATCAGTTCTTTAAATGCATTAGACGGGACTAAAAATGTTTTCCATTCAAAAATTGTATTACAAATTCATAACTTATCATTATCGTTACATGGAATTATTTTTATTGAGATTATTATATTTATTAACTGGTCAAAATTATTTAATAATAATCTACGTGAAAAACAGATGCTCTACAACATAACCTACAACACAAAATCAGCTGTTACATGAAATCATATGTTATCTTTTAATTCACTTTGAGGTGACTCATATCGTATCCTGACGGAAATAGGCCTATATGCTGTAAGGTATATTTCAGAAATAGCATGACGTGAAAGCAATAATTTAATCTTATATTTTGTTCACCGTGCGTAAACAAGTTATCATTGCAAACAAATGTTTTAGTCAAATCCTACTATGGTCAACAAAGTCTAAATCTAAAATTTTATTTTAGATTATAATCCAGTTCCGCGCTGCTCTTGAAACGCATCTTGTAACCTTTTTTTCTGTTTATCTAAAGAATCGATACCAATATAGGGAGAGAGTGAGCCAATAGTAGGCGAAAGTAACAATCGTGCCTAAGGACGTTTTCAATTAAAACATCTGATACAAATATACACTCAATTTAATTTATCATCGCAAGATTTATTAAAATATAAATTAATGTATTCAGTACATGATATAAAGATTAAATAATTACATTCTATTTAATAACTATGCGTTAAAACAAATGTTTAACAACATAACCTACAATATAAAATCAGCTGACTTATGAAGCCATATCGCTTATCACTTATTTTAAGCCAAATTGGACGGAGCAAATATACGGTCCACTCCATCAGTATTTTGTTGAATAAATTTTGTATTTATTCCTAAATTTATATTTTGCTAATTATCTAATACAGAACAAGCTGCATTAACAAGTGTTATCCATAAAAATGTATTTGAACTTTAATGGATGAATAAAAAGTATTTTATTGACGATTGAAAATTTGAATAAGATATGTTTAAGAAGACTGTGAGCTAATAGAAGGTATTGAAAAATAAACCATACACAACGTAAACATAAGTTAATAAGTTAGTGGTAGGAATGAAAACTCATATAGCTCAGTAATATCATAAATGTTTGTTAATAACTTTGTTTGTGAGTTTATAACAGTAATTGTATCAAAAGACATCCTTCGGTGGAAAATAGATGCTTGAAGGTGATTTCATGACAACTTTTGAAGTTCAAGGACAAGTTTACAATTCAATGTCAGTTTATTCAACGTGAACAAATGCTCAAAAATTACAAATATATTTTGTAAGTGAAAAGTAAATAAAGGCGCAGTTGATATGCTGCCGGAGATGACGAGATGGAAGGACGCTAGTTAATTATTTTGGTTTTGTTTTGTGCATTGTTACTTATTAATAGTGTATGTGCACCTCTTTGATACAAATGATTCTATTTAATTAAATATTATACAAACATGTAAGTTCTACAAATATTTGCAGGCTTAAGTAGTCTCATCACAGCCTAAGTGTTCTGGTGAAATGACTCCACTGTTAACTTTGATGAATACATAGCTGTAACCGTGGTTCTATACTGTAACGCATTTATAAGCTGCCTTCTAGACACTAACCTCCGTTTTACGGTTGTATTCAAATGTAACGACGGAAGAAGCTTAATTCAGGAGGCAGAGTCGTTAACTCTAGTGACTAATTTGTTTGGCAGCGGCTGATAAAGGTTTATTGGTCGTACCAATGCAAATCAATTTTAACTACGAGGGCGTTATCACACAGGCTTGTTTATCCACGCCTCGTCTGATGTTCGTTAAGTTCGTGTATGAAATGAGTGTGAATTGAGTAATTTAGTTAATTTGATTGTTTATCGAAGCCCGGATAGCTCAGTCGGTAGAGCATTAGGCTTTTAACCTAAGGGTCCTGGGTTCAAGTCCCAGTTCGGGCGATGATTTTTTTCTTATAAATTCATTTCCGTTTTAAATATATGAAACAAAGGTTTCACACATAGTCAACTTTGTATAGAATGTTGAAAGATCTTGAAGCAGCAAAGTTATCAATTTTCTATTGTTCACGATAGAAAATGAAAGATCGTCCCACTTTCCTTCTGAGAAATGTAGAATGTAGAAAGATATGGAAGCAGAAAAATTAATATTTTTGTATTGATCACGATAGTAAATGAAAGATCGTCCCACTTTTCTTCTAAGAAATTCATTTTCTTAACGAATTGACGCTACTATATTCCTCCAGGATCTTCCAGCCAATGCTCGTCTAATTTGGCTTTTACCTTGAAAACCATGATAAAACCAGCCGCGTCATATTCAAATGTTTACTGACCCGAGGGATATGGGACCCAGTTAAACCCGCAGGCTACATTAGGCGTCATGACTATATACGATCCATATTAGTTAAAAAAAACAAATTGCAAAATTAACGCGTAGCATTTTGCGTCCAGATAAAACATCACCGCTTTTACACGCGACAAGGAAAATTGTGTAAAATAAAAAGGGTCCAGGTGATGTCCTGTAGGCTAATTGTCCTGGATTATCACCGCCGCGGGACTCCCCCTCGGGTTTTTATAAGTCAATCAACGCACCAAGTTTATAGCTCGGCTTTATACACTGTCCGGTCCGTATCAGCTTTATTGTGACTGCTGTAATCAGTGTTGCCAACGGAGCGGATAAAAAACTCAATTTCCCTTATGCTGGTAACATGACGTAAATTAAAGCTGGCGGGGTAATTATCTTCGCCTATGAATATGACACAGAATGTAACAATTGCTTACAAGTAAAACGAGTATTTTGCAAGTATTTAAAGATTTCATTCCTTCGATGCCAATATAGATGCGTTAAAACATAATGTTTGCAAATTGAACATGTTACTACTGTAGGGATAAGTTAGGAAAAAAAAATCATTAAGTAGACCTGTTCTCTGACGGGGCATAAAGAAATGTCAACCCCTTTCACGCAGGAATGAATATATATATATATATATATATATATATATATATATATATATATAGAGAGAGAGAGAGAGAGAGAGAGAGAGAGAGGGTATGAAAAGTAGGTATAATGGGAATTTGAAGATATTCAGTATTGGAAAATCATCACTCGTATAGGTAGGGATGCTCTTTCGGAATAGCCAAGTCCGTGGCTCTTTCTGAACATGTCACGTTTTAACGATAGACGAATATCAGCCAATTTACAGGCCTTAATAAAATATGAAATTTCGTGAGAAAAATGTTTAGTCACTGAAATGATTACTGAAATATTGTTTTAAAGAAAATTTAAGATGTAAATATGTAAGGGAAATATGTGTAGGCCAAAATGTGAATATCTGAAAAGCAATATATTTTTCAACTGTTTAGAAGTTTTTTTTTTTAATCCGTTTGTTAAATATTATGCAAAATGTTAATGAGAGAAGTAATATACGAGTAAACAAAACATTTTAAACACAATTCCTACTTGGGCCAACGAAAATATATATTTGTAAAAATACTCTTTAATAAATAA